>CM073469.1:47832500-48178417 GCA_037074535.1 Gleditsia sinensis
TGATTTAGGGATTCATTTCCTTTTTCTTTTGTCTTAATCAAGTATGATAGATTTGCCTTTTTAAGTGGCAAATTTCTAACCCTTGAATTTTCCTTACTTAACTAAAATTATTTGTGTAGGATAATGATGTTTTGTCATAATGCTATGTATTATTACCCACTTGCTAAAGTTATGAATGTAGGATATAGATGTTTTTGTCCTAAAGCCTTGTATTATTATGCCACTTGCCAAAATGATGAATGTAGAATCACACCACTTGCTAAATTTTTGTCTTAATGCCATGTCACTTAATCTTGATTACACCAATATTTCATCACTTTAATTTTATTTTTATTTTTATTTTTCCTCTTGGGTTTGGGCTCATTCTTGCCCATTTTCCTTACTTTGGTTAAAATTCTACCATTCATAATGGGCTTGGTCACATTTTCATGATTTTTGGGCTACCGGTCCAATTTCTATATCCTAGTCCAAGTCTATGTTTTATTTCTTCCATGGCCTATCCTATTGGCTTGCTAAAAATTCATGTGAAGTAGAAAAACTCTATATGAAGTGTCTATAGGTTAAAGCCCAATTACGGGTGGAGATACTAAACTTAGTAACTTTTGCTCTTAAATTAAGAAAAAATTACCCTAATCCGATCTTCTTGAAATTTTAAGACATTTACTTACTTCACAAAAATTTATCTTTTTTTACCTAAGAATTTCACCTTTCTTTAACATGTTTATTTCTAATATTTCCTCTTAGGTTTTCTTTCTTTACCTATTCCATTAATATTAGAACATTTCTATGCATATATGTAAGGTGAAGAATTTCTAAGGAAAATATCTAAAAATTACAGGATGTTACAATCACGATGCAAGAAAATGGCCGTTAGGGTTTCCTGGCGGCCCGATTCGACCCACAGCATATCCGAATCACTCGAAACAGATGTCATCGCGTTAGTAACGTGGTCCTCGTTCCAAGGACTCCACTTTTTTGAATTTTCGTGACAGTCATCCGGATGCACGAAAATGGCCATTAGGGTTTCTCGGTGGTCCGATTCGACCCCTGCCATGTCCGAATAACTCGAAACGGATATCATCGCATTCCTAAAGAAATCATCTTTCCAATGACACCGCTTTTTTGAATTTTCGTTACGGTCATCCGAATGCACGAAAAGGCCAATTAGTATTTCTCGGCGTCCCAATTCGACCCCCGGAATGTACGAATCACTCGAAACGGACGTCATCGCGTTAGTAACGAGGTCCACGTTCCAACGTCTATACTTTTTTGCATTGTCGTGTCAATCATCCGGAAGCACGAAAAAGGCAGTTAGGGTTTCTCGGCGGCCCGATTCGACCCCCAGCACGTCCGAATAACTCGAAACGGACGTCAACGCATTCCTAAAGAGATCATCTTTCCAACGTCAACGCTTTTTTGAATTTTCGTTAAGGTCATACGGATTCACAAATATGCCAGTTAGTATTTCTCGGTGTCCCGATTCGACTCCCGGTATGTCCGAGTCACTCGAACCGACAATCATCGCGTTACTAACGAGGTCCTCGTTCCAAGGTCTCCACTAGTTTGAATTTTCGTAACAGTCATCCAGATGCACGAAAATGGCCGTTAGGGTTTCTCGGCGGCCCGATTCGAAACCCACCATGTCCGAAGCACTCGAAACAGACGTCATCACGTTAGTAACGAGGTCCTCGTTCCAACGTCTCCAATTTTTTGAATTTTCGTGACAGTCATCCAGATGCACGAAAATGGCCGTTAGGGTTTCTCGGCAGCCCGATTCGACCCCCGTCATTTTCGAATCATTCGAAACGGACGTCATCGCGTTCCTTAGGAGATAACATTTTCAACGGACCCGCTTTTTTGAATTTTCGTGACGGTTATTCGGATGCACGAAAATGCCAGTTAGGATTTCTCGGCGTGCAGATTTGACTCCCGGCAGGTCCGAATCACTCGAAACAGACGTCATCGCGTTAGTACGAGGTCCTCGTTCCAACGACTCCTCTTTTTGAATTTTCGTGACAGTCAACCGGATACACGAAAATGGCCGTTAAGGTTTCTCGGCGGTCCGATTCGGCCCCCGGCATGTCCGAATCAATCGAAACAAACATCATCGCGATCCTAAAGAGATCATCTTTCCAACGTCACCACTTTATTGAATTTTCGTTACGGTCATCCGCATGCACGAAAATGCCAGTTATTATTTCTCGGCGTCCCGATTCGACTCCCGGTATGTCCGAATCACTCGAACCGAAAATCATCGCGTTACTAATGAGGTCCTCGTTCCAAGGTCTCCACTATTTTGAATTTTCGTGACAGTCATCCAGATGCACGAAAATGGCCGTTAGGGTTTCTCGGCGGCCCGATACGACCCCCAGCATGTCCGAATCACTCGAAACAGACGTCATCGCGTTAGTAACGAGGTCCTCGTTCCAACATCTCCAATTTTTTGAATTTTCGTGACAGTCATTCGGATGCGCGAAAATGGCCGTTAGGGATTCTCGGCAGCCCGATTCGACCCCCTTCATTATCGAATCATTCGAAACGGACGACATCACGTTCCTCAAGAGATAACATTTTCAACGGACCCGCTTTTTTGAATTTTCGTAACGGTTATTCGGATGCACGAAAATGCCAGTTAGTACTTTTCGGCGTCCCGATTCGACTCCCGGTATGTCCGAATCACTCGAACCAAAAATCATCACGTTACTAACGAGGTCCTCGTTCCACGGTCTCCACTATTTTGAATTTTCGTGACAGTCATCCGGAAGCACGAAAAAAGGACGTTAGGGTTCCTCGCTGGCCCGATTCGACCCCCTGCATGTCCGAATAACTCGAAACGGACGTCATCGCATTCCTAAAGAGATCATCTTTCCAACGTCACCAATTTTTTGAATTTTCGTCACGGTCGTCCGAATGCACGAAAAACTAGTTAATATCTCTTGCCGTCCCGATTCGACTCCCAGTATGTCTGAACCACTCGAACCAGAAATCATCGCGTTAGTAACGAGGTCCTCGTTCCAAGGACTCCACTATTTTGAATTTTCGTGACAGTCATTCGGATGCACGAAAAGGGCCGTTAGGGTTTCTCGGCGGTCCGATTCGACCCCCGCCATGTCCGAATCACTCGAAAGGGACGTCATCGCCTTCCTAAAGACATCGTCTTTCCAACAACACCGCTTTTTTGTATTTTCGTTACGGTCATCCGCATGCACGAAAATGCCAGTTAGTATTTCTCGGCGTCCCGATTCGACCCCCAGCATGTCCGAATCACTCGAAACGGACGTCATCGCGTTACTAACGAGGTCCTCGTTCCAACGTCTATACTTTTTTGAATTGTCGTGTCAGTCATCCGGAAGTACGAAAAAGGACATTAGGGTTCCTCGGTGGCTCCATTTGACCCCCAGCAAGTCCGAATAACTCGAAACGGACGTCATCGCATTCCAAAAGAGATCATCGTTCCAATGTCACCGCTTTTTTGAATTTTCGTTACGGTCACCCGAATGCACAAAAATTCCAGTTAGTATTTCTCGGCGTCCCGATTCGCCTCCCGGTATGTCCAATTCACTCGATCTAGAAATCCTTGCGTTAGTAACGAGTTCCTCATTCCAAGGACTCCACTTTATTGAATTTTCGTGACAGTCATTCGGATGCACGAAAATGGCCGTTAGGGTTTCTCGGCTGCCCGATTCGACCCCGAGCATGTCCGACTCACTCGAAACAGACGTCATCGCGTTAGTAACGTGGTCCGCGTTCCAACGTCTCCAATTTTTTGAATTTTCGTGACAGTCATCCATATGCACGAAAATGGCCGTTAGGGTTTCTCGGCGGTCCGATTCGACCCCCGGCATGTCCGAATCACTCGAAACGGATGTCATCGCGTTCCTAAAGAGATCATCTTTCCAACGACCCTGCTTTTTTGAATTTTCGTTACTGTCATCCACACGCACGAAAATGCCAGTTTATATTTCTCGGCGTCCTGATTCGACCCACGGCATGTTTGAATCACTCCAAACGGACGTCATCACGTGAGTAACGAGGTCCTTGTTCAAACGACAATACTTTTTTGAATTTTCGTGACAGTCATCCGGAAGCACGAAAAAGGCCGTTAGGGTTTCTCGGCGGCCAGATTCGATCCCCAACATGTCCGAATAACTCGAAACAGACGTCATCGTATTCCTAAAGAGATCATCTTTCCAACATCACCGCTTTTTTGAATTTTCGTTACGGTCACCCGGATGCACGAAAATGCCAGTTGGTATTTCTCGGCGTCCCGATTCGACTCCCGGTATGTCCGAATCACTCGAACCGAAAATCATCGCGTTAGTAACGAGGTCCTCGTTCCAAGGACTCCACTTTTTTGAATTTTCGTAACAGTCATCCGGATCCACGAAAATGGCCGTTAGGGTTTCTCGGCAGTCCGATTCGACCCCCGACATATCCGAATAACTCGAAACGGACGTCATCGCGTTCCTAAAGAGATTATCTTTCCAACGACACCGCTTTTTTGAATTTTCGTTACGGTCACCCGGATGCACGAAAATGCCAGTTAGTATTTCTCGTCGTCCCGATTCGACCCCCGGGATGTCCGGATCACTCGAAACGGACGTCATTGGATTAGTAAGGAGGTCCTCGTTCCAAGGACTCCACTTTTTTGAATTTTCGTGACAGTCATCCGGATGCACGAAAATGCCAGTTAGTATTTCTCGGCGTCCCGATTCGACCCCCGACCTGTCCGAATCACCCGAAACGGACGTCATCGCGTTAGTAACGTGGTCCTCGTTCCAACGTCTCAAATTTTTTGAATTTTCGTGATAGTCATCCAGATGCACGAAAATGGCCGTTAGGGTTTCTCGGCGGTTCGATTCGACCCCCGGCATGTCCGAATAACTCGAAACGGACGTCATCGCATTCCTAAAGAGATCATCTTTCCAACGTCACCACTTTTTTGAATTTTCTTCACGGTCATCCGGATGCACGAAAATGCCAGTTAATATTTCTCGCCGTCCCGATAGAACTCCCGGTATGTCCGAATCATTCGAACCGGAAATCATTGCGTTAGTAACGTGGTCCTCGTTCCAAGGACTCCAATTTTTTGAACTTTCGTGATAGTCATTCGGATGCACGAAAAAGGCCGTTAGGGTTTCTCGGCGGTCCTATTCGACCCCCGCCATGTCCAAATCACTCGGAATGGACGTCATCACGTTCCTAAAGAGATCATCTTTCCAACGTCACCGCTTTATTGAATTTTCGTTACGGTCATCCGCATGCACGAAAATGCCAGTTAGTATTTCTCGGCGTCCCGATTCGACTCCCGGTTTGTCCGAATCACTCGAACTGAAAATCATTGCGTTACTAACGAGTTCCTCGTTCCAAGGTCTCCACTATTTTAAATTTTCGTGACAGTCATCCAGATGCATGAAAATGACCGTTAGGGTTTCTCGGTAGCCCGATTCGACCCCCGTCATTATTGAATCATTCGAAACGGACGTCATCGCGTTCCTTAAGAGATAACATTTTCAACGGACCCGCTTTTTTGAATTTTCGTGACGGTTATTCGGAGACACGAAAATGCCAGTTAGTATTTCTCGGCGTCCCGATTCGACTCCCGGTATATCCGAATCACCCAAACCAAAAATCATCACGTTACTAACGAGGTCCTCGTTCCACGGTCTCCACTATTTTGAATTTTTGTGACAGTCATCCGGAAGCACAAAAAAAGGATGTTAGGGTTCCTCGTTGGCCCGATTCGACCCCCTGCATGTCCGAATAACTCGAAACGGACTTCATCGCATTCCTAAAGAGATCATCTTTCCAACGTCACCACTTTTTTGAATTTTCGTCACGGTCGTCCGAATGCACGAAAAACCAGTTAATATCTCTTGCCGTCCCGATTCGACTCCCAGTATGTCCGAATCACTCGAACTGGAAATCATCGCGTTAGTAACGAGGTCCTCGTTCCAAGGACTCCACTTTTTTAAATTTTCGTGACAGTCATTCGGATGCACGAAAGTGGCCGTTAGGGTTTCTCGGCGGTCCGATTCGACCCCCGCCATGTCCGAATCACTCGAAACGAACGTCGTCGCCTTCCTAAAGACATTGTCTTTCCAACGACACCGCTTTATTGAATTTTCATTACGGTCATCCGCAATCTAGAAAAATCCAGTTAGTATTTCTCGGCGTCCCGATTCGACTCCCGGTATGTCCGAATCACTCGAACCGAAAATCATCGCGTTGCGAACGAGGTCCTCGTTCCAAGGTCTCCAATATTTTGAATTTTTGTCACAATCATCCGGATGCACGAAAATGGCCGTTAGGGATTCTCGGCAGCCCGATTCGCCCCCCGTCATTATTGAATCATTCGAATCGGACGTCATCGCGTTCCTTAAGAGATAACATTTTCAACGGACCCACTTTTTTGAATTTTCGTGACGGTTATTCGGATGCAAGAAAATGCCAGTTAGTATTTCTCGGCGTCCCGATTCGACCGCCGGGATGTCCGGATCACTCGAAACGGACGTCATTGGGTTAGTAAGGAGGTCCTCGTTCCAAGGACTCCACTTTTTTGAATTTTCATGAAAGTCATCCGGATGCACGAAAATGCCAGTTAGTATTTCTCGGCGTCCCGATTCGACCCCCGACCTGTCCGAATCACCCGAAACGGACGTCATCGCGTTAAGAACGTGGTCCTCGTTCCAACGTCTCAAATTTTTTGAATTTTCGTGATAGTCATCCAGATGCACGAAAATGGCCGTTAGGGTTTCTCGGCGGTTCGATTCGACCCCCGGCATGTCCGAATAACTCGAAACGGACGTCATCGCATTTCTAAAGAGATCATCTTTCCAACGTCACCACTTTTTTGAATTTTCGTCACGGTCATCCGGATGCACGAAAATGCCAGTTAATATTTCTCGCGGTCCCGATAGAACTCCCGGTATGTCCGAATCATTTGAACCGAAAATCATTGCGTTAGTAACGAAGTCCTCGTTCCATGAGACATAGATATATAACTTTAATGTTAACCATTTATTTTAATTCCCTACAGAACATTCCCAGAAATACAAAAACTAAAGCATTAATAACATACTCTTCCCTGAATAAACATTTTCTGACCTCTGTTTACTAATCGCATCATATCTACCTCATATGAACTCCAACTTGCATAATTCCAGTGGGTATATTTCCATGAGACATAGATATATAACTTTAATGTTAACCATTTATTTTAATTCCATACAGATAATTCCCAGAAATTAAAATACAAAAGCTGTCCTAACATAATCTTCCCTGATGAACCATTTTCTGACCTTGGCTTACTAATCGGACCATATCTACCACATGTGGACTCCAAATTGAATGATTCCAGTGGCTAAAAATCCATGACACACATATCTTTAATTCTTATGTTAACCATTTATTTTAATTCCCTACCAATAATTCCCAGAAATTAAATTACCGAAGCTATCCTAACATATTCTTCCCTGATGATTCATTTTCTGACCTTTGACTACGACTCAGACCATATCTACCTCATATGGACTCCAAATGGAATGATTCCAGTGGGTGAAAATCCGTGACACATATATCTTTAATTCTTATGTTAACCATTTATTTTAATTCCTTATAGATTGTTCCCAGAAATTAAAATACCGAAGCTTAAAATTCTGTCAACCATAGCCATATCCATGCAGAACTATCTACACCAACCTAAGTATTCAAACATACATCACATGCAAGATCAATATGCAACATGATATAGCAACATCCATGACCAATCCTCAAAGTTCTAAGATCAAAATCTCATATAAATATTATGAGTTTCAAAGGTTTTCTTCAAAAAGAAATATTGTTAAACTTACCTGGAGCACTTAGTCTCCTAGACTTCTCCTTCCTCTTTCTTCCTTTCTTCCTCTCCTTTCCTCACACTACCTTGCTTCTATTTTTGCTCTCCCTCACTTGGACGAAATTCTAATGTTGTAAGGGTGGGTTTTCTTATATAGACAAAATATATATATGGCTCATGGATTTTTACCAACTGGAATCACTCAATTTGGAGTTCCAATTTGGGAGATATGGTCTAATTAGTTAGTAAAGGTCAGAACCTATCCGAGAGGAACTATCCTGTACTTTGAGGGAGTAATATCACCTTTGTTTCTTAATTTTTCGTTACAATGTTCAACATAATAGTTTTAGATAATTGTTTTATCTTGAAATGGACACCAAGATCACCTACATCAGAGTTAAATTGTGGGAGTTATGCTCTGATTAGTAAGAGAAGGTTAGATAGGATGAAAACCTGCATTAAGAAAATAAAGAAATAAAATTAGTATTTAAAAAAGAAGCTGAATCTTAATAAATGACTTGTATAGCCATAGCCATTGCCATTGTATGAACTTCTTACCATCTTAAGTGTGAAATTTTGACATGAAAATATTTTATAAAGTGATATTTGAAATGGTTATGTTCATGGCATGATTACCAATGATTTATGGTAATAGTTATATTTTGATGAACATACTTGTTATTGAAAGCATATTTTTGGCTATCATTGTGAAAAGAAAAGAAATGAGCACGGTCACATGGCAATTCGTGTGGTGCACCAGTAGGGGACGCTCTACCAACGGTTATGATCATGATAATGAGAAAAGAAAGAGAAAGTGACCCATGTCGGACGGAGCGAGAAAAGCCCGTACCGGAGAGTAGAGGATACTCACCCTGACCGGGGTAGCTTGAAATGAGAATAAGTTGATGGCCATCATATGATATTTTGAAAATAGTTAATCATATCATACATATCATTATAGTATGATTCTTATGTGCATAGATATAATGCATTCATGTGACCAAAGATATTTTCTGTAGTTTATACAGCTGAACATGACGTGATGAGCTTTACTGATGATAATTTATTGTTGAACTTACTGGGATTTAATTCTCACTATATTTCCATATCATGTTCAGAAAATTATTTATGCAGCTTTTGTTTCTAAGGCTCTGGCTTTTAGTGCACATTGGATCAAGTTACTTTATGTTGGGCAGATTTCAGAATCAAATAGGATGTTTGTGGTCGAGTTGGCTCAGATCCCGGTGAAGGTGCAACCACCCGCACCTGTATCTCCGGAATTGGTCAACCAAAATAAACAAGATGTAAATATCTATGTGTTTGATATGTTATACGTCTGTTTTGATTAACGACATGTATGTGAACTCAATATTGTATAATAATAAAGGAAAAAAAAAGAGGTTGTTACACATCGCGTTAGTAACAAGGTCCTCATTCCAACGACACTGCTTTTTTGAATTTTCGTTACGGTCATCCAGATGCACGAAAATGGCCGTTAGGGTTTCTTGGCGGCCCGATTCGACCCCAGTCATGATCGAATCAATCGAATCGGACGTCATCGCGTTCCTTAAGATATAACATTTCCAAGGGCCCCACTTTTTTTTAATTTTCATGACGGTCATTCGGATGCACGAAAATGCCAGTTAGGATTTCTCGGCGTCCAAATTAGACTCCCGGTAGTTCCGAATCACTCGAAACAGACGTCATCGCGTTAGTAACGAGGTCCTCGTTCCAAGGACTCCAATTTTTTTAACTTTCGTGATAGTCATTCGGATGCACGAAAATGGCCGTCAGGGTTTCTCGGCGGTCCGACTCGACCCCCGGCATGTCCGAATCACTCGAAACGGACGTCATCGTGTTCCTAAAGAGATCATCTTTCCAACGACCCCGCTTTTTTGAATTTTCGTTACGGTCATCCGCACGCACGAAAATGCCAGTTTGTATTTCTCGGCGTCCCGATTCGACCCCCGGCATGTCCGAATCACTCGAAACGGACGTCAACGCGTTAGTAACGAGGTCCTCGTTCCAACGACTATACTTTTTTGAATTTTCGTGACAGTCATCCGGAAGCCCGAAAAAGGCCGTTAGGATTTCTCGGCGGCCCGATTCGACCCCCCGCATGTCCGAATAACTCGAAACGGACGTCATCGCATTCCTAAAGAGATCATCTTTCCAACGTCACCGCTTTTTTGAATTTTCGTTACGGTCACCCGGTTGCACAAAAATTCCAGTTAGTATTTCTCGGCGTCCCGATTCGACTCCCGGTATGTCCGAATCACTCGAACCAGAAATCCTCGCGTTAATAACGAGGTCCTCGTTCTAAGGACTCCACTTTTTTGAATTTTCGTGACATTTATCCGGATGCACGAAAATGGCCGTTAGGGTTTCTCGGCAGCCCGATTCGACCCCCAGCATATCCGAATCACTCGAAACAGACGTCATCGTGTTAGTAACGTGGTCCTCGTTCCAACGTCTCCAATTTTTTGAATTTTCGTGACAGTCATCCAGATGCACGAAAATGGCCGTTAGGGTTTCTCAGCGGTTCGATTCCACCCTCGGCATGTCCGAATAACTCGAAATGGACGTCATCGCATTCCTAAAGATATAATCTTTCCAACGACACCGCTTTTTTGAATTTTCGTTACGGTCATCCGGATGCACGAAAATGCCAGTTAGTATTTCTCGGCATCCTGATTCGACCCCCGGAATATCCGAATCACTCGAAATGGACGTCATCACGTTAGTAACGAGGTCCTCGTTCCAACGACAATAATTTTTTGCATTGTCGTGACAGTCATCCGGATGCACGAAAATGGCCGTTAGGGTTTCTCGGCAGCCCGATTCGACCCCCGTCATTATCGAATCATTCGAAACGGACGTCATCGCGTTCCTTAAGGGATAACATTTTCAACGGACCCACTTTTTTAAATTTTCGTGACGGTTATTCGGATGCACGAAAATGCCAGTTAGGATTTCTCGGCGTCCAGATTCGACTCTCGGCAGGTCCAAATCAATCGAAACGGACGTCATCGCGTTCCTAAAGAGATCATTTTCCAACGACCCCGCTATTTTGAATTTTCGTTACGGTCACCCGGATGCACGAAAATGGCCGTTAGGGTTTCTCGGCGGTCCGATTCGACCCCCGGCATGTCCGAATAAATCAAAACAGACGTCATTTGTTCCTAAAGAGATCATCTTTTCAACGACCCCGCTTTTTTGAATTTTCGTTACGGTCATCCGCACGCACGAAAATACCATTTTGTATTTCTCGGCGTCCCGATTCGACCCCTGCCATGTCTGAATCACTCGAAACGGATGTGATCACATTAGTAGCGAGGACCTCCTTCTAACGACTGTACTTTTTAGAATTTTCGTGACAGTCATCCGGAAGCACGAAAAATGCCTTTACGGTTTCTCGGCGGCCCGATTCGACCCCCAGTATGTCCGAATAACTAGAAACGGACGTCATCGTATTCCTAAAGAGATCATCTTTCCAACGTCACCGCTTTTTTGTGTTTTCGTTACGGTCACCCGGATGCACGAAAATGCCAGTTAGTATTTCTCGGCGTCCCGATTCGACTCCCGGTATGTCCGAATCACTTGAATCGGAAATCATCGCGTTAGTAACAAGGTCCTCGTTCCAAGGATTCCACTTTTTTGAATTTTCGTTACAGTCATCCGGATACACGAAAATGGCCGTTAGGGTTTCTCCGCAGTCCGATTCGACACCCGGCATATCCGAATAACTCGAAACGGACGTCATCGCGTGCCTAAAGAGATCATCTTTCCAACGACACCGCTTGTTGAATTTTCATTACGGTCATCCGGATGCACGAAAATGCCAGTTAGTATTTCTCGGCGTCCCGATTCGACCCCCGGGATGTCCGGATCACTCGAAATGGACGTCATTGCGTTAGTAACGAGGTCCTCGTCCCAACATCAATACTTTTTTGAATTGTCGTTTCAGTCATCCGGAAGCACGAAAATGGCCGTTAGGGTTTCTCGTTGGCCCGATTCGACCCCCAGCATGTCCGAATAACTCGAAACGGACGTCAACGTATTCCTAAAGTGATCATCTTTCCAACGTCACCACTTTTTTGAATTTTCGTCACGGTCATCCGGATGCACGAAGATGCCAGTTAATATTTCTCGCCGTCCCGATTCGACACCCAATATGTCCGAATCACTCAAACTGGAAACCATTGCGTTAGTAACGAGGTCCTCAATCCAAGGACTCCACTTTTTTGAATTTTCGTGACAATCATCCGGATGCACGAAAATGGCCGTTAGGGTTTCTCGGCGATCCTATTCGACCCCCGCCATGTCCGAGTCACTCGAAACGGACGTCATCGCATTCCTAAAGACATCGTCTTTCCAACGACACCGCTTTTTTGAATTTTCGTTACGGTCATCGGCATGCACGAAAATGCCAGTTAGCATATCTCGGCGTCCCGATTCGACCCCCGGCATGTCCGAATCACCCGAAACGGACGTCATCGCGTTAGAAACGAGGTCCTCGTTCCAACGTTTATACTATTTTGAATTGTCGTGTCAGTTATGCGGAAGTACGAAATAGGCCATTGGGTTTCTCGGCGGCCCGATTTGACCCCCAGCATGTCTGAATAACTCGAAACGGACGTCATTGCATTCCTAAAGAGATCATCATTCCAACGTCACCTCTTTTTTCAATTTTCGTTACGGTCACCCGGATGCACAAAATTTCCAGTTAGTATATCTCGGCGTCCCGATTCGACTCCCGGTATGTCCGAATCACTCGAACCAGAAATCATCGCGTTAGTAACGTGGTCCTCGTTCCAACGTCTCCAATTTTTTAAATTTTCGTGACAGTCATCCAGATGCACGAAAATGGCCGTCAGGGTTTCTCGGCGGTTCGATTCGACCCCCAGCATCTCCGAATAACTCGAAACGGACGTCATCGCATTCCTAAAGAGATCATCTTTCCAACGACACCGCTTTTTTGAATTTTCGTTACGGTCATCCGGATGCACGAAAATGCCAGTCAATATTTCTCGGCGTCCCGATTTGACCCCCGGAATGTGCAAATCACTCGAAACAGACGTCATCGGGTTAGTAACGAGGTCCTCGTTCCAACGTCTATACTTTTTGGCATTGTCGTGTCAGCCATCCGAAAGCACGAAAAAAGCCGTTAGGGTTTCTCGGCGGCCGATTCGACCCCCGGCATGTCCGAATAACTCGAAACGGACTTCATCGCATTCCTAAAGATATCATCTTTCCAACGTCAACGCTTTTTTGAATTTTCGTTAAGGTCATACGGATGCACGAATATGCCAGTTAGTATTTCTCGGCGTCCCGATTCGACTCCCGGTATGTCTGAATCACTCGAATCGAAAATCATCGCGTTACTAACGAGGTCCTCGTTCTAAGGTCTCCACTATTTTGAATTTTCGTGACAGTCATCCAGATGCGTGAAAATGGCCGTTAGGGTTTCTCGGCGGCCCGATTCGATCCCCAGCATATCCGAATCACTCGAAACAGATGTCATCGCGTTAGTAACGAGGTCCTCGTTCCAACGTCTCCAATTTTTTGAATTTTCGTGACAGTCATCCGGATGCACGAAAATGGCCGTTAGGGTTTCTCGGCAGCCCGATTCGACCCTCGTCATTATCGAATCATTCGAAACGGACGTCATAGCGTTCATTAAGAGATAAAATTTTCAACGGACCCGCTTTTTTGAATTTTCGTGACGGTTATTAGGACGCACGAAAATGCCAGTTAGGATTTCTCGGCGTCCAGATTCGACTCCTGGCAGGTTCGAATCACTCGAAACAAACGTCATCGCGTTAGCAACGAGGTCCTCGTTCCAATGACTCCTCTTTTTGAATTTTCGTTACAGTCAACCGGATACACGAAAATGGCCGTTAAGGTTTCCCGGCGGTCCGATTCGACCACCGGCATGTCCAAATCACTCGAAACGGACGTCATCGCGTTCCTAAAGAGATCATCTTTCCAACGATCCCCTTTTTTGAATTTTCGTTACGGTCATCCGCACGCATGAAAAAGCCAGTTAGTATTTCTCGGCTTCCCGATTCGACCACCGCCATGTCCGAATCACTCGAAACGGACGTCAACGCGTTAGTAACGAGGTCCTCGTTCCAACGACTATACTTTTTTGAATTTTCGTGACAGTCATCCGGAAGCACGAAAAAGGCCGTTAGGGTTTCTCGGCAGCCCGATTCGACCACCAGAATGTCCGAATCACTCAAAACGAACTTCATCACATTCCTAAAGAGATCATCTTTCCAACGTCACCGCTTTTTTGAATTTTTGTTACGGTCATCCGGATGCACGAAAATGGCCGTTAGGGTTTCTCAGCAGTCCGATTTGACCCCCGGCATGTCCGAATCACTCGAAACGGACGTCATCGCGTTCCTAAATAGATCATCTTTCCAACGACCCCGCTTTTTTGAATTTTCGTTACGGTCATCCGCACGCACGAAAATACCAGTTTGTATTTCTCGGCGTCCCGTTTCGACCCCCGGCATGTCCAAATCACTCGAAACGGACGTCATCGCTTTCCTAAAGAGATCATCCTTCCAACGACACCGCTTTTTTGAATATTTGTTACGGTCATCCGGATGCACGAAAATGGCCATTAGGGTTTCTCGGCGGTCCGATTCGACCCCCGGCATGTCTGAATCACTCGAAACGGACGTCATCGCGTTCCTAAAGAGATCATCTTTCCAACAATCCCCTTTTTTGAATTTTCGTTACGATCATCCACACGCATGAAAATGCTAGTTAGTATTTCTCAGCTTCCCGATTCGACCCCCGCCATGTCCGAATCACTCGAAACGGACGTCATCGCGTTAGTAACGAGGTTCTCGTTCCAACGACTATACTTTTTTGAATTTTTGTGACAGTCATCCGGAAGCACGAAAAAGGCCGTTAGGGTTTCTCGGCGGCTCGATTCGACCCCCAGCATGTCCGAATAACTCGAAACGGACGTCATCGCATTCCTAAAGAGATCATTTTTCCAACGTCACCGCTTTTTTGAATTTTCGTTACGGTCAACCGGATGCACGAAAATGCCAGTTTGTATTTCTCAGCGTCCCGATTCGACTCCTGGTATGTCCGAATCACTCGAACCGGAAATCATCACATTAGTAACAGGGTCCTCGTTCCAAGGACTCCACTTTTTTGAATTTTCGTGACAGTCATCCGGTTGCACGAAAAAGGCCGTTAGGGTTTCTCGGGGGCCCGATTCGACCCCCAGCATGTCCGAATCACTCGAAACTGACGTCATCGCGTTAGTAACGAGGTCCTCGTTCCAACGTCTCCAATTTTTTGAGTTTTCGTGACAGTCATCCGGATGCACGAAAATGGCCGTTAGGGTTTCTCGGCAGCCCGATTCGACCCTCGTCATTATCGAATCATTCGAAACGGACGTCATAGCGTTCATTAAGAGATAAAATTTTCAACGGACCCGCTTTTTTGAATTTTCGTGACGGTTATTAGGACGCACGAAAATGCCAGTTAGGATTTCTCGGCGTCCAGATTCGACTCCTGGCAGGTTCGAATCACTCGAAACAAACGTCATCGCGTTAGCAACGAGGTCCTCGTTCCAACGACTCCTCTTTTTGAATTTTTGTTACAGTCAACCGGATACACGAAAATGGCCGTTAAGGTTTCCCGGCGGTCCGATTCGACCACCGGCATGTCCAAATCACTCGAAACGGACGTCATCGCGTTCCTAAAGAGATCATCTTTCCAACGATCCCCTTTTTTGAATTTTCGTTACGGTCATCCGCACGCATGAAAATGCCAGTTAGTATTTCTCGGCTTCCCGATTCGACCCCCGCCATGTCCGAATCACTCGAAACGGACGTCAGCGCGTTAGTAACGAGGTCCTCGTTCCAACGACTATACTTTTTTGAATTTTCGTGACAGTCATCCGGAAGCACGAAAAAGGCCGTTAGGGTTTCTCGGCAGCCCGATTCGACCACCAGAATGTCCGAATCACTCAAAACGAACTTCATCACATTCCTAAAGAGATCATCTTTCCAACGTCACCGCTTTTTTGAATTTTTGTTACGGTCATCCGGATGCACGAAAATGGCCGTTAGGGTTTCTCAGCAGTCCGATTTGACCCCCGGCATGTCCGAATCACTCGAAACGGACGTCATCGCGTTCCTAAATAGATCATCTTTCCAACGACCCCGCTTTTTTGAATTTTCGTTATGGTCATCCGCACGCACGAAAATACCAGTTTGTATTTCTCGGCGTCCCGTTTCGACCCCCGGCATGTCCAAATCACTCGAAACGGACGTCATCGCTTTCCTAAAGAGATCATCCTTCCAACGACACCGCTTTTTTGAATATTTGTTACGGTCATCCGGATGCACGAAAATGGCCGTTAGGGTTTCTCGGCGGTCCGATTCGACCCCCGGCATGTCTGAATCACTCGAAACGGACGTCATCGCATTCCTAAAGAGATCATCTTTCCAACAATCCCCTTTTTTGAATTTTCGTTACGATCATCCACACGCATGAAAATGCTAGTTTGTATTTCTCAGCTTCCCGATTCGACCCCCGCCATGTCCGAATCACTCGAAACGGACGTCATCGCGTTAGTAACGAGGTTCTCGTTCCAACGACTATACTTTTTTGAATTTTTGTGACAGTCATCCGGAAGCACGAAAAAGGCCGTTAGGGTTTCTCGGCGGCTCGATTCGACCCCCAGCATGTCCGAATAACTCGAAACGGACGTCATCGCATTCCTAAAGAGATCATTTTTCCAACGTCACCGCTTTTTTGAATTTTCGTTACGGTCAACCGGATGCACGAAAATGCCAGTTTGTATTTCTCAGCGTCCCGATTCGACTCCTGGTATGTCCGAATCACTCGAACCGGAAATCATCACATTAGTAACAGGGTCCTCGTTCCAAGGACTCCACTTTTTTGAATTTTCGTGACAGTCATCCGGTTGCACGAAAAAGGCCGTTAGGGTTTCTCGGGGGCCCGATTCGACCCCCAGCATGTCCGAATCACTCGAAACTGACGTCATCGTGTTAGTAACGAGGTCCTCGTTGCAACGTCTCCAATTTTTTGAATTTTTGTGACAGTCATCCAGATGCACGAAAATGGCCGTTAGGGTTTCTCGGCAGCCCGATTCGACTCCCGGCATTATCCAATCATTCGAAACGGACGTCATCGCGTTCCTTAAGAGATATCATTTTCAACGGACCCACTTTTTGAATTTTCGTGACGGTCATTCAGATGTACAAAAATGCCAGTTAGGATTTCTCGGTGTCCAGAATCGACACCCGACAGTTTCGAATCACTCGAAATAGACGTCATCGCGTTAGTAACGAGGTCCTCGTTACAACGACTGCACTTCTTCAATTTTCGTGACGGTCATCCGCATGCACGAAAAAGGCCGTTAGGATTTCTCGGCAGTCTGATTCGACCCCCGCCATGTCCGAATCACTCCAACGGACCCACTTTTTGAATTTCTCGGCGTCCCGATTCGACTCCCGATATGTCCGAATCACTCGAACCGGAAATCATCGCGTTAGTAACAAGGTCCCCGTTCCAAGGACTCCACTTTTTTTAATTTTTGTGACAGTCATCCGGTTGCACGAAAAAGGCTGTTAGGGTTTCTCGGCGGCCCGAATCAACCTCCAGCATGTCCGAATCACTCGAAACGGACTTCATCACATTCCTAAAGAGATCATCTTTCCAACGTCACCGCTTTTTTGAATTTTTGTTAAGGTCATCCGGATGCACGAAAATGCCAGTTAGTATTTCTCGGCGTCCCGATTCGAATCCCGGTATGTCCGAATCACTCGAACCGAAAATCATCGCGTTACTAACAAGGTCCTCGTTCCAAGGTCTCCACTATTTTGAATTTTCGTGACAGTCATCCAGATGCACGAAAATGGCAGTTAGGGTTTCTCGGCGCCCCGATTCGACCCCCAGCATATCCGAATCACTCGAAACAGACGTCATCGCGTTAGTAACGAGGATACACGAAAATGGCCGTTAAGGTTTCTCGGCAGTCCGATTCGACCCCCGACATGTCCAAATCACTAGAAACGGACGTCATCGCGTTCCTAAAAAGATCATCTTTCCAACGACACTGCTTTTTTCAATTTTCGTTACGGTCATCCGGATGCACGAAAATGGCCATTAGGTTTTCTCGGCGGTCCAATTCGACGCCCGGCATGTCCGAATCACTCGAAATGGACATCATCGCGTTCCTAAAGAGATCATCTTTCCAACGACCCCGCTTTTTTGAATTTTCATTACGGTCATCCGCACGCACAAAAAGGCCAGTTTGTATTTCTCGGCCTCTTGATTCGACCCCCAGCATGTCCGAATCACTCGAAACGGACGTCATCGGGTTAGTAACGAGGTCCTCGTTGCAACGCCTATACTTTTTTGCATTGTCGTGTCAGTCATCCGGAAGCACGAAAAAGGCCGTTAGGGTTTCTTGGCGGCTCGATTCGACCCCCAGCATGACCGAATAACTCCAGACAGACGTCATCGCATTCCTAAAGAGATCATCTTTCCAACGTCACCGCTTTTTTGAATTTTCGTTACGGTCATCCGGATTGACGAAAATGCCAGTGAATTATTCTCGGCTTCCCGATTCGACTCCCGGTATGTCCGAATCACTCGAACCGAAAATCATCGCGTTAGTAACGAGGTCCTCATTCCAAGGACTCCACTTTTTTGAATTTTCATGACAGTCATCCAGATGCATGAAAATGGCCGTTAGGGTTTCTTGGCGGCCCGATTCGACCCCAGTCATGATCGAATCACTCGAATCGGACGTCATCGCGTTCCTTAAGATATAACATTTCCAAGGGCCCCACTTTTTTTTAATTTTCATGACGGTCATTCGGATGCACGAAAATGCCAGTTAGGATTTCACGGCGTCCAAATTCGACTCCCGGTAGTTCCGAATCACTCGAACCAGACGTCATCGCGTTAGTAACGAGGTCCTCGTTACAACGACTCCTCTTCTTCAATTTTCGTTACGGTCATCCGCATGCACGAAAATGCCAGTTAGTATTTCTCGGCGTTCCGATTCGACTCCCGATATGTCCGAATCACTCGAACCGGAAATCATCGCGTTAGTAACGAGGTCCCCGTTCCAAGGACTCCACTTTTTTTAATTTTCGTGACAGTCATCCGGTTGCACGAAAAAGGCTGTTAGGGTTTCTCGGCGGCCCGATTCAACCTCCAGCATGTCCGAATCACTCGAAACGGACTTCATCACATTCCTAAAGAGATCATCTTTCCAACGTCACCGCTTTTTTGAATTTTTGTTAAGGTCATCCGGATGCACGAAAATGCCAGTTAGTATTTCTCGGCGTCCCGATTCGACTCCCAGTATGTCCGAATCACTCGAACCGAAAATCATCGCGTTACTAACAAGGTCCTCGTTCCAAGGTCTCCACTATTTTGAATTTTCGTGACAGTCATCCAGATGCACGAAAATGGCAGTTAGGGTTTCTCGGCGCCCCGATTCGACCCCCAGCATATCCGAATCACTCGAAACAGACGTCATCGCGTTAGTAACGAGGATACACGAAAATGGCCGTTAAGGTTTCTCGGCGGTCCGATTCGACCCCCGACATGTCCAAATCACTAGAAACGGATGTCATCGCGTTCCTAAAAAGATCATCTTTCCAACGACACTGCTTTTTTCAATTTTCGTTACGGTCATCCTGATGCACGAAAATGGCCATTAGGGTTTCTCGGCGGTCCAATTCGACGCCCGGCATGTCCGAATCACTCGAAATGGACATCATCGCGTTCCTAAAGAGATCATCTTTCCAACGACCCTGCTTTTTTGAATTTTCATTATGGTCATCCGCACGCACAAAAATGCCAGTTTGTATTTCTCGGCCTCTTGATTTGACCCCCAGCATGTCCGAATCACTCGAAACGGACGTCATCGGGTTAGTAACGAGGTCCTCGTTCCAACGTCTATACTTTTTTGCATTGTCGTGTCAGTCATCCGGAAGCACGAAAAAGGCCGTTAGGGTTTCTCGGCGGCTCGATTCGACCCCCAGCATGACCGAATAACTCCAAACAGACGTCATCGCATTCCTAAAGAGATCATCTTTTCAACGTCACCGCTTTTTTGAATTTTCGTTACGGTCATCCGGATTGACGAAAATGCCAGTGAATTATTCTCGGCTTCCCGATTCGACTCCAGGTATGTCCGAATCACTCGAACCGAAAATCATCGCGTTAGTAACGAGGTCCTCATTCCAAGGACTCCACTTTTTTGAATTTTCATGACAGTCATCCAGATGCACGAAAATGGCCGTTAGGGTTTCTTGGCGGCCCGATTCGACCCCAGTCATGATCGAATCACTCGAATCGGACGTCATCGCGTTCCTTCAGATATAACATTTCCAAGGGCCCCACTTTTTTTTAATTTTCATGACGGTCATTCGGATGCACGAAAATGCCAGTTAGGATTTCTCGGCGTCCAAATTCGACTCCCGGTAGTTCTGAATCACTCGAAACAGACGTCATCGCGTTAGTAACGAGGTCCTCGTTACAACGACTCCTCTTCTTCAATTTTCGTTACGGTCATCCGCATGCACGAAAATGCCAGTTAGTATTTCTCGGCGTCCCGATTCGACTCCCGGTATGTCCGAATCACTCGAACTAAAAATCATCGCGTTAGTAACGAGGTCCTCGTTCCAAGGACTCCACCTTTTTTAATTTTCGTGAAGGTCATCCGATTGCACGAAAAAGGCCGTTAGGGTTTCTTGCCGGCCCGATTCGACCCCCAGCATGTCCAAATAACTCGAAACTGACGTCATCGCGTTAGTAACGAGGTCCTCGTTCGAACGAGTCCAATTTTTTGAATTTTCATGATAGTCATCCGTATGCACGAAAATGCAGTTAGTATTTCTCGGCGTCTCGATTCGACTCTCGGTATGTCCGACTCACTCGAACCAGAAATCATCGCGTTAGAAACGAGGTCCTCGTTCCAAGGACACCACTTTTTTTAATTTTCGTGACAGTCATCCGGTTGCACGAAAAAGGCCGTTAGGGTTTCTCGGGGGCCCGATTCGACCCCCAGCATGTCCGAATCACTCGAAACAGACGTCATCGCGTTAGTAACGAGGTCCTCGTTGCAACGTCTCCAATTTTTTGAATTTTCGTGACAGTCATCCAGATGCACGAAAATGGCCGTTAGGGTTTCTCGGCAGCCCGATTCGACCCCCGGCATTATCCAATCATTCGAAACGGACGTCATCGCGTTCCTTAAGAGATATCATTTTCAACGGACCCACTTTTTGAATTTTCGTGACGGTCATTCGGATGTACAAAAATGCCAGTTAGGATTTCTCGGTGTCCAGAATCGACACCCGACAGTTCCCAATCACTCGAAACAGACGTCATCGCGTTAGTAACGAGGTCCTCGTTACAACGACTCCTCTTCTTCAATTTTCGTGACGGTCATCCGGATGCACGAAAATGGCCGTTAGGGTTTCTCGGCGGTCTGATTCGACCCCCGCCATGTCCGAATCACTCCAATCGGACGTAATCGCGGTCCTAAAGACATCGTCTTTCCAACGACACATTTTTTTTGAATTTTCGTTACGGTCACCCGCATGCACGAAAATGCCAGTTAGTATTTCTCGGCGTCCCGATTCGACTCCCGATATGTCCGAATCACTCGAACCGGAAATCATCGCGTTAGTAACGAGGTCCCCGTTCCAAGGACTCCACTTTTTTTAATTTTCGTGACAGTCATCCGGTTGCACGAAAAAGGCTGTTAGGGTTTCTCGGCGGCCCGATTCAACCTCCAGCATGTCCGAATCACTCGAAACGGACTTCATCACATTCCTAAAGAGATCATTTTTCCAACGTCACCGCTTTTTTGAATTTTTGTTAAGGTCATCCGGATGCACGAAAATGCCAGTTAGTATTTCTCGGCGTCCCGATTCGACTCCCGGTATGTCCGAATCACTCGAACCGAAAATCATCGCGTTACTAACAAGGTCCTCGTTCCAAGGTCTCCACTATTTTGAATTTTCGTGACAGTCATCCAGATGCACGAAAATGACAGTTAGGGTTTCTTGGCGCCCCGATTCGACCCCCAGCATATCCGAATCACTCGAAACAGACGTCATCGCGTTAGTAACGAGGATACACGAAAATGGCCGTTAAGGTTTCTCGGCGGTCCGATTCGACCCCCGACTGTAACAACTCCATTTATGTAAATTTTTTTTTTTTAAAATACCATGAAGTTATTACCTCGTTACAACTTAACTCAATATAACATTTATTTAATTTATACAATACTGAGTTTCCATACACACTATTATTTTACAAACTACACACCATTATTTTACAAACATTTGTACAAAGATACATATTAGTTCTAATCATCTATATTGACTACTTCCGGGGACACTGGTTCGGGTGGCACGTCCACCGGAATCTCAGTTACATCTACGACAGTTACATCAGAAATAACTGGAAGTTGCCCAAGGTAGGGCACCTCGATCCAACGTACAGAGATAATAAGTGTCATAGAGAATATCTGCATATTTATTCTTCTGAACATGATATGGAAATATAGTGAGAATTAAATCCCAGTAAGTTCAACAATAAATCATAATTTACCATCAATATAGTTCATCACGTCATGTTCAGCTGTATAAACTACAGAAAATATCTTTAGGTCACATGAATGCACTTTATCATGCACATGAAAATTATACAGTTATGACATGTATGGCATGAATAACTATTTTTCGAATTTCATATGATGGCTATCCACTTATTCTTACTTCAAGCTCCCCGGTCAGGGTGAGTATTCTCTACTTTTCGGTACGGGCTTATCTCGCTCCGTCCGACATGGCACACTTTCTCTTTCTTTTCTTATTAACATGATCATAACCGTTGGTAGGGCGTCCCCTACTGGTGCACCACACGGATTGCCATGTGACCGTGCTCATTTCTTTTCTTTTCACAATGATAGCCAAAAATATGCTTTCAATAACAAGTATGTTCATCAAAATATAACTATTACCATAAATCATTGGTAATCATGCCATGAACATAACCATTTAAAATATCACTTTATAAAACATTTCCATGTCAAAATTCCATACTAATACCTTGGTAACTGGATAGTAATTGTAGTCTGTAAACAGTGCACCAGAAAAGTTCCCAGGAAAGAGAGGTGGGTCACTAATGGACACGCTTAAGTACCATGTCTTTCCTTGCCAGAGCTTTCCTTAGACATGCACTTTTCACAAATCACAATTTTGTTTTCCAGTAACTAGAATAATTCTTTTCTGATGTGAAAATACTGCAACCACGGAGCATACTAAGATTTTTCAAATAAAACCGGCACTTTCAAAACTTCTTGTAAATTTATATGAGTACTAGGGTAAATTCCATGTTAAAAATTACACACTTAAAATGGTAGTAAGTTCATTCAATGGCAATGGCTATGGCTATACTAGTCATTTGTTAAGATTCATCTTCTTTTTAAAATACTAATTTTATTTCTTTATTTTCTTGATGCAGGTTTTCATCCTATCTAACCTTCTCTTACTAATCAGAGCATAACTCCCTCAATTTAACTCTGATGTAGGTGATCTTAGTGTCAATTTCAAGATAAAACAATTATCTAAAACTATTATGTTGAACATTGTAGCGAAATATTAAGAAATCAAGGTGATATTACTCCCTAAATGTACAGATTATTTCTTCTCGTGTAAGTTCTGACCTTTACTGACTAATTAGAACATATCTCCCAAATTTGAACTCCAAATTGAGTTATTCCAGTTGGTAAAAATCCATGAGCCCTATATCTATAATTGTTATCTTGGCGTACGATTTTAACTCCCTACAGAATATTTTCCAGAAATTCAAAAACTAAAGCTTTAATAACATATTCTGAATAAACATTTTCTGACCTCTGCTTACTAATCAGCTTATATCTACCTCAAATGGACTTCAAATTGAATGATTCCAGTGCCTAAAAATCCATGACACATTTATCTTTAATTCTTATGTTAATAATTTATTTTAATTCCTTACAGATACTTTTCAGAAATTAAAATACCGAAGCCATCCTAACATATTTTTCCCTGATGACCCATTTTCTGACCTTTGTCTACTAATCGGATCATATCTCCCTCATATGGACTCAAAATTGAATGATTCCAGTGGCTAAAAATCCATGACATACATATCTTTAATTCTTATGTTAACCATTTATTTTAATTCCCTACCAATAATTCCCAGAAATTAAATTACCGAAGCTATCCTAACATATTCTTCCCTGATGATTCATTTTTTGACCTTTGACTACTAATCAGACCATAGCTACCTCATATGGACTCCAAATGGAATGATTCCAGTGGCTAAAAATCCATGACACATTTATCTTTAATTCTTATGTTAACC
The DNA here is from genome assembly GCA_037074535.1 of Gleditsia sinensis. NCBI lineage: Eukaryota > Viridiplantae > Streptophyta > Magnoliopsida > Fabales > Fabaceae > Gleditsia > Gleditsia sinensis. The sequence continues at coordinate 47,856,781 of CM073469.1, forward strand.
ATTTATTTTAATTCCCTACCAATAATTCCCAGAAATTAAATTACCGAAGCTATCCTAACATATTCTTCCTTGATGATTCATTTTCTGACCTTTGACTACTAATCAGACCATAGCTACCTCATATGGACTCCAAATGGAATTATCCCAGTGGCTAAAAATCCATGACACATTTATCTTTAATTCTTATGTTAACCATTTATTTTAATTCCTTATAGATTGTTCCCAGAAATTAAAATACCGAAGCTTAAAATTCTGTCACCCATAGCCATAACCATGCAGAACTATCTACACCAACCTAAGTATTCAAACATACATCACATGCAGAATCAATATGTAACATGATATAACAACATCATGACCAATCATAAAAGTTCTAAGATCAAAATCTCATACAAATATTATAAGTTTCAAAAGTTTTCTTCAAAAAGAAATATTGTTAAACTTACTTGGAGCACTTAGTCTTCTAGACTTCTCCTTCCTTTTTCTTCCTTTCTTCCTCTCCTTTCCTCACTCTACCTTGCTTCTATTTTTTTCTCTCCCTCACTTGGACGAAATTCTAATGTTGTAAGGGTGGGTTTTCTTATATAGACCACCAAATAATTCACCTTTCATGATCATGGGTCTACCTTATCACAATTAGGATACACTTTGTTGAATTTTTGGAAAACAAACAACTTATGTTCTTGTCTTCCTCTTCCTTAGTCAAGATATGCATAGGAAAAGGAGATTTGTATTTTGAAAATTATGATAATATGTTCTTAAGATATGGGACAAGGTCCCTTTGATTTAGGGATTCATTTCCATTTTCTTTTGTCTTAAACAAGTATGATAGATTTGCCTTTTTAGGTGGCAAATTTCTAGCCCTTGAATCTTCATTATTTGGTTGATATTATTTGTGTGGGCTATGAATGTTTTGTCCTAATACCATGTATTATCATACCACTTGCTAAAATTATGAGTGTAGGATATAGATGTTTTTGTCCTAAAGCCTTGTATTATCATGCCACTTGCTTAAGTGATGAATGTAGAATCACACCACTTGCTAAATTTTTTTGTCTTAATGCCATGTAACCTAATCTTTATTCTTATTATTATATCATCATCTAATTTATTTTATTTTAGTTTTCCTCTTGGATTTGGGCTTATTCCTACCCATTATGGGCTTGTCCTACCCATTTTCTTTGCTTTGGATAAAATTCTTCCTTTCTTGGTGGGCTTGGTCACATTTTCATAATTTTTGGGCTATTTGTGAAATTACTATATCCTAGTCCAAGTCTATGTTTAATTTCTTGTTTAGGTTATCCAATGGGCTTGCTAGAAACTTATGTGAAGTGGAAAAACTCTATATGAAGTGTCCATAGGTAAAAGCCCAATGTATGGGTAAAGATTTTAAACTTAGTAACTATAGTTCTTGAATTAGGAAAAATTACCCTAATTCAATGTTCTTTGAAATTTTAAGACCTTTACTTGTTTCTAAAAAATTATCTTCCTTATCCAAGAATTTTGCATCTCTTTAGTATGTTATTTCTAATTTCTTTCCTATTAGATTTTCCTTCTTTATTTGTTCTCTTAATGTTAGAAACATTTTCTATGCATATACCTAAGGTGAAGAATTTCTAAGGATTATATTTCCTTAGATATCTAAAATATTGTCTAATAAATTTTATTTCCTTAATTAAATTTTTTATGTACCTTTATCAATAAAAGAAACGAAATTAAGGATGTTACATTTCTCTCCCCCTAAAAGAAATTTTGTCCTCAAAATTTCAGAAATTACCTTATAAGAACAATTGCGGATATTTCTTTCTCATGACTTCTTCCAGCTCCCAAGTTGCTTCTTCCAGAGTCAAACCTTCCCATAACACCTTAACTAGGGGAATGGTTTTATTTCTCAGTTGCTTCACGTCAGTGTCCAATATGGATGCAGGTACTAGCTGGTATGTCATGTTCTCCTTTATTTGGATTGGTTCATCCAGTATAATATGTGATGAATCTGAAAGATACTTCCGCAGCTGTGATACGTGGAAAACATTATGCAGGTTGGACAAATTAGGTGGGAGAGCAACTTGATATGCTGATGTCCCAACTTTCTTTAGAATTTGGTAGGGTCCTAAAAATCGCGGACTTAGCTTTCTTGTTTTGAGAGACCTACCAACTCCAGTAGTCGGGGAAAGTTTCAGAAATACATGGTCTCCTTCCTCAAACTCTAGAGGTCTATGTCTCTTATCGTAGTAACTCTTTTGCCGACTCTGAGCTGTAAGTATTTTGTTTCGTATCATCCTGATTTGTTCAGTGGTTTGTTGAACTAGATCAGGACCTAACAAGTTCTTTTCTCCTACCTCGAACCAACATAGTGGAGATCGGCACTTTCTACCGTATAAAGCTTCATAGGGGGCCATCTTAATGCTAGAGTGATAGCTATTATTATAAGCAAACTCTACTAAAGGTAGGTACTTATCCCATCCTTTACCTTGCTCTATCACACAGGCCCTCAACATATCTTCTAGGGTTTGAATGGTTCGTTCTGTCTGCCCGTCAGTTTGAGGATGGTAGGCAGTACTGAACCGCAACTGAGTACCAAAAGCTTCTTGCAACGCCTTCCAAAACCTCGACGTGAACCTCGGATCTCTATCAGAAACAATATTTAAGGGAATCCCATGGAGTCTAACTATTTCCTGAACGTACAATTGGGCCAATTTATCTAGTGAAAAGTTAATTTTTATGGGCAAAAAGTGAGCAGATTTGGTTAATCTGTCAACTATTACCCAGATAGAGTCATGTCCCACTGAGGTCTTAGGTAAACCTACAACAAAGTCCATCGAAATACTATCCCATTTCCATTTAGGGATCTCAAGAGGTTGTAGAAATCCCGCTAGCTTTTGGTGCTCCACCTTCACCTTTTGACAAATGAGACATTTTGCCACAAACTCAACAATGTCATTTTTCATCCCTGGCCACCAATACATCCTTTTTAAATCCTGGTACATTTTAGTGCATCCAGGATGGATTGTGTATTTACTTTGATGCGCTTCCTGCAGTATCTTAGTCCTCAACTCTTGTTCTTGAGGGACACAAATCCTTCCCTGATACATGATTGCTCCATCTTCCATTACAGAAAAATTACCTTGGTCTTTATGATCTTGTAAGTATTGATCGTGAGCTTGAGCTTCTTTGATCTGGGCTCTAAGGTCAGACCCTATACTTAAACCATTAATGACTAGATTCTTTGGAGTAAGAGTAGGGGCTAGCTTCAAATTTCGAAACTCCTCTAGCATCTGCATCTCATACACCATCATCTGACCCATATGCAGAGATTTTCGACTCAAGGCATCTGCTACAACATTCGCCTTTCCGGGATGATACTTTATCTCAAACTTGTAGTCATTGAGGAATTCTACCCATCTTCGTTGCCTCATATTTAACTCCTTCTAATCAAAGAGGTATTTAAGACTCTTATGATCATAATATACTTCAAAGGTTGCCCCGTACAAATAGTGTCGCCAAATCTTTAAGGCAAACACTACTGCCGTTAATTCAAGATCATGGGTTGGATAGTTTCCTTCGTGAGGTCTCAGTTGCCTAGAGGCGTAAGCAACTACTCTCTTATCTTGCATCAGCACACATCCTAGCCCTTTCTTTGAAGCGTCACTATACACTTCAAAATATCCTGTGGGGTCTGGAATAATTAAAACAGGAGGAGTGGTCAGTCTTGTCTTCAGCTCCTGAAAACTAGCATCACATTGATCAGTCCATTTGAAAGGACTTCCCTTCCTGGTCAATTTAGTCAATGGCAAGGCTATACGAGAGAAGTTTTGTATAAATCTCCTATAGTATCCTGCCAAACCAAGGAAACTTCTGATTTCCGTAACCGTCTTTGGTGTCTCCCACTTAATCACTGCTTCCGTCTTGCTAGGATCTACGGCTACCCCTCTATTAGAGATGACATGTCCGAGAAACTTCACCTCTGACAGCCAAAATTCACAATTCTCCAATTTAGCATATAACTTTTTCTCTTTCAGCACTTGCAGCACGATTCGGAGATGTTGTTCATGTTCTTTCTCACTCTTAGAATATATCAAGATGTCATCAATGAACACTACAACAAATTGATCTAGGTAGGGTCGAAAAATGCGATTCATGTAATCCATGAAAATTGCAGGTGCATTAGTCAACCCAAAGGGCATTACGAGAAACTCATAGTGCCCATACCTAGTCCTGAAGGCAGTTTTTGGTACGTCCTCCTCCTTAATCCTAATCTGATGATATCCTGACCGCAAGTCAATTTTAGAAAAGATGGAGGCACCCTTTAATTGATCCAATAAGTCATCTATCCTAGGGAGAGGGTACTTATTTTTGATAGTCACCTTATTCAGCTGTCTGTAATCTATGCATAGTCTCAAACTCCCGTCTTTCTTCTTAACAAACAATACAGGAGCTCCCCAAGGTGATACACTCGGTCTAATGAATTGCTTGTCTAATAGTTCCTCCAACTGCTTCTTTAGTTCTTGTAGTTCCTTCGAGGCCATTCGATATGGTGCAATAGAGATAGGCCCTGTCCCAGGTAGGAGATCAATAGAGAACTCTATCTCTCTCTTGGGAGGTAAGCCTGGAATATCTGATGGAAACACCTCAGGAAACTCGTTGGCTATTGGAATTTCATCAAGCTTCGATTCGACTTCTAGGTTTGATAAATACAAGAGAATGTATCCAAGTACTCCATTCTTCAACTCCCTATTAACTTGATTGGCATTTAACATTAATAACTGGACCTCCTCTTTCGGAGTAGAAGGTAGAAATTCAACGGTCTTGTTACAACAATTCAACAAGATTCGATTCCTAGACATCTAGTCTAACCCTAGAATGACCTCAATACCTCTTAAAGGTAAAATGACGAGGTCTACAGAAAAAGTTTTCTCCTGGATGGTGACTTGACAGTTCTTACATACAGAGGAAGTTAATACCCGTTCCCCTGTAGGGGTTACTACAGATAGCTCATAGGGAGTTTCAGAAATAGGGAACTGAAACTTCCTAATACATTCTTCTGATATAAATGAATGACTAGCACCAGAGTCAAATAACACCATAAGAGCAAATCCATAAATATAGCATGTACCTTGAATCATTTCAGAAGATTGAGCTGCCTCTTGGCCGCTCAGGGTGAAAACCCTTCCTTTCACCTGAGGCCTCTGTTCTGGCTGCTTTCCTACATTCTGTGGGCAGTTTTTCGCAAAATGTCCCTTCTGTCCGCAATTGAAGCAGACATCTTGTCCTATGTAGCATGGCCGGTTACCATGCATGCGTCCGCATTTAGCGCACTTGACTGAGGCGAGGTCTTGTTGAAAAGGCCTAGGACCCGCAATCAATGGCCTCTTACCAACTCCATATCCACTTCTTCTCACGTTCTTTCTAGGGTTGGGAAAATTTTTCTTCCTTTTCCATAGGTTTCGCCTTTGCTTCTCGTCCTCCACTGCCCTTAAACTCTTTTCCAGGAGTCTGCATTTATTTATCAGAGGTACAAACTCCCTGATCTCCATAGCTATAACAGCATTCTTTAACTCCGGGTTTAGTCCCGCTTCAAACTTAACCGCCTTCCATGCTTCATCTGGGTTATATCGTAGATAAGAGGAGAACTTAGACAGCTCCTCGAACCTTGCAATATACTGGTCCACATTCATGCTTCCTTGCCTGAGTTGGAGAAATTCGATCTCTTTCTCTGCCCGTACAGTACTTGGAAAGTACTTTTCAAAAAAAATGTCCTTGAACACTTGCCAGGTGATCTGTCTTCCCTGATGAGCTAAAAGTTCTCTAGCTCCACGCCACCAGTATTCTGCTTCATCCTTTAACATATATGCAGCAAAAATGATTTGCTGCTCTTCAGTACAGCCCATCACTTCAAAGATTTTCTCTAATTCCCTAATCCACCTTTCGGCTATCGTTGGGTCATAACCACCTTGGAAACAAGGTGGTCTAGTCCTCAGGAACTCGGATATGCCATTATCTTTTCCAGCCGTCCGGTTGTTAGGACCAATCTCAACATTTGTGTTATTAGCATTCTGGAGATGTTGTAAAATTTGGTTGGTGGTCATCATAACTTGGTCTCGAATTGCCGTGGCCAGGTTGTGTAGGGTTTCCTCTGCATTGGTTGCTGGATTCCTCCTTGGTGGTGCCATTTCCTACTATGGTACAAAACAAAGTTATGCTGCTATTGAGGTGATCAAGCCCAATAGTTAGTTCAAAAATATTTAATAGCAGTCATAACACCACCTCGGCATATAGATAGGAAACACTAGTAATTTCTTACCTATATGAATCACTGATCCCCTACACAGCACAACCACAACATACTCAAGACACTATAAGATCGATTCAGATAACCATCCAACTACTGGCCATCTAGGATCGACCTGCTCTGATACCAATTATGTAACAACTCCATTTATGTAAATTTTTTTTTTTAAAATACCATGAAGTTATTACCTCGTTACAACTTAACTCAATATAACATTTATTTAATTTATACAATACTGAGTTTCCATACACACTATTATTTTACAAACTACACACCATTATTTTACAAACATTTGTACAAAGATACATATTAGTTCTAATCATCTATATCGACTACTTCCGGGGACACTGGTTCGGGTGGCACGTCCACCGGAATCTCAGTTACATCTACGACAGTTACATCAGAAATAACTGGAAGTTGCCCAAGGTAGGGCACCTCGATCCAACGTACAGAGATAATAAGTGTCATAGAGAATATCTGCATATTTATTCTTCTGAACATGATATGGAAATATAGTGAGAATTAAATCCCAGTAAGTTCAACAATAAATCATAATTTACCATCAATATAGTTCATCACGTCATGTTCAGCTGTATAAACTACAGAAAATATCTTTAGGTCACATGAATGCACTTTATCATGCACATGAAAATTATACAGTTATGACATGTATGGCATGAATAACTATTTTTCGAATTTCATATGATGGCTATCCACTTATTCTTACTTCAAGCTCCCCGGTCAGGGTGAGTATTCTCTACTTTTCGGTACGGGCTTATCTCGCTCCGTCCGACATGGCACACTTTCTCTTTCTTTTCTTATTAACATGATCATAACCGTTGGTAGGGCGTCCCCTACTGGTGCACCACACGGATTGCCATGTGACCGTGCTCATTTCTTTTCTTTTCACAATGATAGCCAAAAATATGCTTTCAATAACAAGTATGTTCATCAAAATATAACTATTACCATAAATCATTGGTAATCATGCCATGAACATAACCATTTAAAATATCACTTTATAAAACATTTCCATGTCAAAATTCCATACTAATACCTTGGTAACTGGATAGTAATTGTAGTCTGTAAACAGTGCACCAGAAAAGTTCCCAGGAAAGAGAGGTGGGTCACTAATGGACATGCTTAAGTACCATGTCTTCCCTTGCCAGAGCTTTCCTTAGACATGGACTTTTCACAAATCACAATTTTATTTTCCAGTAACTAGAATAATTCTTTTCTGATGTGAAAATACTGCAACCACGGAGCATACTAAGATTTTTCAAATAAAACCGGCACTTTCAAAACTTCTTGTAAATTTATATGAGTACTAGGGTAAATTCCATGTTAAAAATTACACACTTAAAATGGTAGTAAGTTCATGCAATGGAAATGGCTATGGCTATACTAGTCATTTGTTAAGATTCATCTTCTTTTTAAAATACTAATTTTATTTCTTTATTTTCTTGATGCAGGTTTTCATCCTATCTAACCTTCTCTTACTAATCAGAGCATAACTCCCTCAATTTAACTCTGATGTAGGTGATCTTAGTGTCAATTTCAAGATAAAACAATTATCTAAAACTATTATGTTGAACATTGTAGCGAAATATTAAGAAATCAAGGTGATATTACTCCCTAAATGTACAGATTATTTCTTCTCGTGTAAGTTCTGACCTTTACTGACTAATTAGACCATATCTCCCAAATTTGAACTCCAAATTGAGTTATTCCAGTTGGTAAAAATCCATGAGCCCTATATCTATAATTGTTATCTTGGCGTACAATTTTAACTCACTACAGAATATTTTCCAGAAATTCAAAAACTAAAGCTTTAATAACATATTCTGAATAAACATTTTCTGACATCTGCTTACTAATCAGCTTATATCTACCTCAAATGGACTTCAAATTGAATGATTCCAGTGCCTAAAAATCCATGACACATTTATCTTTAATTCTTATGTTAATAATTTATTTTAATTCCTTACAGATACTTTTCAGAAATTAAAATACCGAAGCGATCCTAACATATTTTTCCCTGATGACCCATTTTCTGACCTTTGTCTACTAATCGGATCATATCTCCCTCATATGGACTCCAAATTGAATGATTCCAGTGGCCAAAAATCCATGACATACATATCTTTAATTCTTATGTTAACCATTTATTTTAATTCCCTACCAATAATTCCCAGAAATTAAATTACCGAAGCTATCCTAACATATTCTTCCCTGATGATTCATTTTTTGACCTTTGACTACTAATCAGACCATAGCTACCTCATATGGACTCCAAATGGAATGATTCCAGTGGCTAAAAATCCATGACACATTTATCTTTAATTCTTATGTTAACCATTTATTTTAATTCCCTACCAATAATTCCCAGAAATTAAATTACCGAAGCTATCCTAACATATTCTTCCCTGATGATTCATTTTCTGACCTTTGACTACTAATCAGACCATAGCTACCTCATATGGACTCCAAATGGAATTATCCCAGTGGCTAAAAATCCATGACACATTTATCTTTAATTCTTATGTTAACCATTTATTTTAATTCCTTATAGATTGTTCCCAGAAATTAAAATACCGAAGCTTAAAATTCTGTCACCCATAGCCATAACCATGCAGAACTATCTACACTAACCTAAGTATTCAAACATACATCACATGCAAGATCAATATGTAACATGATATAACAACATCATGACCAATCATAAAAGTTCTAAGATCAAAATCTCATACAAATATTATAAGTTTCAAAAGTTTTCTTCAAAAAGAAATATTGTTAAACTTACTTGGAGCACTTAGTCTTCTAGACTTCTCCTTCCTTTTTCTTCCTTTCTTCCTCTCCTTTCCTCACTCTACCTTGCTTCTATTTTTTTCTCTCCCTCACTTGGACGAAATTCTAATGTTGTAAGGGTGGGTTTTCTTATATAGACCACCAAATAATTCACCTTTCATGATCATGGGTCTACCTTATCACAATTAGGATACACTTTGTTGAATTTTTGGAAAACAAACAACTTATGTTCTTGTCTTCCTCTTCCTTAGTCAAGATATGCATAGGAAAAGGAGATTTGTATTTTGAAAATTATGATAATATGTTCTTAAGATATGGGACAAGGTCCCTTTGATTTAGGGATTCATTTCCATTTTCTTTTGTCTTAAACAAGTATGATAGGTTTGCCTTTTTAGGTGGCAAATTTCTAGCCCTTGAATCTTCATTATTTGGTTGATATTATTTGTGTGGGCTATGAATGTTTTGTCCTAATACCATGTATTATCATACCACTTGCTAAAATTATGAGTGTAGGATATAGATGTTTTTGTCCTAAAGCCTTGTATTATCATGCCACTTGCTTAAGTGATGAATGTAGAATCACACCACTTGCTAAATTTTTTTGTCTTAATGCCATGTAACCTAATCTTTATTCTTATTATTATATCATCATCTAATTTATTTTATTTTAGTTTTCCTCTTGGATTTGGGCTTATTCCTACCCATTATGGGCTTGTCCTACCCATTTTCTTTGCTTTGGATAAAATTCTTCCTTTCTTGGTGGGCTTGGTCACATTTTCATAATTTTTGGGCTATTTGTGAAATTACTATATCCTAGTCCAAGTCTATGTTTAATTTCTTGTTTAGGTTATCCAATGGGCTTGCTAGAAACTTATGTGAAGTGGAAAAACTCTATATGAAGTGTCCATAGGTAAAAGCCCAATGTATGGGTAAAGATTTTAAACTTAGTAACTATAGTTCTTGAATTAGGAAAAATTACCCTAATTCAATGTTCTTTGAAATTTTAAGACCTTTACTTGTTTCTAAAAAATTATCTTCCTTATCCAAGAATTTTGCATCTCTTTAGTATGTTATTTCTAATTTCTTTCCTATTAGATTTTCCTTCTTTATTTGTTCTCTTAATGTTAGAAACATTTTCTAAGCATATACCTAAGGTGAAGAATTTCTAAGGATTATATTTCCTTAGATATCTAAAATATTGTCTAATAAATTTTATTTCCTTAATTAAATTTTTTATGTACCTTTATCAATAAAAGAAACGAAATTAAGGATGTTACACCGACATGTCCAAATCACTAGAAACGGACGTCATCGCGTTCCTAAAAAGATCATCTTTCCAACGACACTGCTTTTTTCAATTTTCGTTACGGTCATCCGGAAGCACGAAAATGGCCATTAGGGTTTCTCGGCGGTCCAATTCGACGCCCGGCATGTCCGAATCACTCGAAATGGACATCATCGCGTTCCTAAAGAGATCATCTTTCCAACGACCCCGCTTTTTTGAATTTTCATTACGGTCATCCGCACGCACAAAAATGCCAGTTTGTATTTCTCGGCCTCTTGATTCGACCCCCAGCATATCCGAATCACTCGAAACGGACGTCATCGGGTTAGTAACGAGGTCCTCGTTCCAACGTCTATACTTTTTTGCATTGTCGTGTCAGTCATCCGGAAGCACGAAAAAGGCCGTTAGGGTTTCTCGGCGGCTCGATTCGACCCCCAGCATGACCGAATAAATCCAAATAGACGTCATCGCATTCCTAAAGAGATCATCTTTTCAACGTCACCGCTTTTTTGAATTTTCGTTCCGGTCATCCGGATTGACGAAAATGCCAGTGAATTATTCTCGGCTTCCCGATTCGACTCCCGGTATGTCCGAATCACTCGAACCGAAAATCATCGCGTTAGTAACGAGGTCCTCATTCCAAGGACTCCACTTTTTTGAATTTTCATGACAGTCATCCAGATGCACGAAAATGGCCGTTAGGGTTTCTTGGCGGCCCGATTCGACCCCAGTCATGATCGAATCACTCGAATCGGACGTCATCGCGTTCGCTAAGATATAACATTTCCAAGGGCCCCACTTTTTTTTAATTTTCATGACCGTCATTCGGATGCACGAAAATGCCAGTTAGGATTTCTCGGCGTCCAAATTCGACTCCCGGTAGTTCTGAATCACTCGAAACAGACGTCATCGCGTTAGTAACGAGGTCATCGTTACAACGACTCCTCTTCTTCAATTTTCGTTACGGTCATCCGCATGCACGAAAATGCCAGTTAGTATTTCTCGGCGTCCCGATTCGACTCCCGATATGTCCGAATCACTCGAACCGGAAATGATCGCGTTAGTAACGAGGTCCCCGTTCTAAGGACTCCACTTTTTTTAATTTTCGTGACAGTCATCCGGTTGCACGAAAAAGGCTGTTAGGGTTTCTCGGCGGCCCGATTCAACCTCCAGCATGTCCGAATCACTCGAAACGGACTTCATCACATTCCTAAAGAGATCATCTTTCCAACGTCACCGCTTTTTTGAATTTTTGTTAAGGTCATCCGGATGCACGAAAATGCCAGTTAGTATTTCTCGGCGTCCCGATTCGACTCCCGGTATTTCCGAATCACTCGAACCGAAAATCATCGCGTTACTAACAAGGTCCTCGTTCCAAGGTCTCCACTATTTTGAATTTTCGTGACAGTCATCCAGATGCACGAAAATGGCAGTTAGGGTTTCTCGGCGCCCCGATTGGACCCCCAGCATATCCGAATCACTCGAAACAGACGTCATCGCGTTAGTAACGAGGATACACGAAAATGGCCGTTAAGGTTTCTCGGCGGTCCGATTCGACCCCCGACATGTCCAAATCCCTAGAAACGGACGTCATCGCGTTCCTAAAAAGATCATCTTTCCAACGACACTGCTTTTTTCAATTTTCGTTACGGTCATCCGGATGCACGAAAATGGCCATTAGGGTTTCTCGGCGGTCCAATTCGACGCCCGGCATGTCCGAATCACTCGAAATGGACATCATCGCGTTCCTAAAGAGATCATCTTTCCAACGACCCCGCTTTTTTGAATTTTCATTACGGTCATCCGCACGCACAAAAATGCTAGTTTGTATTTCTCGGCCTATTGATTCGACCCCCAGCATGTCCGAGTCACTCGAAACGGACGTTATCGAGTTAGTAACGAGGTCCTCGTTCCAACGTCTATACTTTTTTGCATTGTCGTGTCAGTCATCCGGAAGCACGAAAAAGGCCGTTAGGGTTCCTCGGCGGCTCGATTCGACCCCCAACATGACCGAATAACTCCAAACAGACGTCATCGCATTCCTAAAGAGATCATCTTTCCAACGTCACCGCTTTTTTGAATTTTTGTTACGGTCATCCGGATTGACGAAAATGCCAGTGAATTATTCTCGGCTTCCCGATTCGACTCCCGGTATGTCCGAATCACTCGAACCGAAAATCATCGCGTTAGTAACGAGGTCCTCATTCCAAGGACTCCACTTTTTTGAATTTTCATGACAGTCATCCAGATGCACAAAAATGGCCGTTAGGGTTTCTTGGCGGCCCGATTCGACCCCAGTCATGATCGAATCACTCGAATCGGACGTCATCGCGTTCCTTAAGATATAAAATTTCCAAGGGCCCCACTTTTTTTTAATTTTCATGACGGTCATTCGGATGCACGAAAATGCCAGTTAGGATTTCTCGGCATCCAAATTCGACTCCCGGTAGTTCTGAATCACTCGAAACAGACGTCATCGCGTTAGTAACGAGGTCCTCGTTACAACGACTCCTCTTCTTCAATTTTCGTTACGGTCATCCGCATGCACGAAAATGCCAGTTAGTATTTCTTGGCGTCCCGATTCGACTCCCGGTATGTCCGAATCACTCGAACTGAAAATCATCGCGTTAGTAACGAGGTCCTCGTTCCAAGGACTCCACCTTTTTTAATTTTCGTGAAGGTCATCCGATTGCACGAAAAAGGCCGTTAGGGTTTCTTGCCGGCCCGATTCGACCCCCAGCATGTCCAAATCACTCGAAACTGACGTCATCGCGTTAGTAACGAGGTCCTCGTTCGAACGAGTCCAATTATTTGAATTTTCATGACAGTCATCCGTATGCACGAAAATGCAGTTAGTATTTCTCGGCGTCTCGATTCGACTCTCGGTATGTACGACTCACTCGAACCAGAAATCATCGCGTTAGTAACGAGGTCCTCGTTCCAAGGACACCACTTTTTTTAATTTTCGTGACAGTCATCCGGTTGCACGAAAAAGGCCGTTAGGGTTTCTCGGGCGCCCGATTCGACCCCCAGCATGTCCGAATCACTCGAAACTGACGTCATCGCGTTAGTAACGAGGTCCTCGTTGCAACGTCTCCAATTTTTTGAATTTTCGTGACAGTCATCCAGATGCACGAAAATGGCCGTTAGGGTTTCTCGGCAGCCCGACTCGACCCCCGGCATTATCCAATCATTCGAAACGGACGTCATCGCGTTCCTTAAGAGATATCATTTTCAACGGACCCACTTTTTGAATTTTCGTGACGGTCATTCGGATGTACAAAAATGCCAGTTAGGATTTCTCGGTGTCCAGAATCGACACCCGACAGTTCCGAATCACTTGAAACAGACGTCATCGCGTTAGTAACGAGGATACACGAAAATGGCCGTTAAGGTTTCTCGGCGGTCCGATTCGACCCCCGACATGTCCAAATCCCTAGAAACGGACGTCATCGCGTTCCTAAAAAGATCATCTTTCCAACGACACTACTTTTTTCAATTTTCGTTACAGTCATCCGGATGCACGAAAATGGCCATAAGGGTTTCTCGGCGGTCCAATTCGACGCCCGGCATGTCCGAATCACTCGAAATGGACATCATCGTGTTCCTAAAGAGATCATCTTTCCAACGACCCCGCTTTTTTGAATTTTCATTACGGTCATCCGCACGCACAAAAATGCCAGTTTGTATTTCTCGGCCTCTTGATTCGACCCCCAGCATGTCCGAATCACTCGAAACGGACGTCATCGGGTTAGTAACGAGGTCCTCGTTCCAACGTCTATACTTTTTTGCATTGTCGTGTCAGTCATCCGGAAGCACGAAAAAGGCCGTTAGGGTTTCTCGGCGGCTCGATTCGACCCCCAGCATGACCGAATAACTCCAAACAGACGTCATCGCATTCCTAAAGAGATCATCTTTCCAACGTCACCGCTTTTTTGAATTTTCGTTACGGTCATCCGGATTGACGAAAATGCCAGTGAATTATTCTCGGCTTCCCGATTCGACTCCCGGTATGTCCGAATCACTCGAACCGAAAATCATCGCGTTAGTAACGAGGTCCTCATTCCAAGAACTCCACTTTTTTGAATTTTCATGACAGTCATCCAGATGCACGAAAATGGCTGTTAGGGTTTCTTGGCGGCCCGATTCGACCCCAGTCATGATCGAATCACTCGAATCGGACGTCATCGCGTTCCTTAAGATATAACATTTCCAAGGGCCCCACTTTTTTTTAATTTTCATGACGGTCATTCGGATGCACGAAAATGCTAGTTAGGATTTCTCGGCATCCAAATTCGACTCCCGGTAGTTCTGAATCACTCGAAACAGACGTCATCGCGTTAGTAACGAGGTCCTCGTTACAACGACTCCTCTTCTTCAATTTTCGTTACGGTCATCCGCATGCACGAAAATGCCAGTTAGTATTTCTCGGCGTCCCGATTCGACTCCCGGTATGTCCGAATCACTCGAACTGAAAATCATCGCGTTAGTAACGAGGTCCTCGTTCCAAGGACTCCACCTTTTTTAATTTTCGTGATGGTCATCCGATTGCACGAAAAAGGCCGTTAGGGTTTCTTGCCGGCCCGATTCGACCCACAGCATGTCCAAATCACTCGAAACAGACGTCATCGCGTTAGTAACGAGGTCCTCGTTCGAACGAGTCCAATTTTTTGAATTTTCATGACAATCATCCGTATGCACGAAAATGCAGTTAGTATTTCTCGGCGTCTCGATTCGACTCTCGGTATGTATGACTCACTCGAACCAGAAATCATCGCGTTAGTAATGAGGTCCTCGTTCCAAGGACACCACTTTTTTTAATTTTCGTGACAGTCATCCGGTAGCACGAAAAAGGCCGTTAGGGTTTTTCAGGGGCCCGATTCGACCCCCAGCATGTCCGAATCACTCGAAACTGACGTCATCGCGTTAGTAACGAGGTCCTCGTTGCAACGTCTCCAATTTTTTGAATTTTCGTGACAGTCATCCAGATGCACGAAAATGGCCGTTAGGGTTTCTCGGAAGCCCGACTCGACCCCCGGCATTATCCAATCATTCGAAACGTACGTCATCGCGTTCCTTAAGAGATATCATTTTCAATGGACCCACTTTTTGAATTTTCGTGACGGTCATTCGGATGTACAAAAATGCCAGTTAGGATTTCTCGGTGTCCAGAATCGACACCCGACAGTTCCGAATCACTCGAAAGAGACGTCATCGCGTTAGTAACGAGGATACACGAAAATGGCCGTTAAGGTTTCTCGGCGGTCCGATTCGACCCCCGACATGTCCAAATCACTAGAAACGGACGTCATCGCATTCCTAAAAAGAACATCTTTCCAACGACACTGCTTTTTTCAATTTTCGTTACGGTCATGCGGATGCACGAAAATGGCCATTAGGGTTTCTCGGCGGTCCAATTCGACGCCCGGCATGTCCGAATCACTCGAAATGGACATCATCGCGTTCCTAAAGAGATCATCTTTCCAACGACCCCGCTTTTTTGAATTTTCATTACGGTCATCCGCACACACAAAAATGCCAGTTTGTATTTCTCGGTCTCTTGATTCGACCCCCAGCATGTCCGAATCACTCGAAACAGACGTCATCGGGTTAGTAACGAGGTCCTCGTTCCAACGTCTATACTTTTTTGCATTGTCGTGTCAGTCATCCGGAAGCACGAAAAAGGCCGTTAGGGTTTCTCGGCGGCTCGATTCGACCCCCAGCATGACCGAATAACTCCAAACAGATGTCATCGCATTCCTAAAGAGATCATCTTTCCAACGTCACTGCTTTTTTGAATTTTCGTTACGGTCATCCGGATTGACGAAAATGCCAGTGAATTATTCTCGGCTTCCCGATTCGACTCCCGGTATGTCCGAATCACTTGAACCGAAAATCATCGCGTTAGTAACGAGGTCCTCATTCCAAGGACTCCACTTTTTTGAATTTTCATGACAGTCATCCAGATGCACGAAAATGGCTGTTAGGGTTTCTTGGCGGCCCGATTCGACCCCAGTCATGATCGAATCAATCGAATCGGACGTCATCGCGTTCCTTAAGATATAACATTTCCAAGGGCCCCACTTTTTTTTAATTTTCATGACGGTCATTCGGATGCACGAAAATGCCAGTTAGGATTTCTCGGCATCCAAATTCGACTCCCGGTAGTTCTGAATCACTCGAAACAAACGTCATCGCGTTAGTAACGAGGTCCTCGTTACAACGACTCCTCTTCTTCAATTTTCGTTACGGTCATCCGCATGCACGAAAATGCCAGTTAGTATTTCTCGGCGTCCCGATTCGACTCCCGGTATGTCCGAATCACTCGAACTGAAAATCATCGCGTTAGTAACGAGGTTCTCGTTCCAAGGACACCACTTTTTTTAATTTTCGTCACAGTCATCCGGTTGCACGAAAAAGGCCGTTAGGGTTTCTCGGGGGCCCGATTCGACCCCCAGCATGTCCGAATCACTCGAAACTGACGTCATCGCGTTAGTAACGAGGTCCTCGTTGCAACGTCTCCAATTTTTTGAATTTTCGTGACAGTCATCCAGATGCACGAAAATGGCCGTTAGGGTTTCTCGGCAGCCCGACTCGACCCCCGGCATTATCCAATCATTCGAAACGGACGTCATCGCGTTCCTTAAGAGATATCATTTTCAACGGACCCACTTTTTGAATTTTCGTGACGGTCATTCGGATGTACAAAAATGCCAGTTAGGATTTCTCGGTGTCCAGAATCGACACCCGACAGTTCCGAATCACTCGAAACAGACGTCATCGCGTTAGTAACGAGGTCCTCGTTACAACGACTGCACTTCTTCAATTTTCGTGACGGTCATCCGGATCCACAAAAATGGCCGTTAGGGTTTCTCGGCGGTCAGATTCGACCCCCGCCATGTCCGAATCACTCCAATCGGACGTAATCGCGGTCCTAAAGACATCGTCTTTCCAACGACACGTTTTTTTTGAATTTTCGTTACGGTCACCCGCATGCACGAAAATGCCAGTTAGTATTTCTCGGCGTCCCGATTCGACTCCCGATCTGTCCGAATCACTCGAACCGGAAATCATCGCGTTAGTAACGAGGTCCCCGTTCCAAGGACTCCACTTTTTTTAATTTTCGTGACAGTCATCCGGTTGCACGAAAAAGGCTGTTAGGGTTTCTCGGCGGCCCGATTCAACCTCCAGCATGTCCGAATCACTCGAAACGGACTTCATCACACTCCTAAAGAGATCATCTTTCCAACGTCACCGCTTTTTTGAATTTTTGTTAAGGTCATCCGGATGCACGAAAATGCCAGTTAGTATTTCTCGGCGTCCCGATTCGACTCCCGGTATGTCCGAATCCCTCGAACCGAAAATCATCGCGTTACTAACAAGGTCCTCGTTCCAAGGTCTCCACTATTTTGAATTTTCGTGACAGTCATCCAGATGCACGAAAATGGCAGTTAGGGTTTCTCGGCGCCTCGATTCGACCCCCAGCATATCCGAATCACTCGAAACAGACGTCATCGCGTTAGTAACGAGGATACACGAAAATGGCCGTTAAGGTTTCTCGGCGGTCCGATTCGACCCCCGACATGTCCAAATCCCTAGAAACGGACGTCATCGCGTTCCTAAAAAGATCATCTTTCCAACGACACTGCTTTTTTCAATTTTCGTTACGGTCATCCGGAAGCACGAAAATGGCCATTAGGGTTTCTCGGCGGTCCAATTCGACGCCCGGCATGTCCGAATCACTCGAAATGGACGTCATCGCGTTCCTAAAGAGATCATCTTTCCAACGATCCCGCTTTTTTGAATTTTCATTACGGTCATCCGCACGCACAAAAATGCCAGTTTGTATTTCTCGGCCTCTTGATTCGACCCCCAGCATGTCCGAATCACTCGAAACAGACGTCATCGGGTTAGTAACGAGGTCCTCGTTCCAACGTCTATACTTTTTTGCATTGTCGTGTCAGTCATCCGGAAGCACGAAAAAGGCCGTTAGGGTTTCTCGGCGGCTCGATTCGACCCCCAGCATGACCGAATAACTCCAAACAGATGTCATCGCATTCCTAAAGAGATCATCTTTCCAACGTCACCGCTTTTTTGAATTTTCGTTACGGTCATCCGGATTGACGAAAATGCCAGTGAATTATTCTCGGCTTCCCGATTCGACTCCCGGTATGTCCGAATCACTCGAACCGAAAATCATCGCGTTAGTAACGAGGTCCTCATTCCAAGGACTCCACTTTTTTGAATTTTCGTGACAATCATCCGGATGCACGAAAATGGCCGTTAGGGATTCTCGGCGGCCCGATTCGACGCCAAGCATGTCCGAATCACTCGAAATAGACGTCATCGCGTTAGTAACGAGGTCCTTGTTCCAACGTGTCGACTTTTCAATTTTCGTGACGGACATTCGGATGCACGAAAATGGCCGTTAGGGTTTCTCGGCTGCCCGATTCGACCCCAGTCATAATCAAATCACTCGAAACGGACGTCATCGCGTTCCTTATGAGTTAACATTTCCAAGGGCCCAACTTTTTTGAATTTTCGTGACGGTCATTCGGATGCACTAAAATGCCAGTTAGGATTTCTTGGCGTCCAGATTCGACTCCCGGCATGTCCGAATCAATCGAACCGGAAATCACTGCGTTAGTAACGAGGTCCTCCTTTCAAGGACTCCACTTTTTTGAATTTTCGTGACAGTCATTCGGATGCACGAAAATGCCAGCTAGGATTTTTCGGCGGTCCGATTTGATCCTCGGTATGTCCGAATAACTCGAAATGGACGTCATCGCATTCCTAAATAGATCATCTTTCCAACGTCACCGCTTTTTTGAATTTTCGTTACGGTCATCCGGATGCACGAAAATGCCAGTTAGTATTTCTCGGTGTCCCGATTCGACTCCCGGCATGTCCGAATCACTCGAACCGGAAATCATCGCGTTAGTAACGAGGTCCTCCTTTCAAGGACTCCACTTTTTTGAATTTTCGTGACAGTCATCTGGATGAACGAAAATGGCCGTTAGGGTTTCTCGGCCGTCCGATTCGACCCCCGGCAAGTCCGAATAACTCAAAACGGACGTCATCGCATTCCTAAAGAGATCATCTTTCCAACGTCACTGCTTTTTTGAATTTTCGTTACGGTAACTCGAATGCTGGAAAATGCCAGTTAATCTTTCTCGGCGTCCCAATTCGACTGCCGGTATGTCCGAATCACTCGAACCGGAAATCATCGCGTTAGTAACGAGGTCCTCGTTCCAAGAACTCCACTCTTTTGAATTTTCGTGACAGTCATCGGGATGCACGAAAATGGCCGTTAGGGTTTCTCGGCGGCCCGATTCGTCCCCCAGCATGTCCAAATCACTCGAACAGACGTCATCGCGTTAGTAACGAGGTCCTCGTTCCAAGGTCTCCAATTTTTTGAATTTTCGTGACAGTCATCCGGATGCACGAAAATGGCCGTTAGGGTTTCTCGGCGGTTCGATTCGACCCCCGGCATGTCCGAATAACTCGAAACGGACGTCATCACGTTCCTAAAGAGATCATCTTTCCAACGACCCCGCTTTTTTGAATTTTCATTACGGTCATCCGGATGCACGAAAATTCCAGTTAGTATTTCTTGGCGTCCCGATTCGACCACCGGGATGTCCGAATCACTCGAGACGGACGTCATCACGTTAGTAACGAGGTCCTCGTTCCAACGTCTATACTTTTTTGCATTGTCGTGTCAGTCATCCGGAACCACGAAAAAGGCCGTTCGGGTTTCTCGGCGGCCCGATTCGACCCCTAGCATGACTGAACAACTCGAAACAGACGTCATCGCATTCCTACAGAGATCATCTTTCCAACGTCACGCTTTTTTGAATTTTTGTTACGGTCATCCGGATTGACAAAAATGCCAGTGAGTAATTCTCGGCTTCCCGATTCGACTCCCGGTATGTCCGAATCACTCGAACCGAAAATCATTGCGTTAGTAACGAGGTCCTCGTTCCAAGGACTCCGTTATTTTCAATTTTCGTGACAGTCATCCGAATGCAAGAAAATGGCCATTAGCGTTTCTTGGCGGCCCGATTCGAACTCCAGCATGTCCGAATAACTCGAAATAGACGTGATCGTGTTAGTAACGAGGTCCACGTTCCAACGTCTCCAATTTTTTGAATTTTCGTGACAGTGATCTGGATGCACGAAAATAGCCGTTAAGGTTTCTCGGCGATTCGATTCGACCCCCGGCATGTCCGAAAAACTCGAAACAGACGTCATCACGTTCCTAAAGAGATCATCGTTCCAACGACACCGCTTTTTTGAATTTTCGTTACGGTCATCCGGATGGACGAAAATGCCAGTTAGTATTTCTTGGCGTCCCGATTCGACCCCCGGGATGTCCGAATCACTCGAAACGGACGTCATCGCGTTAGTAACGAGGTACTCGTTCCAACGTCTATACTTTTTTCCAATGTCGTGTCAGTCATCCGGAAGCACAAAAAAGGCCCTTAGGGTTTCTCGACGGCCCGATTCGACCCCCAGCATGTCCGAATAACTCGAAACGGACGTCATCGCATTCCTAAAGAGATCATCTTTCCAACGTCACCGCTTTTTTGAATTTTCGTTACGGTCATCCGGATGCACGAAAATGCCAATTAGTATTTCTCGGCGTGCCGATTCGACTCTCGGTAAGTCCGAATCACTCGAACCGGAAATCATCGCGTTAGTAACGAGGTCCTCGTTACAAGGAATCCACTTTTTAGAATTTTCGTGACAGTCATCTGGATGCACGAAAATGGCCGTTAGGGTTTCTTGGCGGCCCGATTCGACCCCCAGCATGTCCAAATCACTCGAAACTGACGTCATCGCGTTAGTAACGAGGTCCTCGTTCGAACGAGTCCAATTTTTTGAATTTTCAAGACAGTCATCCGTATGCACGAAAATGCAGTTAGTATTTCTCGGCGTCTCGATTCGACTCTCGGTATGTCCGACTCACTCGAACCGGAAATCATCGCATTAGTATTGAGGTCCTCGTTCCAAGGACTCCACTTTTTTGAATTTTTGTGACAGTCATCCGGATGCACGAAAATGGCCCTTAGGGTTTCTCGGCGGCCCGATTCGACCCCAGTAATGATCGAATCACTCGAAACTGACGTCATCGCGTTAGTAACGAGGTCGTCGTTCGAACGAGTCCAATTTTTTGAATTTTCAAGACAGTCATCCGTATGCACGAAAATGCAGTTAGTATTTCTCGGCGTCTCGATTCGACTCTCGGTATGTCCGACTCACTCGAACCGGAAATCATCGCATTAGTATTGAAGTCCTCGTTCCAAGGACTCCACTTTTTTGAATTTTTGTGACAATCATCCGGATGCACGAAAATGGCCCTTAGGGTTTCTCGGCGGCCCGATTCGACCCCAGTAATGATCAAATCACTCGAAACAGACGTCATCGCGTTCCTTAAGAGATATCATTTTCAACGGACCCACTTTTTGAATTTTCGTGACGGTCATTCGGATGTACAAAAATGCCAGTTAGGATTTCTCGGTGTCCAGAATCGACACCCGACAGTTCCGAATCACTCGAAACAAACGTCATCGCGTTAGTAACGAGGTCCTCGTTACAACGACTGCACTTCTTCAATTTTCGTGACGGTCATCCGGATCCACGAAAATGGCCGTTAGGGTTTCTCGGCGGTCTGATTCGACCCCCGCCATGTCCGAATCACTCCAATCGGACGTAATCGCGGTCCTAAAGACATCGTCTTTCCAACGACACGTTTTTTTTGAATTTTCGTTACGGTCACCCGCATGCACGAAAATGCCAGTTAGTATTTCTCGGCGTCCCGATTCGACTCCCGATATGTCCGAATCACTCGAACCGGAAATAATCGCGTTAGTAACGAGGTCCCCGTTCCAAGGACTCCACTTTTTTTAATTTTCGTGACAGTCATCCGGTTGCACGAAAAAGGCTGTTAGGGTTTCTCGGCGGCCCGATTCAACCTCCAGCATGTCCGAATCACTCGAAACGGACTTCATCACATTCCTAAAGAGATCATCTTTCCAACGTCACCGCTTTTTTGAATTTTTGTTAAGGTCATCCGGATGCACGAAAATGCCAGTTAGTATTTCTCGGCGTCCCGATTCGACTCCCGGTATGTCCGAATCACTCGAACCGAAAATCATCGCGTTACTAACAAGGTCCTCGTTCCAAGGTCTCCACTATTTTGAATTTTCGTGACAGTCATCCAGATGCACGAAAATGGCAGTTAGGGTTTCTCGGCGCCCCGATTCGACCCCCAGCATATCCGAATCACTCGAAACAGACGTCATCGCGTTAGTAACGAGGATACACGAAAATGGCCGTTAAGGTTTCTCGGCGGTCCGATTCGACCCCCAACATGTCCAAATCCCTAGAAACGGACGTCATCGCGTTCCTAAAAAGATCATCTTTCCAACGACACTGCTTTTTTCAATTTTCGTTACGGTCATCCGGATGCACGAAAATGGCCATTAGGGTTTCTCGGCGGTCCAATTCGACGCCCGGCATGTCCGAATCACTCGAAATGGACGTCATCGCGTTCCTAAAGAGATCATCTTTCCAACGACCCCGCTTTTTTGAATTTTCATTACGGTCATCCGCACGCACAAAAATGCCAGTTTGTATTTCTCGGCCTCTTGATTCGACCCCCAGCATGTCCGAATCACTCGAAACGGACGTCATCGGGTTAGTAACGAGGTCCTCGTTCCAACGTCTATACTTTTTTGCATTGTCGTGTCAGTCATCCGGAAGCACGAAAAAAGCCGTTAGGGTTTCTCGGCGGCTCGATTCGACCCCCAGCATGACCGAATAACTCCAAACAGATGTCATCGCATTCCTAAAGAGATCATCTTTCCAACGTCACCGCTTTTTTGAATTTTCGTTACGGTCATCCGGATTGACGAAAATGCCAGTGAATTATTCTCGGCTTCCCGATTCGACTCCCGGTATGTCCGAATCACTCGAACCGAAAATCATCGCGTTAGAAACGAGGTCCTCATTCCAAGGACTCCACTTTTTTGAATTTTCGTGACAATCATCCGGATGCACGAAAATGGCCGTTAGGGATTCTCGGCGGCCCGATTCGACGCCAAGCATGTCCGAATCACTCGAAACAGACGTCATCGCGTTAGTAACGAGGTCCTCGTTCCAACGTGTTCAATTTTTTGAATTTTCAAGACAGTCATCCGTATGCACGAAAATGCAGTTAGTATTTCTCGGCGTCTCGATTCGACTCTCGGTATGTCCGACTCACTCGAACCAGAAATCATCGCGTTAGTAACGAGGTCCTCGTTCCAAGGACACCACTTTTTTTAATTTTCGTGACAGTCATCCGGTTGCACGAAAAAGGCCGTTAGGGTTTCTTGACGGCCCGATTCGACCCCCAGCATGTCCGAATCACTCGAAACGGACGTCATCGCGTTCCTAAAGACATCACCTTTCCAACGACACCTCTTTTTTGAATTTTCGTTACGGTCTTCCGCATGCACGAAAATGCCAGTTAGTATTTCTCGGCGTCCTGATTCGACCCCCGGTATGTCCGAATCACTCGAAACGGACGTCATCGCGTTAGTAACGAGGTCCTTGTTCCAAGGATTCCACTTTTTTTAATTTTCTTGACAATCATCCGGATGCACGAAAATGGCCGTTAGGGATTCTCGGCGGCCCGATTCGACGCCAAGCATGTCCGAATCACTCGAAACAGACGTCATCGCGTTAGTAACGAGGTCCTTGTTCCAACGTGTCGACCTTTTCAATTTTCGTGACGGACATTCGGATGCACGAAAATGGCCGTTAGGGTTTCTCGGCTGCCCGATTCGACCCCAGTCATAATCAAATCACTCGAAACGGACGTCATCGCGTTCCTTATGAGATAACATTTCCAAGGGCCCAACTTTTTTGAATTTTCGTTACGGTCATTCGGATGCACTAAAATGCCAGTTAGGATTTCTTGGCGTCCAGATTCGACTCCCGGCATGTCCGAATCAATCGAACCGGAAATCACTGCGTTAGTAACGAGGTCCTCCTTTCAAGGACTCCACTTTTTTGAATTTTCGTGACAGTCATTCGGATGCACGAAAATGCCAGCTAGGATTTTTCGGCGGTCTGATTTGACCCTCGGTATGTCCGAATAACTCGAAATGGACGTCATCGCATTCGTAAATAGATCATCTTTCCAACGTCACCGCTTTTTTGAATTTTCGTTACGGTCATCCGGATGCACGAAAATGCCAGTTAGTATTTCTCGGTGTCCCGATTCGACTCCCGGCATGTCCGAATCACTCGAACCGGAAATCATCGCGTTAGTAACGAGGTCCTCCTTTCAAGGACTCCACTTTTTTGAATTTTCGTGACAGTCATCTGGATGAACGAAAATGGCCGTTAGGGTTTCTCGGCCGTCCGATTCGACCCCCGGCAAGTCCGAATAACTCAAAACGGACGTCATCGCATTCCTAAAGAGATCATCTTTCCAACGTCACCGCTTTTTTGAATTTTCGTTACGGTAACTCGAATGCTGGAAAATGCCAGTTAATCTTTCTCGGCGTCCCAATTCGACTCCCGGTATGTCCGAATCACTCGAACCGGAAATCATCGCGTTAGTAACGAGGTCCTCGTTCCAAGAACTCCACTCTTTTGAATTTTCGTGACAGTCATCGGGATGCACGAAAATGGCCGTTAGGGTTTCTCGGCGGCCCGATTCGTCCCCCAGCATGTCCAAATCACTCGAACAGACGTCATCGCGTTAGTAACGAGGTCCTCGTTCCAAGGTCTCCAATTTTTTGAATTTTCGTGACAGTCATCCGGATGCACGAAAATGGCCGTTAGGGTTTCTCGGCGGTTCGATTCGACCCCCGGCATGTCCGAATAACTCGAAACGGACGTCATCACGTTCCTAAAGAGATCATCTTTCCAACGACCCCGCTTTTTTGAATTTTCATTACGGTCATCCGGATGCACGAAAATACCAGTTAGTATTTCTTGGCGTTCCGATTCGACCACCGGGATGTCCGAATCACTCGAGACGGACGTCATCACGTTAGTAACGAGGTCCTCGTTCCAACGTCTATACTTTTTTGCATTGTCGTGTCAGTCATCCAGAACCACGAAAAAGGCCGTTTGGGTTTCTCGGCGGCCCGATTCGACCCCCAGCATGACTGAACAACTCGAAACAGACGTCATCGCATTCCTACAGAGATCATCTTTCCAACGTCACCGCTTTTTTGAATTTTTGTTACGGTCATCCGGATTGACAAAAATGCCAGTGAGTAATTCTCAGCTTCCCGATTCGACTCCCGGTATGTCCGAATCACTCGAACCGGAAATCATTGCGTTAGTAACGAGGTCCTCGTTCTAAGGACTCCACTTTTTTGAATTTTCGTGACAGTCATCCGAATGCAAGAAAATGGCCATTAGCGTTTCTTGGCGGCCCGATTCGAACTCCAGCATGTCCGAATAACTCGAAATAGACGTGATCGTGTTAGTAACGAGGTCCTCGTTCCAACGTCTCCAATTTTTTGAATTTTCGTGACAGTGATCTGGATGCACGAAAATAGCCGTTAAGGTTTCTCGGCGATTCGATTCGACCCCCGGCATGTCCGAAAAACTCGAAACAGACGTCATCACGTTCCTAAAGAGATCATCGTTCCAACGACACCGCTTTTTTGAATTTTCGTTACGGTCATCCGGATGGACGAAAATGCCAGTTAGTATTTCTTGGCGTCCCGATTCGACCCCCGGGATGTCCGAATCACTCGAAACGGACGTCATCGCGTTAGTAACGAGGTCCTCGTTCCAACGTCTATACTTTTTTCCATTGTCGTGTCAGTCATCCGGAAGCACAAAAAAGGCCCTTAGGGTTTCTCGACGGCCCGATTCGACCCCCAGCATGTCCGAATAACTCGAAACGGACGTCATCGCATTCCTAAAGAGATCATCTTTCCAACGTCACCGCTTTTTTGAATTTTCGTTACGGTCATCCGGATGCACGAAAATGCCAATTAGTATTTCTCGGCGTGCCGATTCGACTCTCGGTAAGTCCGAATCACTCGAACCGGAAATCATCGCGTTAGTAACGAGGTCCTCGTTACAAGGAATCCACTTTTTAGAATTTTCGTGACAGTCATCTGGATGCACGAAAATGGCCGTTACGGTTTCTCGGTGGTTTGATTCGGCCCCCGGCATGTCCGAATAACTCGAAACAAACGTCATCACGTTCCTAAAGAGATCATCTTTCCAACGACACAGCTTTTTTCAATTTTCATTATGGTCATCCGGATGCACGAAAATGCCAGTTAGTATTTCTCGGCGTCCTGATTCGACCCCCGGGATGTCCGAATGACACGAAACGGACGTCATCGCGTTAGTAACGAGGTCCTCATTCCAACGTCTATAGTTTTTTGCATTGCCATGTCAGTCATCCGGAAGCACGAAAAATGCCGTTAGGGTTTCTTGGCGGCCCGATTCGACCCCCAGCATGTCTGAATAACTCGAAACATACGTCATCGCATTCCTAAAGAGATCATCTTTCCAACGTCACCGCTTTTTTGAATTTTCATTATGGTCATCCGTATTCACGAAAATGACAGTGACTATTTCTCGGCTTCCCGATTCGACTCCCGGTATGTCCGAATCACTCGAACCGGAAATCATCGCGTTAGTATTGAGGTCCTCGTTCCAAGGACTCCACTTTTTTGAATTTTTGTGACAGTCATCCGGATGCACAAAAATGGCCCTTAGGGTTTCTCGGCGGCCCGATTCGACCCCAGTAATGATCGAATCACTCGAAACAGACGTCATCGCGTTCCTTAAGATATAACATTTCCAAGGGCACCACTTTTTTGAATTTTCGTGACGGTCATTCAGATGCACGAAAATGACAATTAGGATTTCTCGGCGTCTAGATTCGACTCCCGGCATGTTCGAATCACTCGAACCGAAAATCATCACGTTTGTAATGAGGTCCTCGTTTCAAGGACTCCACTTTTTTGAATAGTCGTGACAGTCATCCAGATGCACGAAAATGGCCGTTAGGGATTCTCGGCGGTCCGATTTGACCCCCAGCATGTCCGAATAACTCGAAATTGACGTCTACGCGTTCCTAAAGAGATCATCTTTCCAACGACACCGCTTTTTTTAATTTTCGTTACGGTCATCCGGATGCACGAAAATGCCAGTTAGTATTTCTCGACGTCCCGATTCGACCCCCGGGATGTCCGAATCACTCGACACGGACGTCATCGCGTTAGTAACGAGGTCCTCGTTCTAACGTCTATACTTTTTTGAATTGTTGTGTCAGTCATCCGGAAGCACGAAAAAGGTCGTTAGGGTTTCTCGGCGGCCCGATTCGACCCCCAGCATGTCCGAATAACTCGAAACGGACGTCATCGCATTCCTAAAGAGATCATCTTTCCAACGCCACCGCTTTTTTGAATTTTCGTTACGGTCATCCGGATGCACGAAAATGCCAGTTAGTATTTCTCGGCGTCCCAATTCGACTCCTGGTATGTCCGAATCACTCGAACCGGAAATCATCGCGTTAGTAACGAGGTCCTCGTTCCAAGGACTCCACTTTTTTGAATTTTCGTGACAGTCATCCGGATGCACGAAAATGAACGTTAGTGTTTCTCGGCGGCCCGATTCGAACTCCAGCATGTCTGAATCACTCGAAACAGACGTCATCGCGTTAGTAACGAGGTCCTCGTTCCAACGTCTCCAATTTTTTGAATTTTCGTGACAGTCATCTGGATGCACAAAAATGGCCGTTAGGGATTCTCGGCGGTTTGATTCGACCCCAGGCATGTCTGAATAACTCGAACTGGAAATCATCGCGTTAGTAACGAGGTCCTCGTTACAGGGACTCCACTTTTTTGAAATTTTGTGACAGTCATCCGGATGCACGAAAATGGACGTTAGAGTTTGTCGGCGTCCCGATTCGACCCCCAGGATGTCCGAATCACTCGAAACGGACGTCATCGCGTTAGTAATGAGGTCCTCGTTCCAACGTCTATACTTTTTTGAATTGTCGTGTCAGTCATCTGGAAGAACGAAAGAGGCCGTTAGGGTTTCTCGGCGGCCCGATTCGACCCCCAGCATGTCCGAATAACTCAAAACGGACGTCATCGCGTTCCTAAAGAGATCATCTTTCCAACGTCACCGCTTTTTTGAATTTTTGTTACGGTCAATCGAATGTACGAAAATGCCAGTTAGTATTTCTCGGCGTCCCGATTCGACTCCCGATATGTCCGAATCACTCAAACCGGAAATCATCGCGTTAGTAAAGAGGTCCTCGTTCCAAGGAATCCACTTTTTTGAATTTTTGTGACAGTCATCCGGATGCACAAAAATGGCCATTAGGGTTTCTCGGCGGCTTGATTAGACCGACAGTAAGTCAGAATTACTTAAAACGGATGTTTTCGCGTTCCTTGAGAGTTTCGGTTTCAAATGACCTTGATTTTTTGAATTTTCGTGACGGTCATCCAAATACATGAAAATGCCCGTTCAGGATTCTCGGCGACCCGATTCGACCCTCGGCATGTCCGAATCACTCGAAATCGACTACATCGCGTTCCCAACGAGTTCATCTTTCCAACGACCCCACTTTTTCGAATTGTCGTGACGGTCATCCGGATGCACGAAAATTCCCGTTAGGTTTTCTCTTTGGCCTAATTCAACCCCTGGCATGTCCAAATCAATCGAAGCCGACGTCATCGTGTTCATAACGAGTTCATCCTTCTAACGACCCCGCTTTAGCGAATTTTCGAGTCGGTTCGCCGAGAAACCCTATCGGGCATTTTCGTTCTTCTGGATGACTGTCACGAAAATTCGACAAGGCAGGGACGTTGGAAAGATGAACTCGTTAGGAACGCTGTGACGTCTGTTTCGAGTAATTCAGACATGCTGGGGGCCGAATCGCATTCCTTAAGAGTGCCTCTTTCCAACGACTCTGTTTTTTGAAATTTTCGTGACGGTCATCTGGATGCACGAAAATACCCGTTAGGGATTCTTGGCAGCCTGATTCGACCGACGGTCTGTCGAAATTTCTTAAAACCAACGTCATTCAGTTCTTTAATAGTTTCAGTTTCAAACAACCTTGATTTATCGAATTTTCATGACGGTCATCTGGATGCACGAAAATTCCCATTTACGTTTCTAAGCGGCTCGATTCGACCCCCGGCATGTCTGAATCACTGGAAATGGACATCATTGCGTTCGTAAAGAGTTCATCTTTCCAAAAACTCCACTTTTTTGAATTGTCATGACGGTCTTCCATATGCACGAAAATTCTCGATTGGGTTTCTTGGCGGCCTGATTCGACCTCCGGCATGTCCGAATCACTCGAAACGGACGCCATTGCGTTCCTAACGAGTTCAACATTCCAACGACCCCGCCTTTTTGAATTTTTGTGACGGTCCGCCGAGAAACCCTAACGGGCATTTTTATGGATCCGGATGACCGTCACGAAAATTTCAGAAAGTAGGGTCGTTAGAAAGATGAACTAGTTTGGAACGCGATGGCTTCTGTTTCGAGTGAATCGGACTTGTCGAGGGCCGAATTGTGTTCCTTAAGAGTTGTCTTTCCAACGACACCGTTTTTTGAAATTTTCGTGACGGTCATCCGGATGCACGACAATGCCCGTTAGGGTTTCTCGGTGGCATTATTCGACCAACGGTATGTCGGAATTACTCAAAACGGATGCATTGCGTTGCTTAAGAGTTCCGATTTCAAAAGACCTCAATTTTTCAAATTTTCGTGACGGTCATCCGGATGCACGAAAACGTCTGTTTGGGTTTCTCTGCGGCCCGATTCGACTCCCGGCATGTTCGAATCACTAGAAATAGACAACATCGCTTTCCTAATGAGTTCATTATTATAACGACTCCAGATTTTCGAATTTCGTGACGGTCATCCGTATGCACGAAAATTCCCGTTAGGGTTTCTCGTTGGCCTGATTCGACCCCCGTCGAGTCCGAATCACTCAAAACGGACGTCATCACGTTCCTAACTAATTGATGTGAACCCCTGATATGAACCTCACCAAGAGTAGTGAGACCCGGAATCAATATGGGATCCGCTTAGAAGGATCGTATTCTAATCAGATTTATAATAAAAATAAATTTAAAATAAAATGACCTTGACCCATTATCTATAAAGAGATAAGAATCAAAGGTATAAGAAATATCGCAGACGCCACACTCAAGAAAGAGGAAGAAGATTGTGAGTGATAAGTCTTGCTTGAACGCCACAAGATAAATCTTGATAAGTTTAGAAAAGTTCTTTAAAGAACCAAAGAGAAAACACTCTCAATAATATAAATGATAATCTGAATTGTTAATGAGCATACATACCTATTTATAGGCTAATTACCTAAACTTAGAAGGAAAACTATATAGGAAACTCCTATAGGACAAGGAAGAATAGAAATAGGAAACTGTTCTAGAAACTATCAAATAGGAAACTTTTATAGGGCAAGGAAAAATACAAATAGGAAACTCTTCTAGAAACTATGAAATAGGAAACTTTCCTAGTCAAATAAAGAAAATACTAAAAGTAAATAAATCAGAAAAAAAAAACGTAGCCTAAATTGGGCCATTAAATAAATCCATTATTTTGGGCCTATATTCAGTTTTTAGCCTTCAATCTTCTTGCACTTTAGGTCCATATTAAAGTTGGCTAGTCTTGACCCATATTTAAATGGGTTTTAATAACATGGACCAGTTTTGGCTCTTCTTTTGTAATAATGCAAGTATCTCCTTGATGGGACTCTAGGATTAGACAATTAAGTGCTTCTTTGAATATTTTAGCCCGAGCTCTTGTGATAAGTCCAACTGGGACTTGAAGTGGGTCCGCATTCCATTTCTCTTTGTCAGCCCTAGCCATGATCTCATCATTCCCCTCCTCTTGAAAATGATTTG
The DNA here is from genome assembly GCA_037074535.1 of Gleditsia sinensis. Lineage (NCBI taxonomy): Eukaryota > Viridiplantae > Streptophyta > Magnoliopsida > Fabales > Fabaceae > Gleditsia > Gleditsia sinensis. The sequence goes on from CM073469.1 coordinate 47,888,090, forward strand.
TCCTCAAATCATCACCTACATCAAAAGGAGACAAGTCAGAAACATTAAAAGTTGCACTAACATTATACTCACCTGGAAGATCTAATTTGTAGGCATTATCATTGATCTTTTCAATCACTTGAAATGGACCATCCCCTCTTGGAAGTAATTTAGATTTCCTTTGAGCTGGAAACCTTTCCTTCCTCATATGTAACCAAACCCAATCACCGGGCTCAAATACAACTTTCTTACGCCCCTTATTAGCTTGTTTGACATATTGCTTAGTTTTTCTCTCAATGTTTTGCCGAGCCTTTTCATGAATCTGCCTAACAAATTCAGCTTTCTTCTTTCCATCTAAGTTAACACGCTCAGCCATAGGTAAAGGAGTTAAATCCAAAGGAGTTAATGGATTAAACCTATACACAATTTCAAAAGGTGAAAACTTAGTTGCAGAATGTACGCTCCTATTATATGCAAACTCAACATGTGGCAAACATTCCTCCCATGATTTCAAATATTTTTGTATTATTGCACGTAACAAAGTAGATAAAGTCCTATTAACTACTTCAATTTGACCGTCAGTTTGTGGATGACAAGTAGTAGAAAATAAAAGTTTTGTCCCTAACTTACCCCACAAAGTCTTCCAAAAATAGCTTAAGAATTTTGTATCTCTGTCAGACACAATACTCCTAGGCATGCCATGCAATCTCACAATTTCTTTGAAAAACAAATCAGCAATATGTGATGCATCATCAGTTTTATGACATGGTATGAAATGTGCCATTTTAGAAAACCTATCAACAACCACATATATAGAATCCCTACCCCTTTTTGACCTAGGTAAACCTAATACAAAATCCATAGATATGTCCATCCAAGGTTCAATGGGTATAGGCAAAGGAGTATATAACCCATGAGGTTTAGTTGTAGACTTAGCTTGTCTACAGATGGTACACTTTTCACATATCCGCTCTACATCACGTTTCATATGAGGCCAAAAGAAATGTTCATGCAAAACAGCCCAAGTCTTGGATATGCCAAAATGTCCCATCAAAGCACCTCCATGAGCTTCTCTAACAAGCAAGTCTTGTAATGAACATTTAGGCACACACAATTTATTTTCTCTAAACAAAAATCCATTATGCCTAAAGAACTTACCAAACGCAACTTTCTCACATGCATTGAATACATTACAAAAATCAGAATCATCAACATACAAGTCTTTTATATATTCAAACCCAAGCAATTTTGCATCTAAAGTAGAAAGTAAAACATTCCTTCTAGACAATGCATCAGCCACAATGTTTTCCTTACCTTTCTTGTACTTAATCACATAAGGAAATGTTTCAATAAATTCTACCCATTTGGCATGTCGCTGGTTGAGCTTGTGTTGACCCTTTAAATGCCTTAAAGATTCATGATCAGTGTGAATCACAAACTCTTTTGGCCAAAGATAGTGTTGCCAAGTTTTCAATGCTCTAACCAATGCATACATCTCTTTGTCATATGTCGGATAGTTTAGGGCTGCTCTACTTAGTTTCTCACTAAAGTAGGCAATGGGACGCCATTCTTGCATTAGAACAGCTCCAATACCTGTTCCTGAGGCATCACACTCAATTTCAAAAGTTTTTGTGAAGTTAGGTAAAGAAAGTAAGGGTGCATTAATCAATTTTTCTTTAATCAAATTAAATGCCTTGTCTTGTTCATCGCCCCACTTAAACCCCACATTCTTTTTTATGACTTCAGTCAAAGATGCAGCTAGGCTACTAAAATCTTTTACAAACCTTCTATAAAAGCTAGCTAACCCATGAAAACTTCTAACATTACCCACATTTGTAGGGCTTGGCCAATCTTGAATTGCCTTTACCTTTTCTTCATCCACCTCAATTCTTTTAGCACTAATAACAAATCCAAGGAATACAAGTTTATCTGTGCAAAATGTACACTTCCTGATGTTAGCAAACAACTTTTCTTTTCTCAAAACATCTAAAACAAGTTTTAAATCCTCAACATGTTCATTCAAGCTTTTGCTATAAATCAGAATATCATCAAAGTACACAACCAAAAATTTGCCAATAAAAGTACGCAAAACATGATTCATCAATCTCATGAAAGTACTTGGTGCATTAGTTAATCCAAATAGCATAACTAACCACTCATATAAACCATATTTTGTTTTAAAAGCAGTTTTCCATTCATCACCTTCTCTCATTCTAATTTGATGATATCCACTTTTAAGATCAATTTTTGTAAAAACACAAGAACCATGTAATTCATCAAGCATATCATCTAATCTAGGCACAAGTAACACCGGAACCGCACAAGGACTCATGCTCTCTCGCACATACCCCTTCTCCATGAGCTCTCCAACCTACTTTTGAAGCTCTTTTGTCTCCTCCGGATTGCTTCTATAGGCTGGCCTATTTGGAATTGATGCTCCGGGTATAAAATCTATTTGATGCTCAATTCCCCTAATTGGTGGTAAGCCATTGGGTATTTCTTTGGGGAATACATCCTCATAATCCTGCAAAAGAGAAACTACAACACTAGGCATAGAAGAGTTAAATTCATTAATACTTAAACAAGTCTCTTTGTACAATAGTACAATTAAAGGCTTATTTAAACACAATGCTCTTTTTGCTTCACTCTCTCTTGCATAAAAATTCGTTTGTTTTCTCTCTCTTTCTCTTGATTCAACCTCTCTTTCTTTTGAAACATCACTCACTTTTTTTATGTCACTCTCTTTTTTCAACTTCACTTGATCTTCAAACACTTGCTTTGGAGTTAAGGGCACAAGAGTGATTTTTCTCTTATCATGTACAAATGAGTATCTATTGGTATAACCATCATGAATTACATGTCTATCAAATTTCCATGGTCTTCCCAAAAGAATATGTCCTGCCTGCATTGGCACCACATCACATAAAACTTCATCTTTGTACTTTCCAATGGAGATTGACACCAACACCTGTTTAGTCACCTTAATTTCTCCACAATCATTCAGCCATTGTAGCTTATATGGCTTTGGATGCTTTAAAGTGGCCAAACTCAATTTTTTAACCAAACTAGTGCTAGCTACATTAGTACAGCTTCCCCCATCAATAATCATGCTACATACTTTATTATTAACATGACATCTAGTATGAAAAATATTTTCTCGTTGTACCTCTTCATCTTGTTTGATTTGCACACTAAGGGCTCTCCTTGTAATCAAAAGTTCTCCATCAATGGGATACTCAACGTCACTTGCATCCTCCAAAGGGGGCATAGACTCATTATTGGACTCACCTTCGGTCTCAATGTCACCATCTTCTTTCAATATCATTACTCTTTTATTTGGACATTGACTAGCAATATGACCCATTCCCAAACACTTAAAACATTTAACATCTCTAGTTCTAAAAGGTTGGGAAATAGTTTTACCTGCATTTGGTGCGCCTCCATTTTTATTTTCTTTGGAAGGTTCGGCCTTAGGTTTTTCATCCCTCCTACTCCAACTCGACTTCCATGTTGAAGAACTCGAATTTTGTCCCATTCTTGAGGAACCTTTCCTTTTTAGTTGTTGCTCCACCTTTATGGCCATGTGCACCATGTCATCCAACTCCACATAATGTTGCAACTTTACCACATTCGCTATATCACGGTTTAAGCCAACTAAGAATCTCGCCATTGTAGCTTCTCGGTCCTCCTCCACATTGGCTCAAATCATGGCTATCTCCATCTCCTTCTGGTAGTCTTCAACACTTTTAGAACCTTGAGTAAGGCTTTGCAATTTCCTAAACAAGTCCCTATGGTAGTGACTTGGAATAAATCGCCTCCTCATAACTGCTTTCATCTCCTCCCACGTCTCAATGGGTCTTTCTCCATTTCGTCTCCTGTTTAAAATCAATTGATCCCACCAAATAATAGCATAGTCAGTAAATTCAATGGCAGCCAATTTTACCTTTTTCAACTCAGAATAGTTGTGACAATCAAACACCAACTCCATCTTTTTCTCCCATTCTAAATAAACTTCTGGATCTTTTTACCTTGAAAGGGTGGAATTTTCATTTTAATACTTTCTAAATTATTATCAACCCGATTCCTAACTTCTCTAAACCTTTCACCATATCTCCTATTGTTGTCACTCAGATTCCTATCAACTTCATCAAAACCATTTCTATAATACTCTTCATCTTCAACACTCTCCCTTGATTGAACTCTCCCCTTCCTACGTATATTAACAGTGTTTTATGACTCTTCCACATGTGCATTATCTACTCGATCTAACCGTTCATGAATTTGCTCCATCTCCACTCTCAAAACTCTTCTCATCTCACTTACTAAAGCTTCCATCATCAACTTTGGATCCACCATTCCCGACACACCTTCGGAAGTAGTTTTGTCCTTGTTGTGGGACATGATTTTCCTGAAAAACAATGTTAGAGTAAAACAAATTCTCACAACACTAGCTTACGTGTTTCTCTCAAGATTAATGGCACTCACTCTCGTGTTTACTCAAATTTTGGCTTTTACTCTCTTATAAGCTCACACCCTCTTGCCTTTTTCCTCTCTTAGCCCCCTCTTTCAGTTCTTTATTGAACTCAAACAAACTTACACAAAACTTTTCTTGCAACAATCCAAACTCAACTAATAGAGTACAAAGAGTTAAGGAAGAAGAAAAAGAACAGAATTTTAAGAAACAAAGGGAACAAAGCAATAGAACTTTAGAAAAAAAAACGAAATTAAAGACAAGATAAGAAGTTGAATAAGAAAAATCACACCACGAAGCAACTAGAATAGAAATAAATAAATGACTAAAGAAAAAGAAACAATTGAGATAGCAAAAATAACCAAAATAAGAAAACCAAATATCAAAGCAAGAGAAAAACAAATTGATGCAATTAGAATTACTAGATCACCTTTTTTTTTAAGATCAGAATGCAAAATCTAGGTGGAACTTGAATTTCAACAACAATTGGTTCTATTTTTTTTTTCGAATTTCCTTTTTTTTTTTCAGAATTCTGCACTATTTTTTTTTCTTTTTTTTTTCAATTCCGATTTTTTTTCTTTTTTTTTTCAAAATATGCACTTGAACTAAGAACACTAGAAATAAAAACGAAAATTAGAAGATAAGAGAATGAAGAACACAAAAAAAAATACGAGATAGTAAGATGGAATAAGAATAAGAAAACAAATAGGATAGATCAAACCTGATTTAGAACTTAGCTCTGATACCAAATGATGTGAACCCCTGATATGAACCTCACCAAGAGTAGTGAGACCCGGAATCAATATGGGATCCGCTTAGAAGGATCGTATTCTAATCAGATTTATAATAAAAATAAATTTAAAATAAAATGACCTTGACCCGTTATCTATAAAGAGATAAGAACCAAAGGTATAAGAAATATCGCAGACGCCACACTCAAGAAAGAGGAAGAAGATTGTGAGTGATAAGTCTTACTTGAACGCCACAAGATAAATCTTGATAAGTTCAGAAAATTTCTTTAAAGAACCAAAGAGAAAACACTCTCAATAATATAAATGATAATCTGAATTGTTAATGAGCATACATACCTATTTATAGGCCAATTACCTAAACTTAGAAGGAAAACTATATAGGAAACTCCTATAGGACAAGGAAGAATAGAAATAGGAAACTGTTCTAGAAACTATCAAATAGGAAACTCCTATAGGGCAAGGAAAAATACAAATAGGAAACTCTTCTAGAAACTATGAAATAGGAAACTTTCCTAGTCAAATAAAGAAAATACTAAAAGTAAATAAATTAGAAAAAAAACGTAGCCTAAATTGGGCCATTAAATAAATCCATTATTTTGGGCCTATATTTAGTTTTTAGCCTTCAATCTTCTTGCACTTTAGGTCCATATTAAAGTTGGCTGGTCTTGAGCCATATTTAAATGGGTTTTAATGACATGGACCAGTTTTGGCTCTTCTTTTGTAATAATGCAAGTATCTCCTTGATGGGCCTTTAGGATTAGACAATTAAGTGCTTCTTTGAATATTTTAGCCTGAGCTCTTGTGATAGGTCCAACTGGGACTTGAAGTGGGTCCGCATTCCAATTCTCTTTGTCAGCCCTAGCCATGATCTCATCACTAATCCATCCATCCAACGACCCCTCTTTTTCGAATTTTCATGATGGTTCTCCGAGAAACCCTAATGGCAATTTTCGTGCATCCGGATGACTGTAACGAAAGTACGAGAAAGAAGGGTCGCTGGGAAGATGAACAAGTTAGGAAGGCGATGACATCCATTTCGAGTAACTCGGACTTGCCGGGGGCCGAATTGCGTTCCTTAAGAGTTCCTCTTTCCAACGACTTCGTTTCTTGAAATTTTCGTGACGGTCATCATTATGCACGAAAATAACTGTTAGGGTTTCTCCACGGCCTGATTCGATCGACGGTATATCGGAATTACTCAAAACGGACGTCATCGAGTTTCTTAAGAGTTCCGGTTTCAAACGACCTTGATTTCTCGAATTTTCGTGATGGTCATCCAGATGCACAACAATGCCCATTTGGGTTTCTTGGCAGCCCGATTCGACACCCCGGCATGTCTGAATCACTTGAAATGGACATTATTGTGTTTCTAACGAGTTCATCTTTCCAACGACTCCACTGTTTCCAATTCTCATGACGATCATACGGATGCAAAAAAATTCTCGGTAGGATTTGTCGGCGGCCCGATTCGACATCCGGCAAGTCTGAATCACTCGAAACAGACGTCATTGCGTTCCTAACGAGTTCATCCTTCCAATGACCCCGCTTTTTTCAATTTTTGTAACGGTCCGCCGACAAACCCTAACGGGCATTTTCGTGCATCTGGATGACCGTCACGAAAATTCGAGAAAGTAGGGTCGTTGGAAAGATGAATTAGTTCGAAACGCGATGATGTCCGTTTCGAGTGAATCGGACTTGCCGAGGGCCGAATCGCGTTCCTTAAGATTTCCTCTTTCGAACGACTTCGTTTATTGGAATTTTCGTGACGGTCATCCGGATGCACGAAAATGCCCGTTAGGATTTCTCGGCGGCGTTATTCGACCGACGGTATGTCGAAATTACTAAAGACGGATGTCATCGCATTGCTTAAGAGTTCCGATTTCAAATGACCTCGATTTTTCAAGTTTTCGTGATGGTCATCCTGATGCACGAAAATGCCGTTTGGGTTTCTTGGCAACCCAATTCGGCCTCCGGCATGTCCGAATCACGCGAAATGAACGCCATCGCGTTCCTCATGAGTTCATCCTTCCAACGGCCCCGCTTTTTCAAATTTTTGTGACGGTTCAACGAGAAATCCTTTTATGACAAAAATGCCTTTTATCATTTCTCGGCGGCATGATTAGACTGACAGTAAGTCGGACTTACTCAAAACGGACGTTATCGCGTTCCTTGAGAGTTTCGGTTTCAAATGACCTTGATTTTTTGAATTTTCGTGACGGTCATCCAGATGCACGAAAATGCCCGTTCGGAACTTTCGACGGCCCGATTCGACCTTTGGCATGTCCGAATCACTCGAAATTGACAACATTGCGTTCTCAAAGAGTTCATCTTTCCAACGACCCCACTTTTTCGAATTGTCGTGACGGTCATCCAGATGCACGAAAATTCCCGTTTGAGTTTCTCGTTGGCCCAATTCAACCCTTGGCATGTCCGAATCACTAGAAATAGACAACATCGCGTTCCTAATGAGTTCATTATTACAACGACTGCAGATTTTCGAATTTTGTGACGGTCATCCGTATGCACGAAAATTCCTGTTAGGATTTCTCGTTGGCCCGATTCGACCCCCGTGAGTCCGAATCACTCGAAACGGACATCATCGCGTTCCTAACTAATCCATCCATCCAATGACCCCTCTTTTTCGAATTTTCATGATGGTCCGCCGAGAAACCCTAACGGCAATTTTCGTACTTCCGGATGACTATCACGAAAATATGAGAAAGAAGGGTCGCTGGGAAGATGAATAGTTAGGAAGGCGATGACATCTGTTTCGAGTAACTCGGACTTGCCGGGGGCCGAATCGCGTTCCTTAAGAGTTCCTCTTTCCAACGACTTCGTTTCTTGAAATTTTCGTGACGGTCATCATTATGCACGAAAATAACTGTTAGGGTTTCTTGGCGGCCTGATTCGATCGACGATATATCGGAATTACTCAAAACGGACGTCATCTAGTTTCTTAAGAGTTCCGGTTTCAAACGACCTTGATTTGTCAAATTTTCGTGACGGTAATCCGGTTGCACGAAAATGCCCATTTGGGTTTCTCGGCGGCCCAATTCGACCCCCGGCATGTCCGTATCACTCGAAATAGACATCATCGCGTTCCTAACGAGTTCATCTTTTGAACGACTACACTGTTATGAATTGTCGTGACGGTCTTCCGGATGGAAGAAATTTCTCGATAGGGTTTCTCGGCGGCCGATTCAACCTCCGGCAAGTATGAATCACTCGAAACAGACGTCATCGCGTTCTTAACGAGGTCATGCTTCCGATGGCCCCGATTTTTTAAATTTTTGTAACGGTCCGCCGACAAACCCTAACTGGCATTTTCGTGCATCCGGATGACCGTCACGAAAATTCAAAAAAGCAGGGTCGTTGAAAAGATGAATTAGTTTGAAACGCGATGACGTCCGTTTCGAGTGCATCGGACTTGCCGAGGGCCGAATCGTGGACCTTTAGATTTCCGCTATCGAACGACTTCGTTTATTGGAATTTTCATGACGGTAATCCGGATGCACGAAAATGCCCGTTAGGATTTGTCGGCGGTGTTATTTGACCGACGGTATGTCAAAAATTACTAAAGATGGATGTCATCGCGTTGCTTAAGAGTTCCGATTTCAAATGACCTCGATTTTTCAAGTTTTCGTGACGGTCATCCTGATGCACGAAAATGCCCATTTGGGTTTATCAGCGACCCGATTCGGCCTCCGGCATGTCCGAATCACTCGAAACGAACACCATCGCGTTCCTAATGAGTTCATCCTTCCAACGGCCCGCTTTTTCAAATTTTTGTGACGGTTCGCCGAGAAATCCTTTTATGACGAAAATGCCTTTTATCATTTCTCGACAGCCTGATTAGACCGACAGTAAGTCGAAATTACTCAAAACAGACGTTATCGCGTTCCTTGAGAGTTCCGGTTTCAAATGACCTTGATTTTTTGAATTTTCGTGACGGTCATCCAGATGCACGAAAATGCCCGTTCGGGATTCTCGGCGGCACGATTTGACCCCCGGCATGTCCGAATCACTCGAAATCGACAACATCACGTTCCCATCGAGTTCATCTTTCCAACGACCCCACTTTTTCGAATTGACGTGACGGTCATCCAGATGCACGAAAATTCCCGTTAGGTTTTCTCGTTGGCCCAATTCAACCCCTGGCATGTCCGAATCAATCGAAATCGACGTCATCGTGTTCATAACGAGTTCATCCTTCCAACGACCTCGATTTTTCGAATTTTCGAGTCGGTCCGCCGGGAAACCCTATCGCCCATTTTCGTTCATCTGGATGACAGTCACGAAAATTCGAGAAGGCAGGGACGTTGGAAAGATGAACTCGTTAGGAACGCTATGACGTCTGTTTCGAGTAATTCAGACATGCTGGGGGCCGAATCGCATTCCTTAAGAGTTCCTCTTTCCAACGACTCTGTTTTTCGAAATTTTCATGACCGTCATCTGGATGCACGAAAATACCCGTTAGGGATTCTTGGCAGTCTGATTCGACCGACAATCTGTCGGAATTACTCAAAACCAACGTCATCCAGTTCTTTAATAGTTTCGGTTTCAAACAACCTTGATTTATCGAATTTTCGTGACGGTCATCCGGATGCACAAAAATTCCCGTTTGCGTTTCTCAGCGGCTCGATTCAACCCCCGGCATGTCTAAATCACTCGAAATGGAAATCATCGCGTTCGTAAAGAGTTCATCTTTCCAACGACCCCACTTTTTTGAATTGTCGTGACGGTCATCCGGATGCATGAAAATTCCCGTTAGGTTTTCTCGTTGGCCCAATTCAACCCCTGGCATGTCCAAATCAATCGAAACCGACGTCATCGTGTTCATAACGAGTTTATCCTTCCAACGACCCCACTTTTTCAAATTTTCGAGTCGGTCAGCCGAGAAAACCTATCGGGAATTTTCGTTCATCTGGATGACTGTCACGAAAATTCGAGAAGACAGGGACGTTGGAAAGATGAACTCGTTAGGAACGCTATGACGTTTGTTTTGAGTAATTCGGACATGCTGGGGGCCGAATCGCATTCCTTAAGAGTGCCTCTTTCCAACGACTCTATTTTTTCAAATTTTTGTGACGGTCATCTGGATGCACGAAAATACCCGTTAGGGATTCTTGGCAGCCTCATTCGACGGACGGTCTGTCGAAATTACTCAAAACCAATGTCATCCAGTTCCTTAATAGTTTCGGTTTCAAACGACCTTGATTTATCGAATTTTCGTGACGGTCATCCGGATGCACGAAAATTCCTGTTTTCGTTTCTCAGTGGCTCGATTCGACCCCCGGCATGTCTGAATCACTCGAAATGGACATCATCGCGTTCGTAAAGAGTTCATCTTTCCAACAACTCCACTTTTTTGAATTGTCATGACGGTCTTCCATATGCACGAAAATTCTCGATCGGGTTTCTTGGCAGCCTGATTCGACCTCCGGCATGTCCGAATCACTCGAAACGGATGTAATTGCGTTCCTAATGAGTTCAACCTTCCAACGACCCTGCCTTTTTGAGATTTTCTGATGGTCCACCGAGAAATCCTAACGGGGATTTTTGTGCATCCGGATGACCGTCACGAAAATTTCAGAAAGCAGGGTCGTTAGAAAGATGAACTAATTTGGAACGCGATGGCGTCCGTTTCGAGTGAATAGGACTTGCCGAGGGCCGAATCGCGTTCCTTAAGAGTTCGTCTTTCCAAAGACACCATTTTTTGAAATTTTCGTGACGGTCATCCGGATGCACGACAATGCCCGTTAGGGTTTCTCGGCGGCGTTATTCGACCAACGGTATGTCAGAATTACTCAAAACGGATGCATCGCGTTGCTTAAGAGTTCCAATTTCAAAAGACCTCGATTTTTCAAATTTTCGTAACGGTCATCCGGATGCACGAAAACGCCCGTTTGGGTTTATCGGCGGCCCGATTCGACCCCCGGCATGTCTGAATCACTAGAAATAGACAACATCGGGTTCCTAATGAGTTCATTATTACAACGACTACAGATTTTTAAATTTCGTTACGGTCATCCGTATGCACGAAAATTCCCGTTAGGGTTTCTCGTTGGAACGATTCGACCCCCGTCGAGTCCGAATCACTCGAAACGGACGTCATCACATTCCTAACTAATCCATCCATCCAACGACCCCTCTTTTTCGAATTTTCATGATGGTCCGCCGAGAAACCCTAACGGCAATTTTTGTGCATCTGGATGACTATCACAAAAATATGAGAAAGAAGGGTCGCTGGGAAGATGAACAAGTTAGGAAGGCGATGACATCCGTTTCGAGTAACTCGGACTTGCCAGAAGCCGAATCGCTTTCCTTAAGAGTTCCTCTTTCCAACGACTTCGTTTCTTGAAATTTTCGTGACGGTCATCATTATGCACGAAAATAACTGTTAGGGTTTCTCGGCGGACTGATTCCACCGACGGTATAATGGAATTACTCAAAACGGACGTCATCTAGTTTCTTAAGAGTTCAGGTTTCAAACGTCCTTGATTTGTCAAATTTTCGTGACGGTAATCCGGTTGCACGAAAATGCCCATTTGGGTTTCTCGGCGGCCCGATTCGACCCCCGGCATGTCCGTATCACTCGAAATAGACATCATCGCGTTCCTAACGAGTTCATCTTTCGAACGACTTGACTGTTTTGAATTGCCGTGACGGTCATCCGAATGCATGAAATTTCTCGATAGGGTTTCTCGGCGGCCGATTCGACCTACGGCAAGTATGAATCACTCGACACAGACGTCATCGCGTTCCTAACGAGAGCATCCTTCCGATGACCCCGGTTTTTAAAATTTTTGTAACGGTCCGCCGACAAACCCTAACGGGCATTTTCGTGCATCCAGATGACCGTCACGAAAACTCGAGAAAGTAGGGTCGTTGGAAAGATGAATTAGTTTGAAACGCAATGACGTCCGTTTCGAGTGAATAGGACTTGCCGGGGGCCGAATCGCGTTCCTTAAGATTTCCTCTTTCGAACGACTTCGTTTATTGGAATTTTCGTGACGGTCATCCGGATGCACGAAAATGCTCGTTAGGATTTTTCGGCGGCGTTATTCGACCGACGGTATGTCGAAATTACTAAAGACGGATGTCATCGCGTTGCTTCAGAGTTCCAATTGCAAATGACCTCAATTTTTCAAGTTTTTGTGATGGTTATCCTGATGCACGAAAATTCCTGTTTGGGTTTCTCGGCGACCCGATTCGGCCTCCGGCATGTCCGAATCACTCGAAACGAACGCCATTGCGTTCCTAACGAGTTCATCCTTCCAACGGCCCCGCTTTTTCAAATTTTTGTGACGGTTCGCCGAGATATCCTTTTTTGACGAAAATGCCTTTTATCATTTCTCGGCTTCCTGATTAGACTGACAATAAGTCGGAATTACTCAAAACGGACGTTATCGCGTTCCTTGAGAGTTCTGGTTTCAAATGACCTTGATTTTATGAATTTTCGTGACGGTCATCCAGATGCACGAAAATGCTAGTTCGAGATTCTCGGTGGCCCGATCCGACCCCCGGCATGTCCGAATCACTCGAAATCGACAACATCGCGTTACCAACGAGTTCATCTTTCTAACGACCCCACTTTTTCGAATTATCGTGACGGTCATCCGGTTGCACGAAAATTCCCGTTAGGGTTTCTCGTTGGCCAAATTCAACCACTGGCATGTCCGAATCAATCGAAACCGACGTCATCGTGTTCATAACGAGTTCATCCTTCCAACAACCCCACTTTTTCGAATTTTCGAGTCGGTCCGCCCTGAAACCTTATCGGGCATTTTCGTTCATCTGGATGACTGTCACGAAAATTCGAGAAGGCAGGGACGTTGGAAAGATGAACTCGTTAGGAATGCTATGACGTCTGTTTCGAGTAATTCGGACATGCTGGGGCCCGAATCGCATTCCTTAAGATTTCCTCTTTCCAATGACTCTGTTTTTCAAAATTTTCGTGATGGTCATCTGGATGCACGAAAATACCCGTTAGGGATTCTTGGCAGCTTGCTTCGGCCGACGGTCTGTCGGAATTACTCAAAACCAACGTCATCTAGTTCTTTAATAGTTTCGGTTTCAAACAACCTTGATTTGTTGAATTACTCGAAATGGAAGTCATCGCGTTCCTAATGAGTTCATCTCTCCAACACCTCCACTGTTTCCAATTCTCATGACAGTCATCCGGATACAAAAAAATTCCCGATAGGATTTCTCAGCGGCCCGATTCGACCTCCGGCAAGTCGGAATCACTCGAAACAGACGTCATCGCATTCCTAAGGAGTTCATACTTTCGATGACCCCGATTTTTCAAATTTTTGTAACGGTCCGCCGACAAACCCTAACGGGCATTTTTGTACATCCGGATGACCGTCACGAAAATTCGAGAAAGAAGGGTCGTTGGAAAGATGAATTAGTTTGATAGGCGATGACGTCCGTTTCGAGTGAATCGGACTTGCCGGGGGCCGAATCGCGTTCCTTAAGATTTCCTCTTCCGAACGACTTCGTTTATTGGAATTTTCGTGACAGTCATCCGGATGAACGAAAATGCCCGTTAGGATTTCTCGGCGGCGTTATTCGACCGACGATATGTCAGAATTACTAAAGACGGATGTCATCGCGTTGCTTCAGGGTTCCGATTTCAAATGACCTCGATTTTTTAAGTTTTCGTGACGGTCATCCTGATGCCCGAAAATGCCCGTTTGGGTTTCTTGGCGACCCGATTCGGCCTCCGGCATGTTCGAATGACTCGAAACGAACGACATCGCGTTCTTAACGAGTTCATCCTTCCAACGGCCCCACTTTTTCAAATTTTTGTGACGGTTCGCCGAGAATTCCTTTTATGACGAAAATGCCTTTTATCATTTCTCGGCGGCATGATTAGACCAACAGTAAGTCGGAATTACTCAAAATGGACGTTATCGCGTTCCTTGAGAGTTTCGATTTCAAATGACCTTGATTTTTCAAAATTTCGTGACAGTCATCCAAATGCACGAAAATGCTCGTTCGGGATTTTCGGCGGCCCGATTCGACCTCTGGCATGTCCGAATCACTCGAAATCGACAACATCGTGTTCTCAAAGAGTTCATCTTTCCAACGACCCCACTTTTTCGAATTGTCGTGACAATCATCCGGATTTACGAAAATTCCCGTTTGGGTTTCTCGTTGGCCCAATTCAACCCCTGGCATGTCCGAATCACTAAAAATAGACAACATCGCGTTCCTAATGAGTTCATTATTACAACGACTGTAGATTTTCGAATTTCGTGACGGTCATCCGTATGCACGAAAATTCCCGTTAGGGTTTCTCGTTGGCCCGATTCGACCCCCGTCGAGTCCGAATCACTCGAAACGGACGTCATCGCGTTCCTAACTAATCCATCCATCCAACGACCCCTCTTTTTTAAATTTTCATGATGGTCCGCCGAGAAACCCTCACGGCAATTTTCGTGCATCCGGATGACAATCACGAAAATACGAGAAAGAAGGGTCGCTGGGAAGATGAACAAGTTAGGAAGGCGATGACATCCGTTTCGAGTAACTCGGACTTGCCGGTGGCCGAATCGCGTTCCTTAAGAGTTCCTCTTTCCAACGACTTCATTTCTTGAAATTTTCGTGACGGTCATCATTATGCACGAAAATAACTGTTAGGGTTTCCCGGCGGCCTGATTCGACCGAAGGTATATCGGAATTACTCAAAACGGACGTCATCTAGTTTCTTAAGAGTTCCGGTTTCAAACGACCTTGATTTGTCAAATTTTTGTGACAGTAATCCGGTTGCACGAAAATGCCCGTTTGGGTTTCTCAGCGGCCCGATTCGACCCCCGGCATGTCCGTATCACTCGAAATAGACATCATCGCGTTCCTAACGAGTTCATCTTTCGAACGACTACACTGTTTTGAATTGTCGTGACGGTCATCCGGATGGAAGAAATTTCTCGATAGGATTTCTCGGCGGCCGATTCGACCTCCGACAAGTATGAATCACTCGAAACAGACGTCATCGCGTTCCTAACGAGATCATCCTTTCGATGGCCCCGATTTTTCAAATTTTTGTAACGGTCCGTCGACAAACCCTAACGGGAATTTTCGTGCATCCGAATGACCGTCACGAAAATTCAAGAAAGCAGGGTCGATGAAAAGATGAATTAGTTTGAAACGCGATGACGTCCGTTTCGAGTGAATTGGACTTGCCGGGGGCCAAATCGCGGTCCTTAAGATTTCCTCTTTCGAACGACTTCGTTTATTGCTATTTTCGTCACGGTAATCCGGATGCACGAAAATGCCCGTTAAAATTTCTCGGCGGCGTTATTCGATCGACGGTATGTCAGAAATTACTAAAGATGGATGTCATCGCGTTGCTTAAGAGTTTTGATTTCAAATGACCTCGATTTTTCAAGTTTTCGTGACGGTCATCCTGATGCACGAAAATGCCCGTTTGGGTTTCTCGGCGACCCGATTCGGCCTCCGGCATGTTCGAATCACTCGAAACGAACGCCATCGAGTTCCTAACGAGTTCATCCTTCCAACGGCCCCGCTTTTTCAAATTTTTGTGACGGTTCGCCGAGAAATCCTTTTATGACGAAAATGCCTTTTATCATTTCTCGGCGACCTGATTAGACCGACAGTAAGTCAGAATTACTCAAAACGGACGTTATCGCGTTCCTTGAGAGTTTCGGTTTCAAATGACCTTGATTTTTTCAATTTTCGTGACGGTCATCCAAATGCACGAAAATGCCCGTTCGGGATTCTCAGCGGACCGATTCGACCCCCGGCATGTCCGAATCACTCGAAATTGACTACATCGCGTTCCCAACAAGTTCTTCTTTCCAATGACCCCACTTTTTCGAATTGTCGTGACGGTCATCCGGATGCACGAAAATTCCCGTTAGGTTTTCTCGTTGGACCAATTCAACCCCTAGCATGTCCAAATCAATCGAAACTGACATCATCGTGTTCATAACGAGTTCATCCTTCCAACGACCTCGCTTTTTTGAATTTTCGAGTCGGTCCGCCGGGAAACCCTATCGCGCATTTTCGTTCATCTGGATGACTGTCACGAAATTTCGAGAAGGCTGGGACGTTGGAATGATGATCTCGTTAGGAACGCTATGACGTCTGTTTCGAGTAATTCAGGCATGCTGGGGGCTGAATCGCATTCCTTAAGAGTGCCTCTTTCCAACGACTCTGTTTTTCGAAATTTTCGTGACCGTCATCTGGATGCACGAAAATACCCGTTAGGGATTCTTGGCAGTCTGATTCGACCGACGGTCTGTCAGAATTACTCAAAACCAACGTCATCCCGTTCTTTAATAGTTTCGGTTTTAAACGACCTTGATTTATCGAATTTTTGTGACGGTCATCTGGATGCACAAAAATTCCCGTTTGCGTTTCTCAGCGGCTCGATTCGACCCCCGGCTTGTCTGAATCACTTGAAATGGAAATCATCACGTTCGTAAAGAGTTCATCTTTCCAACAACTCCACTTTTTTGAATTGTCATGACGGTCTTCCATATGCACGAAAATTCTCGATCGGGTTTCTTGGCGGCCTGATTTGACCTCCGGCAAGTCCAAATCACTCAAAACGGACGTCATTGCGTTCCTAACGAGTTCAACCTTCCAATGACCCCGCCTTTTTGAGTTTTTGTCACGGTCCGCCGAGAAACCCTGACGGATGCACGAAAATGCCCGTTAGGGTTTCTCGGCGGCGTCATTCGACCAACGGTTTGTCGGAATTACTCAGAACGGATGCATCGCGTTGCTTAAGAGTTTCGATTTCAAAAGACCTCGATTTTTTAAATTTTCGTGACGGTCATCCGGATGAACGAAAACGCTGTTTGGGTTTCTCGGCGGCCCGATTCGACCCCCGGCATGTTCGAATCACTAGAAATAGACAACATCGCGTTCCTAATGAGTTCATTATTACAACATCTCTAGATTTTCGAATTTTGTGACGGACATCCGTATGCACGAAAATTCCCGTTAGGTTTTCTCGTTGGCCCGATTCGACCCCCGTCGAGTCCGAATCACTCGAAAGGGACGTCATCACATTTCTAACTAATCCATCCATTCAACGACCCCTCTTTTTCGAATTTTCATGATGGTCCGCCGAGAAATCCTAACGGCAATTTTCGTTCATCCGGATGACTATCATGAAAATACGAGAAAGAAGGGTCGCTGGGAAGATGAACAAGTTAGGAAAGCGATGACATCCGTTTCGAGTAACTCGGACTTGCCGGGGGCCGAATCGCATTCCTTAAGAGTTCCTCTTTCCAACGACTTCGTTTCTTGAAATTTTCGTGACGGTCATCATTTTGCACGAAAATGGGTAGGAATAAGCCCAAATCCAAGAGAAAAAATAAAATAAAATAAATTAGGTGATGATGTAATAATAATAATAAAGATTAGGTTATATGGCATTAAGACAAAAATTTAGCAAGTGGTGTGATTCTACATTCATAATTTTGGCAAGTGGCATGATAATACAAGGCTTTAGGACAAAAACATCTATATCCTACACTCATAATTCTAGCAAGTGGTATGATAATACATGGCATTAGGACAAAACATTCCTATCCCACACAAATAATATCAACCAATAATGGAGATTCAAGGGCTAGAAATTTTCCACCTAAAAAGGCAAACCTATCATACTTGTTTAAGACAAAAGAAAATGGAAATAAATCCCTAAATCAAAGGGGCCTTGTCCCTTATCTTAAGAACATATCATCATAATTTTCAAAATACAAATCTCCTTTTCCTATGCATATCTTGACTAAGGAAGAGGAAGACAAGAACATAAGTTGTTTGTTTTTCAAAAATTCAACATAGTGTATCCTAATTGTGATAAGGTAGACCCATGATCATGAAAGGTGAATTATTTGGTGGTCTATATAAGAAAACCCACCCTTACAACATTTTAATTTCGTCCAAGTGAGGAAGAGAGAGAAATAGAAGCAAGGTAGAGTGAGGAAAGGAGAGAAAGAGAGGAGAAGAAAGGAAGGAAGAAGAAGGAGAAGTTTAGAAAACTAAATACTCAAGGTAAGTTACCTTAATCTCCACTTGAGTCCATTTTTCTTCTTCATACTTGAGGTTCAAAAATTCACCCTCCTTCTCTTACCTAAGCTGCTAGAAAAGTTAAAGGAAGGAAGGAATCTTGCTACTTCTTTCAAGAGGAAATAAGAAAACCAATTCACTAAGTAAGCTAGGGAGATTCTTAGGTAAGTTTAACAATTTTTTTTTTTGAAGAAAAAATTTGAAACTTATAATATTTATATGAGATTTTGATCTTAGAACTGTGATGATTGGTCATGGATGTTGCTATGTCATGTTACATATTGATCTTGCATGTGATGTGTAACATCCCGTAATTTTTAGATATTTTTCTTAGAAATTCTTCACCTTACATATATGCGTAGAAATGTTCTAATATTAATGGAATAAGTAAAGAAAGAAAACCTAAGAGGAAATATTAGAAATAAACATGCTAAAGAAAGGTGAAATTCTTAGGTAAAGAAAGATAAATTTTTGTGAAGTAAACAAAAGTCTTAAAATTTCAAGAAGATCGGATTAGGGTAATTTTTCTTAATTACTAAGTTTAGTATCTCCACCCGTAATTGGGTTTTAACCTATGGACACTTCATATAGAGTTTTTCTACTTCACATGAATTTTTAGCAAGCCAATAGGATAGCCCAAGGAAGAAATAAAACATAGACTTGGACTAGGATATAGAAATTGGACCGGTAGCCCAAAAATCATGAAAATGTGACCAAGCCCATTATGAAAGGTAGAATTTTAACCAAAGTAAAGAAAATGGGCAAGAATGAGCCCAAACCCAAGAGGAAAAATAAAAATAAAAATAAAATTAAAGTGATGAAATATTGGTGTAATCAAGATTAGGTGACATGGCATTAAGACAAAAATTTAGCAAGTGGTGTGATTCTACATTCATCATTTTGACAAGTGGCATAATAATACAAGGCTTTAGGACAAAAACATCTATATCCTACACTCATAATTTTAGGAAGTGGTATGATAAGACATAGCATTAGGACAAAACATCTTTATCCCACATAAATAATTTCAACCAAATAATGGAGATTGAAGGGCTAGAAATTTGCTACTTAAAAAGGCAACCTATCATAATTGATTAAGACAAAAGAAAAAGTAAATGAATCCCTAAATCAAAGGGACCTTGTCCCATATCTTAAGAACATATTATCATAATTATCAAAATACAAATCTCCTTTTCCTATGCATATCTTGACTAAGGAAGAGGAAGACAAGAACATAAGTTGTTTGTTTTCCAAAAATTCAACAAAGTGTATCCTAATTGTGATAAGGTAGACCCATGATCATGAAAGGTGAATTATTTGGTGGTCGATATAAGAAAACCCACCCTTACAACATTAGAATTTCGTCCAAGTGAGGGAGAGAAAAAATAGAAGCAAGGTAGAGTGAGGAAAGGAGAGGAAGAAAGGAAGAAAGAGGAAGGAGAAGTCTAGGAGACTAAGTGCTCCAGGTAAGTTTAACAATATTTGTTTTTGAAGAAAACTTTTGAAACTTATAATATTTATATGAGATTTTGATCTTAGAACTTTGATGATTGGTCATGGATGTTGCTATATCATGTTACATATTGATCTTGCATGTGATGTATGTTTGAATACTTAAGTTGGTGTAGATAGTTCTGCATGGTTATGGCTATGAGTGGCAAAATTTTTAGCTTCGGTGTTCTAATTTCTGGGACCAACCTATAAGGAATTAAAATAAATGGTTAACATATGAATTATAGATATATGTCTCATGGATTTTTAGCCACTGAAATCATTCCATGTGGAGTCCATATAAGGTAGATATGGTCCGCTTAGTAGGCAAAGGTCAGAAAATGGTTCATCAGAAAATAATATGTTAGGATAGCTTCTGTATTTTAATTTCTGGGAATTATCTGTATGAAAGTAAAATAAATGGTTAAGAATTAGCTGTATGGAATTAAAATAAATGGTTAACATAAGAATTATAGCTACGTGTGTCATGGATTTTTAGCCACTGGAATCATTCAATTTGGAGTCCATATGAGGTAGATATGGTCCGATTAGTAGTCAAAGGTCAAAAAATGGTTCATCAGGGAAGAATATGTTAGGACAGCTTCTGTATTTTAATTTCTGGGAATTATCTGTAGGGAATTCAAATAAATGGTTAACATAAAAATTATAGCTATGTGTGTCGTGGATTTTTAGCCACTGGAATCATTCAATTTGGAGTCCATATGAGGAAGATATGAGCTGATTAGTAGTCAAAGGTCAAAAAATGGTTCATCAGGGAAGATTATGTTAGGACAGCTTTTGTATTTTAATTTTTTGGAATTATCTGTATGGAATTAAAATAAATTGTTAACATAAGAATTATAGCTATGTGTGTCATGGATTTGTAGCCACTGGAATCATTCAATTTGGAGTCCATATGAGGAAGATATGAGCTTATTAGTAGTCAAAGGTCAGAAAATGGTTCATCAGGGAAGAATATGTTAGGACAGCTTCTATATTTTAATTTCTGGGAATTATCTGTATGGAATTAAAATAAATGATTAACATAAAAATTATAGATATGTGTATCACAGATTTTAAGCTACTGAAATCACTCAAGTTGGAGTCCATATGAGGTAGATATGGGCCGATTAGTTGGTAGAGGTCAGAACCTATCCGAGAAAAAATAACCTATACATTTAGAGAGTAATATCACCTTGATTTCTTAATATTTTGCTACAATGTTCAACATAATAGTTTTAGATAATTGTTTTATCTTGAAATTGACACCAAGATCACCTATATCAGAGTTAAATTGAGGGAGTTATGCTCTGACTAGTAAGAGAAGGTTAGATAGGATGAAAACCTGCATCAAGAAAATAAAGAAATAAAATTAGTATTTAAAAAGAAGATGAATCTTAATAAATGACCAGTATAGGTATAGCCATTACCATTGTATGAACTTCTTACCATCTTAAGTGTGAAATTTTGACATGAAAATATTTTATAAAGTGATATTTGAAATGGTTATATTCATGTCATGATTACCAATGATTTTTGATAATAGTTATATTTTGATGAACATACTTGTTATTGAAAGCATATTTTTGGCTATCATTGTGAAAAGAAAAGAAATGAGCACGGTCACATGGCAATCTGTGTGGTGCACCAGTAGGAGACGCCCTACCAACGGTTATGATCATGATAATAAGAAAAGAAAAAGAAAGTGGGCCATGTGGGACGGAGCGAGAAAATCCCGTACCGGAGAGTAGAGGATACTCACCCTGACCGGGGTAGCTTGAAATAAGAAAAAGTTGATGGCCATCATATGATATTTTGAAAATAGTTAATCCTGTCATACATATTATTACAGTATGATTCTTATGTGCGTAGATATAATGCATTCATATGACCAAAGATATTTTCTGTAGTTTATATAGCTGAACATGACGTGATGAGCTTTATTGATGATGATTTATTGTTGAACTTACTGGGATTTAATTCTCACTATATTTCCATATCATGTTCAGAAAATTAGTTATGTAGATTTTCTGTAGCTCCGGCTTTTAGTGCACGGTTGATCGAGTTATTCTATGATGGGCAAATCCTAAATAAAATGTTTGTGAGCGAGTTGGCACAGATCCCGGTGAAGGTGCAACCACCCGCACCTGTATCTCCGGAATTGGTCAACCAAAATAAACAAGATGTAAATATCTATGTCTTTGATATGTTGCATGTACGTTTTGATTAATGACGTGTATGTGAACTCAATATTGTATAATAATAAAAAAAAGGATGTTACATGATGTATGTTTGAATACTTAGGCCAGTATAGAAAGTTCTGCATAAGTATGGCTATGGTTGGCAAAATTTTAAGCTTCAGTATTTTAATTTTTGGGAATTATATTTAGGGAATTAAAATAAATGGTTAACATAAGAATTGTAGCTATATGTGTCACGGATTTTTAGCCATTGGAATCATTCAATTTGGAGTCCATATGATGTAGATATGGTCTGATTAATTAGCAAAGGTCAGAAAATGGTTCATCAGGTAAGAATATGTTAGGATAGCTTCGGTATTTTAATTTTTGGGAATTATCTGTATGGAATTAAAATAAATAGTTAACATAAGAATTGTAGCTATATGTGTTCCAGAGTTTTAGCCACTGGAATCATTCAATTTGGAGTCCATATGATGTAGATATGGTCCGATTAGTTAGCAAAGGTCAGAAAATGGTTCATCAGGTAAGAATATGTTAGGATAGCTTCGGTATTTTAATTTCTGGGAACTATCTGTATTATTAAAATAAATGGTTAACATAAGAATTGTAGCTATATGTGTCACGGATTTTTAGCCACTGGAATCATTCAATTTGGAGTCCATATGATGTAGATATGGTCTGATTAGTTAGCAAAGGTCAGAAAATGGTTCATCAGGTAAGAATATGTTAGGATATCTTTGGTATTTTAATTTCTGGGAATTATCTGTATGGAAGTAAAATAAATGGTTAACAAACGAATTGTAGCTATGTGTGTCATGGATTTTTAGCCACTGGAAGTATTCAATTTGGAGTCCATATGATGTAGATATGGTCTGATTAGTTAGCAAAGGTCAGAAAATGGTTCATCAGGTAAGAATATGTTAGGATAGCTTCGGTATTTTAATTTCTGAGAATTATCTGTATGGAATTAAAATAAATGGTTAACATAAGAATTGTATCTATGTGTGTCACGGAATTTAAGCCACTGGAATCATTCAATTTGGAGTCCATATGATGTAGATAGGGTCCGATTAGTTAGCAAAGGTCAGAAACTGGTTCATCAGGTAAGAATACGTTAGGATAGCTTCGGTATTTTAATTTCTGAGAATTATATGTATGGAATTAAAATAATTGGTTAACATAAGAATTGTAGCTATGTGTGTCACGGATTTTTATCCACTGGAATAATTCAATTTGGAGTCTATATGAGGTAGATATGGTCCAATTAGTAAGCAATGGTCAGAAAAAGGTTAATCAGGGAAGAATATGTTATGATAGCCTTGGTATTTTAATTTCTGGGAACATTCTGTAAGGAATTGAAATAAATGGTTAACATATGAATTATATATATATGTGTCACAGATCTTTACCACTGGAATCACTTAATGCGGAATTACTATGAGGGAGATACGGACATATTAGTAGATAGAGGTCAGAACCTAACTGAAAAGAAATAACATGTACATTTAGGGAGTAATATCACCTTGATTTTTTAATATTTCGCTACAATGTTCAACATAATAGTTTTAGATAATTGTTTTATCTTGAAATTGACACTAAGATCACCTACATCAGAATTAAATTGAGGGAGTTATGCTCTGATTAGTAAGAGAAGGTTAGATAGGATGAAAACCTGCATCAAGAAAATAAAGAAATAAAATTAATATTTAAAAAAGAAGATGAATCTTATAAATGATAATAATAAATGACTAGTATAGCAATAGCCATTGCCATTGTATGAACTTCTTACCATCTTAAGTGTGAAATTTTGACATGAAAATATTTTATAAAGTGATATTTGAAATGGTTATGTTCATGGCATGATTACTAATGATTTTTGGTAATAGTTATATTTTGATGAACATACTTGTTATTGAAAGCATATTGTTGGCTATCCTTGTGAAAAGAAAAGAAATGAGCATGGTCACATGGTAATCCGTGTGGTGCACCAGTAGGGGACGCCCTACCAACGGTTATGATCATGTTTATGATAAAAGAAAGAGAAAGTGGGCCATGTCGGACGGAGCGAGAAAAGCCCGTACCGGAGAGTAGAAAATACTCACCATGACCGGGGTAGCTTGATATGAGAATAAATTAATAGTCATCATATGATATTCTGAAAATAGTTAATCCTGTCATACATATCATTACTGTATGATTCTTATGTGCATAGATATAATGCATTCATGTGACCAAAGACATTTTCTGTAGTTTATACAGCTGAACATGACATGATGAACTATATTGATGGTAAATTATGATTTATTGTTGAACTTACTGGGATTTAATTCTCATTATATTTCCATATCATGTTCAGAAGAATAATATGCAGATTTTCTCTATGACTCTTATTATTTCCGTTCGTTGGATCGAGTTGCCCTACCTTGGGCAACTACCAACTATATCAGATGTAACTGTCATAGATGTGACTGAGATTCCAGTGGACGTGCCACCCACACCAGTGTCCCCGGAAGTAGTCGACATAGATGATTAGAGCTACTATGTATCATTGTACAAATGTTTGTAAAATAATGGTGTGTATGGAAACTAAGTATTGTATTATAAGTATTGTATCACTGTTAATTACAATTATGCTTGGTTAACGTGATTATTATTACGAGCTAAGTGGTTAGAATTAAAGTAGTAATAACTTCATAGTTTTTTTTAATTATATATAAAAAAAAATTATGGAGTTGTTACATAATTGGTATCAGAGCAGGTCGATCCTAGATGGCCAGTGGGTGGATGGTTATCTAAATCGATCTTATAGTGTCTTGAGTATGTTGTGGTTGTACTGTGTAGGGGATCAGTGATTCATATAGGTAAGAAATTACTAGTGTTTCCTATCTATATGCCAAGGTGGTGTTATGACTGCTATTAAATATTTTTGAACTAACTATTGGGCTTGATCACCTCAATAGCAGCATAACTTTGTTTTTACCATAGTAGGAAATGGCACCACCAAGGAGGAATCCAGCAACCAATGCAGAGGAAACCCTGCACAACCTTGCCACGGCAATTTGAGACCAAGTCATGACCACCAACCAAATTTTATAACATCTCCAGAATGCTAATAACCCAAATGGTGAGAATGGTACTAACAACCGAATGACTGGAAAAGAAAATGGCATATCCGAGTTCTTGAAGACTAGACCACCTTGTTTCCAAGGTGGCTATGACCCAACGGTAGCCGAAAGTGGATAAGGGAGTTAGAGAAAATCTTTGAAGTGATAGGCTGTACTGAAGAGCAGCAAGTTATTTTTGCTGCATATATGTTAAAGGATGAAGCAGAATACTGGTGGCATGGAGCTAGAGAACTTTTAGCTCATCAGGGAAGACAGATCACCTGGCAAGTGTTCAAGGACATTTTTTTAAAAAAGTACTTTCCAAGTACTGTACGGGCAGAGAAAGAGATCAAATTTCTCCAACTCAGGAAAGGAAGCATGACAGTGGACCAGTATATCGCAAGGTTCGAGGAGTTGTCTAAGTTCTCCTCTTATCTATGATATAACCCAGATGAAGCATGGAAGGCGGTTAAATTTGAAGCGGGACTAAACCCAGAGATAAAGAATGCTGTTATAGCTATGGAGATCAAGGAGTTTGTACCTCTGATAAATAAATGTAGACTCCTGGAAAAGAGTTTAAGGGCAGTGGAGGACGAGAAACAAAGGCGAAACCTATGGAAGAGGAAGAAAAATTTTCCCAATCCTGGAAAGAACGTGAGAAGAAGTGCATATGGAGCTGGTAAGAGGCCATTGATTGCGGGTCCTAGACCTTTTCAACAAGACCTCACCTCAGTCAAGTGCGCTAAGTGCAGACGCATGCATGGTAACCGGCCATGCTACATGGGACAAGATGTTTGCTTCAATTGCGGACAGAAGGGACATTTTGCAAGAAACTGCCCACAGAATGCGGGAAAACAGCCAGAACAGAGGCCTCAGGTGAAAGGAAGGGTTTTCACCCTGAGCGGCCAAGAGGCAGCTCAATCTTCTGAAATGATTCAAGGTACATGTTATATCTATGGATTTTCTCTTATGGTGTTATTTGACTCTGATGCTAGTCATCCATTTATATCGGAAGAATGTATTAGGAAGTTTCATTTTCCTATTTCTGAAACTCCCTATGAGCTATCCGTAGTAACCCCTACAGGGGAACGAGTATTAACTTCCTCTGTATGTAAAGACTGTCAAGTCACCATCCAGGAGAAAACTTTTTCCGTAGACCTCGTCTGTTTACCTTTAAGAGGTATTGAGGTCCTTCTAGGGTTAGACTGGATGTCTAGAAATCGAGTCTTGCTGAATTGTTGTAACAAGACCGTTGAATTTCTACCTCCTACTCTGAAAGAGGAGGTCCAGTTATTGATGCTAAATGCCAATCAAGTTAATAGGGAGTTGAAGAATGGAGTACTTGGATACATTCTCTTGTATTTATCAAACCTAGAAGTCAAATCGAAGCTTGATGAAATCCCAATAGCCAACGAGTATCCTGAAGTATTTCCATCAGATATTCCAGGCTTACCTCCCAAGAGAGAGATAGAGTTCTCTATTGATCTCCTACTTGGGACAGGGCCTATCTCTATTGCACCATATCAAATGGCCTCGAAGGAACTACAGGAACTCAAGAAGTAGTTGGAGGAACTATTAGATAAGCAATTCATTAGACCGAGTGTATCACCTTGGAGAGCTCCTGTACTGTTTGTTAAGAAGAAAGATGGGAGCTTGAGACTATGCATAGATTACAGACAGCTGAATAAGGTGACTATAAAAAACAAGTACCCTCTCCCTAGGATAGATGACTTATTGGATCAATTGAAAGGAGCCTCCATCTTTTCTAAAATTGACTTGAGGTCAGGATATCATCAGATTAGGATCAAGGAGGAGGACATACCGAAAACTGCCTTCAGGACTGGGTATGGGCACTATGAGTTTCTCGTAATGCCCTTCAGGTTGACGAATGCACCTGCAATTTTCATGGATTACATGAATCGCATTTTTCGACCCTACCTAGATCAATTTGTTGTAGTGTTCATTGATGACATCTTGATATATTCTAAGAGTGAGAAAGAACATGAACAACATCTCCGCATCGTGTTGCAAGTGCTAAAAGAGAAAAAATTATATGCCAAATTGTAGAAGTGTGAGTTTTGGCTATCAGATGTGAAGTTTCTCGAACATGTCATCTCTAATAGAGGGGTAGCCGTAGATCTTAGCAAGACGGAAGTAGTGATTCAGTGGGAGAGACCAAAGACGGTTACGGAAGTCAGAAGTTTCCTGGGTTTGGCAGGATACTAGAAGATTTATACAAAACTTCTCTCGTATAGCCTTGCCATTAACTAAATTGACCAGGAAGGGAAGTCCTTTCAAATGGACTGATCAATGTGAAGCTAGTTTTCAGGAGCTGAAGACAAGACTAACCACTCCTCCTGTTTTAATTATTCCAGACCCCACAGGACATTTTGAAGTGTATAGTGATGCTTCAAAGAAAGGGTTAGGATGTGTGCTGATGCAAGACAAGAGAGTAGTTGCTTACGCCTCTAGACAACTAAGACCCCATGAAGGAAACTATCCAACCCATGATCTTGAATTAGCGGCAGTAGTGTTTGCCTTAAAGATTTGGCGACACTATTTGTACGGGGTAACCTTTGAAGTATATTGTGATCATAAGAGTCTTAAATACCTCTTTGATCAGAAGGAGTTAAATATGAGGCAACGAAGATGGGTAGAATTCCTCAATGACTACAAGTTTGAAATAAAGTATCATCCCGGAAAGGCGAATGTTGTAGCAGATGCCTTGAGTCGAAAATCTCTGCACATGGGTCAAATGATGGTGTATGAGATGCAGATGCTAGAGGAGTTTCAAAATTTGAAGCTAGCCACTACTCTTACTCCAAAGAATCTAGTCATTAATGGTTTAAGTATAGGGTATGACCTTAGAGCCCAGATCAAAGAGGTTCAAGCTCACGACCAATACTTACAAGATCATAAAGACCAAGGCAATTTTTCTGTCATAGAAGATGGAGCAATCATGTATCAGGGAAGGATTTGTGTCCCTCAAGAACGAGAGTTGAGGACTAAGATCCTGTAGGAGGCGCATCAGAGTAAATACACAGTCCATCCTGGATGCACTAAAATGTACCAGGATTTAAAAAGGATGTATTGGTGGCCAGGGATGAAAAAGGACATTGCTGAGTTTGTGGCAAAATGTCTCATTTGTCAAAAGGTGAAGGTGGAGCATCAAAAGCCAGCGGGATTTCTACAACCTCTTGAGATCCCTAAATGGAAATGGGACAGTATCTCAATGGACTTTGTTGTGGGATTACCTAAGACTTCAGTGGGACATGACTCTATCTGGGTAATAATTGACAGATTAACCAAATCTACTCACTTTTTACCCATAAAATTAACTATTCACTGGATAATTTAGCCCAATTGTACATCCAGGAAATAGTTAGACTGCATGGAATTCCCTTAAATATCGTTTCTGATAGAGATCCGAGGTTCACATTGAGGTTTTAGAAAGTGTTGCAGAAAGCTTTTGGTACTCAGTTGCGGTTCAGTACTGCCTACCATCCTCAGACTGATGGGCAGACAGAACGCACCATTCAAACCTTAGAAGATATGTTGAGGGCCTGTGTGATAGAGCAAGGTAAAGGATGGGATAAGTACCTACCTTTAGTAGAGTTTGCTTATAATAATAGTTATCATTCTAGTATTAAAATGGCCCCCTATGAAGCTTTATACGGTAGAAAGTGTCAATCTCCACTATGTTGGTTTGAGGTAGGAGAAAAGAACTTGTTGGGTCATGATCTAGTTCAACAAACCACTGAACAAATCAAGATGATACGAGACAAAATACTTACAGCTCAGAGTCGGCAAAAGAGTTACTACGATAAGATACATAGACTTCTAGAGTTTGAGGAAGGAGACCATGTATTTCTAAAACTTTCCTCGACTACTGGAGTTGGTAGGTCTCTCAAAACAAGAAAGTTAAGTCCACGATTTTTGGGACCCTACCAAATTCTGAAGAAAGTAGGGACATCGGCATATCAAGTTGCTCTCCCACCTAATTTGTCCAACCTACATAATGTTTACCACGTATCATAGCTGCGGAAGTATCTTCCAGATTCATCACATGTAATACAGGATGAACCAATCCAAATAAAGGAAAACATGACATACCAGCTAGTACCTGCATCCATATTGGACACTGATGTGAAGCAACTGAGAAATAAAACCATTCCCCTTGTTAAGGTGTTCTGGGAAGGTTTGACTCCAGAAGAAGCAACTTAGGAGCTGGAAGAAGTCATGAGGAAGAAATATCCACAATTGTTCTTATTAGGTAATTTCTGAAATTTTGAGGACAAAATTTCTTTTAGGGAGAGAGAAATGAAACATCTCTAATTTCAAACCAACAACCCATACATTGGGCTTTTACCTATGGACACTTCATATAGAGTTTTCCACTTCACATAAGTTTCTAGCAAGCCCATTGGATAACCTAAGCAAGAAATAAAACATAGACTTGGACTAAGATATAGTAATTTGACCAATAGCCCAAAAATTATGAAAATGTGACCAAGCCCTCCAAGGAAGGTAGAATTTTATCCAAAGCAAAGAAAATGGGTAGGAATAAGCTCATAATGGGTAGGAATAAGCCCAAATCCAAGAGGAAAAATAAAATAAAATAAATTAGGTGATGATATAATAATAATAATAATAATAAAGATTAGGTTACATGGCATTAAGACAAAAATTTAGCAAGTGGTGTGATTCTACATTCATAATTTTGGCAAGTGGCATGATAATACAAGGCTTTAGGACAAAAACATCTATATCTTACACTCATAATTCTAGGAAGTGGTATGACAATACATGGCATTAGGACAAAACATTCATATCCCACACAAATAATATCAACCAAATAATGGAGATTCAAGGGTTAAAAATTTGCCACCTAAAAAGGCAAACCTATCATACTTGTTTAAGACAAAAGAAAATGGAAATAAATCCTTAAATCAAAAGGGCCTTGTCCCTTATCTTAAGAACATATTTTCATAATTCTCAAAATACAAATCTCCTTTTCCTATGCATATCTTGACTAAGGAAGAGGAAGACAAGAACATAAGTTGTTTGGTTTTCAAAAATTCAATAAAGTGTATCCTAATTGTGATAAGGTAGACCCATGATCATGAAAGGTGAATTATTTGGTGGTCTATATAAGAAAACCCACCCTTACAACATTTTAATTTCGTCCAAGTGAGGAAGAGAGAGAAATAAAAGCAAGGTAGAGTGAGGAAAGGAGAGAAAGAGAGGAGAAGAAAGGAAGAAAGAAGAAGGAGAAGTTTAGAAAACTAAGTACTCCAGGTAAGTTACTTTAATCTCCACTTCAGTCCATTTTTCTTCTTCATACTTGAGGTTCAAAAATTCACCCTCCTTCTCTTACCTGAGCTGTTAGAAAAGTTAAAGGAAGGAAGGAATCTTGCTATTTCTTTCAAGAGGAAACAAGAAAACCAATTCACTAAGTAAGCTAGGGAGATTCTTAGGTAAGTTTAACAATATTTCTTTTTGAAGAAAACTTTTGAAACTTATAATATTTATATGAGATTTTGATCTTAGAACTGTGATGATTGGTCATGGATGTTGCTATGTAATGTTACATATTGATCTTGCATGTGATGTATGTTTGAATACTTAGGCCGGTATAGAAAGTTCTGCATAGGTATGGTTATGGGTGGCAAAACTTTAAGCTTCGGTATTTTAATTTCTGGGAATTATCTGTATGGAATTAAAATAAATGGTTAACATAAGAATTGTAGCAATATGTGTCACGGATTTTTAGCCACTAGAAGCATTCAATTTAGAGTCCATATGATGTAGATATGGTCTGATTAGTTAGCAAAGGTCAGAAAATGGTTCATCAGGTAAGAATATGTTAGGATAGCTTCGGTATTTTAATTTTTGGAAATTATCTGTATGGAATTAAAATAAATGGTTAACATAAGAATTGTGTCTATATGTGTCACGGAGTTTTAGCCACTGGAATCATTCAATTTGGAGTCCATATGATGTAGATATGGTCTGATTAGTTAGCAAATGTCAGAAAATGATTCATCAGGTAAGAATATGTTAGGATAGCTTTGGTATTTTACTTTCTGGGAATTATCTGTATGAAATTAAAATAAATGGTTAACATAAGAATTGTAGCTATATGTGTCACAGATTTTTAACAACTGGAATCATTCAATTTGGAGTCCATATGATGTAGATATGGTCTGATTAGTTAGCAAAGGTCAGAAAATGGTTTATCAGGTAAGAATATGTTAGGATAGCTTCGGTATTTTAATTTCTGGGAATTATTTGTATGGAATTAAAATAAATGGTTAACAAAATAATTGTAGCTATGTGTGTCATGGATTTTTAGCCACTGGAATCATTCAATTTGAAGTCCATATGATGTAGATATGGTCCGATTAGTTAGCAAAGGTCAGAAAATGGTTCATCAAGTAAGAATATGTTAGGATAACTTCGGTATTTTAATTTCTGAGAATTATCTGTATGGAATTAAAATAAATGGTTAACATAAGAATTGTATCTATGTGTGTCACAGAGTTTTAGCCATTGGAATCATTCAATGTGGAGTCCATATGATGTAGATAGGGTCCGATTAGTTAGCAAAGGTCAGAAAATGGTTCATCAAGTAAGAATATGTTAGGATAGCTTCGGTATTTTAATTTCTGGGAATTATATGTATGGAATTAAAATAAATGGTTAACATAAGAATTGTAGCTATGTGTGTCTCGGATTTTTATCCACTGGAATAATTCAATTTGGAGTCCATATGAGATAGATATGGTCCAATTAGTAAGCAATGGTCAGAAAAAAGTTAATCAGGGAAGAATATGTTATGATAGTCTCGGTATTTTAATTTCTAGGAACATTCTTTAAGGAATTGAAATAAATGGTTAACATATGAATTATATATATATGTGTCACGGATCTTTACCATTGGAATCACTTAATTCGGAATTACTATGTGGGTGATATGGACATATTAGTAGATAGAGGTCAGAACCTAACTGAAAAGAAATAACCTGTACATTTAGGGAGTAATATCACCTTGATTTCTTAATATTTCGCTACAATGTTCAACATAATAGTCAATACAAAAAAGTAAAGTCGTTGGAAAGATCGTTAGAAACACGATGATGTCCATTTCGATTGATTTGGACATGCCGGCGAACGAATAGGTCGGCCCAGAAACCCTAACTGGATTTTTCGTGAATACGGATGACCGTCTCAAAAATTCAAAAAAATCGAAGTCGTTCGAAACCGGAACTCTTAAAGAACGGGATGACGCCAATTTAAGTGTTTCAGACATACCGTTGGTCGAATCAGGCCACCGAGAGGCCCTAACGGGGATTTTCGTGCATCCAGATGACCGTTACGAAAATTTCAAAAAACGGAGTTATTGGAAAGAGGAGTTCTTAAGGAAGGCGATTCGACCCCCGACATGTTCGAATCACTAGAAACAGACGTCTCCGCAATTCTAACGAGTTCATCTTCCTCACCACTCTGCTTTTTTGAATTTTCGTGACAGTCATCTGGATACACAAAAATGCCCGTCAGGGATTCTCGGCGGACCGTCACGTAAATTTGACAAAGCGGGGTCGTAAAAAATAAGAACTCGTTCGAAATGCAATGACGTCCGTTTCGAGTGATTCAGACATATCGGGTTTTGAATCGGGCCGCCAAGAAACTCTAACGAGCATTTCGTGCATCCGTATGACCATCACGAAAATAGAAAAAACCAGGCTCGTTGGAAAGTTCAACTCCTTAGGAACCTGATGACGTCCCTTTCGAGTGATTTGGACATGCCGGGGGTCGCATTGGGCCGCCCAGAAACCATAACAAGCTTTTTCGTGTACACGGATGACCGTCACGAAAATTCAAAAAAATCGAAGTCGTTCGAAACCGGAACTCTTAAGGGACACGATGACGCTGTTTTGAAAAATTCGGACATACCGTTGGTCGAATAAGGCCGCCGAGAATCCCTAACGGGCATTTTCGTGCATCCGGATGACCGTTACGAAAATTTCAAAAAACGAAGTCATTCGAAAGAGCAATTCTTATGGAACGCGATTCGACCCCCGACAAGTCTAAATCACTCGAAACAGCAGTCATCGCGTTCCTAACGAGTTCATTTTCCCAACCACTCTGCTTTTTCGAATTTTCGTGACGGTCATCCGGATGCACGAAAATGCCCGTTAGGGTTTCTCGGCGGCCGTCACAAAAATTTGACAAAGCGTGGTCGTCGAAAAGAAGAACTTGTTCGAAATGCAATAACGTCCGTTTCGAGTCATTCGGACATACCGGGGTTCGAATCGTGCAGCCGAGAAATCCTAACAGGCATTTCGTGCATCCGTATGACCGTCACGAAAAAAAAAAAAAAAGCGGGCTAGTTGGAAAGTTCAACTCGTTAGGAACCCGATGACGTCCCTTTTGAGTGATTCGGACATGATGAGAGTCGAATCGGGCTACTGACAAACCGTAACGGGAATTTCGTGTATACTGCACGAAAAATTCAATAAAACGGGGTCGTTGGAAAGATGAACTCATTAAGAATCCGATGACATCCATTTCGAGTGATTCGAACAAGCAGGGGGTCGAATAGGGCCGCTGAGAAATCCTAACGAACATTTTCGTGCATCCGGATGATCGTCACGACAATTCGTAAAATCGGGATCGTTGGTAAGATGAACTCGTTAGGAACACGTCGAGCCATTTGGACATGCCATGGGTTGAATTGTGCCGCCGAGAAACCCAAACGGGCGTTTTCGTTCATCTTTAAGACCGTCACGAAATTTCAAACAAAAACGGAATCGTTGGAAAGAGAAAATTTTAAGGAACGCAATCACATCCATTTCGAGTAATTCGGACATGCCGGGGGTCGAATCGAGCCGCTGAGAATCCCTAACGGGCATATCCGTAATTCTGGCAAAGCGTCACGGAAAGTCGAAAAACCAGGGGTTGTTGGAAAAATGAACTCTTTAGGAAAGCGATAATGTCAATTACGAGAGATTCGGATATAACGGGGTTCGAATCGGGCCTCCGAGAAACCGTAAGGGTCTCTTTCGTGCATCTGTATGACCGTCACGAGAATACGAAAAAGTAGGGTCGTTGGAAAGATCGTTAGGAACGCAATGATGTCCATTTCGAGCGATTTGGACATGCCGGGGGATGAATTGGGGCGCCCAGAAACCCTAACAGGATTTTTCGTGTATAAGGATGACCGTCACGAAAATTCAAAAAAATCGAAGTCGTTCGAAACTGGAACACTGAAAGAACGTGATGACGCCGTTTTGAGTAAATCGAACATACCGTTGGTCGAACCAGGCCGCCGTTGGTCGAACCAGGCCGCCGAGAAGCCCTGACGGGGATTTTCGTGCACCCGGATGACTGTTACGAAAATTTCAAAAAACGGGGACATTGGAAAGAACAGTTCTTAAGGAACGCGATTCGACCCCGGACATGTCCAAATCACTCTAAACAGACGTCATCGCCTTCCTAACGAACTCATCTTCCCAACCACTCTGATTTTTCGAATTTCCGTGACGGTCATCCGGATGCACGAAAATGCTCGTTAGGGTTTCTCGGCGAACCGTCACAGAAATTAGACAAAACTATTTCGAGCGATTTGGACATGCCGGGGGATGAATTGGGCCGCCCAGAAACCCTAACAGGATTTTTGGTGTTTACGGATGACCGTCACGAAAATTCAAAAAAATCGAAGTCGTTCGAAACTGGAACTCTGAAAGAACGTGATGACGCCGTTTTGAGTAAATCGAACATACCGTTGCTCGAATCAGGCCGCCGAGAATCCCTCACGGGCATTTTCGTGCATCCGGATGACCGTTACGAAAATTTCAAAAGACGAAGTCGTTGGAAAGAGCAGTTCTTATGGAACGCGATTCGACCCACGACATGTCTGAATCACTCGAAAGGGACGTCATCGCGTTCCTAACGAGTTCTTTTTCCCAACCACTCTGCTTTTTCAAATTTTCGTGACGGTCATCCGGACGCACGAAAATGCCCGTTACGGTTTCTCGGCAGACCGTCACGAAAATTTGACAAAGCGTGGTCGTCAAAAAGAAGAACTCGTTCGAAATGCAATAACGTCCGTTTCGAGTGATTCAGACATACCGGGGTTCGAATCGTGCTGCCGAGAAACCCTAACGGGCATTTCGTGCATCCGTATGACCGTCACGAAAATAAAAAAATAAAAAAAAAAAGCGGGCTCGTTGGAAAGTTCAACTCGTTAGGAACCCGATGACGTCCCTTTCGAGTGATTCGGACATGATGAGAGTCGAACCGGGCTACCGACAAACCGTAACGGGAATTTCATGTATACTGCACGAAAAATTCAATAAAACGGGGTCGTTGGAAAGATGAACTCATTAAGAATCCGATGACATCCATTTCGAGTGATTCGAACAAGCAGGGGATCGAATAGGGCCGCTGAGAAACCCTAACGAACATTTTCGTGCATCCGGATGACACTCACGACAATTCGTAAAAGCGGGGTCGTTGGTAAGATGAACTCGTTAGGAACACGTCGAGCCATTCGGACATGCCATGGGTTGAATTGTGCCGCCGAGAAACCCAAACGGGCGTTTTCGTTCATCTTTAAGATCGTCACGAAATTTCAAACAAAAACGGAATCGTTGGAAAGAGAAAATTTTAAGGAACACAATCACATCTATTTCGAGTAATTCGGACATGCCGGGGGTCGAATCGAATCGCTGATAATCCCTAACGGGCATCTTCGTACTTCTGGAAAAGCGTCACAGAAAGTCGAAAAACCAGGGGTTGTTGGAAAGATGAACTCTTTAGGAAAGCGATAATGTCAATTACGAGAGATTCAGATATAACGGGGTTCGAATCGGGCCTCCGAGAAACCGTAACGGTCTCTTTCGTGCATCTGTATGACCATCACGAGAATACGAAAAAGTAGGGGGGGTCGTTGGAAAGATCATTAGGAACGCAATGATGTCCATTTCGAGTGATTTGGACATCCCGGGGGATGAAATGGGCCGCCCAAAAACCCTAACAGGATTTTTCGTGTATACGGATGACCGTCACGAAAATTCCAAAAAATCGAAGTCGTTCGAAACTGGAACTCTGAAAGAACGTGATGACGCCGTTTTGAGTAAATCGAACATACCGCTGGTCGAACCAGGCCGCCGAGAAGCCCTGACACGGATTTTCATGCACCCGGATGACTGTTACGAAAATTTCAAAAAACGGGGACATTGGAAAGAAGAGTTCTTAAGGAACGCGATTCGACCCCGGACATGTCCAAATCACTCGAAACAGACGTCATCGCGTTCCTAACGAGTTCATCTTCCCAACCACACTGATTTTTCAAATTTCCGTGACGGTCATCCAGATGCACGAAAATGTCCGTTAGGGTTTCACGGCGAACCGTCACAGAAATTTGACAAAACTAGGTCGCCGAAAAGAAGAACTCGTTCGAAACGCATTGACGTCCGTTTCAAGTGATTCAGACATATCGGGGTTTGAATCGGGCCGCCGAGAAACACTAACGGCCATTTCGTGCATCCGTATGACGATTACGAAAATAGAAAAAAGCAGGCTCGTTGGAAAGTTCAACTCCTTAGGAACCCAATGACGTCCCTTTCGAGTGATTCGGACATGCCGGGAGTCGAATTGGGCCGCCCAGAAACCCTAACAGGCTTTTTCGTGTACACGGACGTCCGTCACGAAAATTCAAAAAAATTGAAGTCGTTCAAAACCGGAACTCTTAAGGAACACGATGACGCCGTTTTGAGTAATTCGGGCATACCGCTGGTCGAATCAGGCCGCCGAGAATCCCGAACGGGGATTTTCGTGCATCTGGATTACCGTTACGAAAATTACAAAAAACGGAGTCGTTTGAAAGAGGAGTTCTTAAGGAACACAAATCGGCAGCCCGATTCGGACCCCGGTATGTCTAAATCACTAGAAACAAACGTCATCGCGTTCCTAATGAGTTCATCTTCCCAACCACTCTGCTTTTTCGAATTTTTGTGACCGTCATCAGGATGCACGAAAATGCCCGTTAGGGTTTCTCGGCGAACCATCACGGAAATTTGACAAAGCGGGGTCGTCAAAAAGAAGAAGTCGTTCGGAATGCAATGACGTCCGTTTCGAGTGATTCAGACATACCGGGGTTCGAATCGTACTGCCGAGAAACCCTAACAGGCATTTCGAGCATCCGTACGACCGTCAAGAAAATACAAAAAAAATGGGCTCGTTAGGAACCCGATAACATCCCTTTCGAGTGATTCGGACATGCTGGGGGTCGAATTAGGCCGCCCAAAAACCCTAACAGGCTTTTTTGTGTATACGGATGACCGTCACGAAAATTCAAAAAAATCGAGGTCGTTCGAAACCGAAACTCATATATATCGCGATGACGCTCTTTTGAGTAATTCGGACATACCGTTGCTCGAATCAGGCCGCCGAGAATCCCTAACGGGCATTTTCGTGCATCCGGATGACCATTACGAAATATTCAAAAAACAAAGTCGTTGGAAAGAGCAGTTCTTATGGAACGCGATTCGACCCCCGACATGTCTGAATCACTCGAAAGGGACGTCATCGCGTTCCTAACGAGTTCATTTTCCCAACCACTCTGCTTTTTCGAATTTTCGTGACGGTCATCCAGATGCACGAAAATGCCCGTTAGGGTTTCTCGGCAGACCGTCACGAAAATTTGACAAAGCGTGGTCGTCGAAAAGAAGAACATGTTCGAAATGCAACAACGTCCGTTTCGAGTGATTCGGACATACCTGGGTTCGAATCGTGCTGCCGAGAAACCCTAAGGGGCATTTCGTGCATCCGTATGACCGTCACGAAAATAAAAAATAAAAAAAGCGGGCTCGTTGGAAAGTTCAACTCGTTAGGAACCCGATGACGTCCCTTTCGAGTGATTCGGA
The DNA here is from genome assembly GCA_037074535.1 of Gleditsia sinensis. NCBI lineage: Eukaryota > Viridiplantae > Streptophyta > Magnoliopsida > Fabales > Fabaceae > Gleditsia > Gleditsia sinensis. The sequence goes on from CM073469.1 coordinate 47,926,073, forward strand.
CATGATGAGAGTCGAATCGGGCTACCGACAAACCGTAACGGGAATTTCGTGTATACTGCACGAAAAATTCAATAAAACGGGGTCGTTGGAAAGATGAACTCATTAAGAATCCGATGACATCCATTTCGAGTGATTAGAACAAGCAGGGGGTCGAATAGGGCTGCTGAGAAACCCTAACGAACATTTTCGTGCATCCGGATGACTGTCACGACAATTCGTAAAAGCGGGGTCGTTGGTAAGATGAACTCGTTAGGAACACGTCGAGCCATTCGGACATGCCATGGGTTGAATTGTGCCGCCGAGAAACCCAAACGGGCGTTTTCGTTCATCTTTAAGATCGTCACGAAATTTCAAACAAAAACGGAATCGTTGGAAATAGAAAATTTTAAGGAACGCAATCACATCCATTTCGAGTAATTCGGACATGCCGGGGGACGAATCGAGCCGCTGAGAATCCCTAACGGGCATCTTCGTACTTCTGGCAAAGAGTCACAGAAAGTCGAAAAACCAGGGGTTGTTGGAAAGATGAACTCTTTAGGAAAGCGATAATGTCAATTACGAGAGATTCAGATATAACAGGGTTCGAATCGGGTCTTCGAGAAACCGTAACGGTCTCTTTCGTGCATCTGTATGACCGTCACGAGAATACGAAGAAGTAGGGGGGTCGTTGGAAAGATCGTTAGGAACGCAATGATGTCCATTTCGAGTGATTTGGACATGCCGGGGGATGAATTGGGCCGCCCAGAAACCCTAACAGGATTTTTCGTGTATACGGATGACCGTCAAGAAAATTCCAAAAAATCGAAGTCGTTCGAAACTGGAACTCTGAAAGAACGTGATGACGCCGTTTTGAGTAAATCGAACATACCGTTGGTCGAACCAGGCCGCCGAGAAGCCCTGACGGGGATTTTCATGCACCCGGATGACTATTACGAAAATTTCAAAAAACTGGGACATTGGAAAGAAGAGTTCTTAAGGAACGCGATTCGACCCCCGGACATGTCCAAATCACTCGAAACAGACGTCATCGCGTTCCTAACGAGTTCATCTTCCCAACCAATCTGATTTTTCGAATTTCCGTGACGGTCATCCGGATGCACGAAAATGTCCGTTAGGGTTTCTCGGCGAACCGTCACAGAAATTTGACAAAACTAGGTCGCCGAAAAGAAGAACTCGTTCGAAACGCAATGACATCCGTTTCAAGTGATTCAGACATATCGGGGTTTGAATCGGGCCGCCGAGAAACCCTAACGGGTATTTCGTGCATCCGTATGACCATTACGAAAATAGAAAAAAGCAGGCTCGTTGGAAAGTTCAACTCCTTAGGAACCCGATGACGTCCCTTTCGAGTGATTCGAACATGCCAGGAGTCGAATTGGGCCGCCCAGAAAACCTAACAGGCGTTTTCGTGTACACGGACGACCGTCACGAAAATTCAAAAAAATTGAAGTCGTTCAAAACCGGAACTCTTAAGGAACGCGATGACGCCGTTTTGAGTAATTCGGGCATACCGTTGGTCGAATCAGGCCGCCGAGAATCCCTAACGGGGATTTTCGTGCATCCGGATTACCGTTACGAAAATTTCAAAAAACGGAGTCGTTGGAAAGAGGAGTTCTTAAGGAACACAAATCGGCAGCCCGATTCGGACCCCGGTATGTCTGAATCACTCGAAACAAACGTCATCGCGTTCCTAATGAGTTCATCTTCCCAACCACTCTGCTTTTTCGAATTTTCGTGACTGTCATCTGGATGCACGAAAATGCCCGTTAGGGTTTCTCGGCGAACCATCACGGAAATTTGACAAAGCGGGGTCGTCAAAAAGAAGAAGTCGTTCGGAATGCAATGACGTCCGTTTCGAGTGATTCAGACATACCGTGGTTCGAATCGGGCTGCCGAGAAACCCTAACAGGCATTTCGAGCATCCGTACGACCGTCAAGAAAATACAAAAAAAAATGGGCTCGTTAGGAACCCGATAACATCCCTTTCGAGTGATTCGGACATGCTGGGGGTCGAATTAGGCCGCCCAAAAACCCTAACATGCTTTTTTGTGTATACGGATGACCGTCACAAAAATTCAAAAAAATCAAGGTCGTTCGAAACCGGAACTCTTATATATCGCGATGACGCTGTTTTGAGTAATTCGGACATACCGTTGGTCGAATCAGGCCGCCGAGAATCCCTAACGGGCATTTTCGTGCATCCGGATGACCGTTACGAAAATTTCAAAAAACGAAGTCGTTGGAAAGAGCAGTTCTTATGGAACGCGATTCGACCCCCGACATGTCTGAATCACTCGAAAGGGACGTCATCGCGTTCCTAACGAGTTCATTTTCCCAACCACTCTGCTTTTTCGAATTTTCGTGACGGTCATCCGGATGCACGAAAATGCCCGTTAGAGTTTCTCTGCAGACCATCACGAAAATTTGACAAAACGTGGTCGTCGAAAAGAAGAACATGTTCGAAATGCAATAACGTCCGTTTCGAGTGATTCGGACATACCGGGGTTCGAATCGTGCTGCCGAGAAAACCTAACGGGCATTTCGTGCATCCGTATGACCGTCACGAAAAAAAAAAAATAAAGCGGGCTCGTTGGAAAGTTCAACTCGTTAGGAACCCGATGACGTCCCTTTCGAGTGATTCGGACATGATGAGAGTCGAATCGGGCTACCGACAAACCGCAACGGGAATTTCGTGTATACTGCACGAAAAATTCAATAACACGGGGTCGTTGGAAAGTTCAACTCATTAAGAATCCGATGACATCCATTTCGAGTGATTAGAACAAGCAGGGGGTCGAATAGGGCTGCTGAGAAACCCTAACGAACATTTTCGTGCATCCGGATGACTGTCACGACAATTCGTAAAAGCGGGGTCGTTGGTAAGATGAACTCGTTAGGAACACGTCGAGCCATTCGGACATGCCATGGGTTGAATTGTGCCGCCGAGAAACCCAAACGGGCGTTTTCGTTCATCTTTAAGATCGTCACGAAATTTCAAACAAAAACGGAATCGTTGGAAATAGAAAATTTTAAGGAACGCAATCACATCCATTTCGAGTAATTCGGACATGCCGGGGGACGAATCGAGCCGCTGAGAATCCCTAACGGGCATCTTCGTACTTCTGGCAAAGAGTCACAGAAAGTCGAAAAACCAGGGGTTGTTGGAAAGATGAACTCTTTAGGAAAGCGATAATGTCAATTACGAGGGATTCAGATATAACAGGGTTCGAATCGGGTCTTCGAGAAACCGTAACGGTCTCTTTCGTGCATCTGTATGACCGTCACGAGAATACGAAGAAGTTGGGGGGTCGTTGGAAAGATCGTTAGGAACGCAATGATGTCCATTTCGAGTGATTTGGACATGCCGGGGGATGAATTGGGCCGCCCAGAAACCCTAACAGGATTTTTCGTGTATACGGATGACCGTCAAGAAAATTCCAAAAAATCGAAGTCGTTCGAAACTGGAACTCTGAAAGAACGTGATGACGCCGTTTTGAGTAAATCGAACATACCGTTGGTCGAACCAGGCCGCCGAGAAGCCCTGACGGGGATTTTCATGCACCCGGATGACTATTACGAAAATTTCAAAAAACTGGGACATTGGAAAGAAGAGTTCTTAAGGAACGCGATTCGACCCCCGGACATGTCCAAATCACTCGAAACAGACGTCATCGCGTTCCTAACGAGTTCATCTTCCCAACCAATCTGATTTTTCGAATTTCCGTGACGGTCATCCGGATGCACGAAAATGTCCGTTAGGGTTTCTCGGCGAACCGTCACAGAAATTTGACAAAACTAGGTCGCCGAAAAGAAGAACTCGTTCGAAACGCAATGACATCCGTTTCAAGTGATTCAGACATATCGGGGTTTGAATCGGGCCGCCGAGAAACCCTAACGGGTATTTCGTGCATCCGTATGACCATTACGAAAATAGAAAAAAGCAGGCTCGTTGGAAAGTTCAACTCCTTAGGAACCCGATGACGTCCCTTTCGAGTGATTCGAACATGCCAGAAGTCGAATTGGGCCGCCCAGAAAACCTAACAGGAGTTTTCGTGTACACGGACGACCGTCACGAAAATTCAAAAAAATTGAAGTCGTTCAAAACCGGAACTCTTAAGGAACGCGATGACGCCGTTTTGAGTAATTCGGGCATACCGTTGGTCGAATCAGGCCGCCGAGAATCCCTAACGGGGATTTTCGTGCATCCGGATTACCGTTACGAAAATTTCAAAAAACGGAGTCGTTGGAAAGAGGAGTTCTTAAGGAACACAAATCGGCAGCCCGATTCGGACCCCGGTATGTCTGAATCACTCGAAACAAACGTCATCGCGTTCCTAATGAGTTCATCTTCCCAACCACTCTGCTTTTTCGAATTTTCGTGACTGTCATCTGGATGCACGAAAATGCCCGTTAGGGTTTCTCGGCGAACCATCACGGAAATTTGACAAAGCGGGGTCGTCAAAAAGAAGAAGTCGTTTGGAATGCAATGACGTCCGTTTCGAGTGATTCAGACATACCGTGGTTCGAATCGGGCTGCCGAGAAACCCTAACAGGCATTTCGAGCATCCGTACGACCGTCAAGAAAATACAAAAAAAAATGGGCTCGTTAGGAACCCGATAACATCCCTTTCGAGTGATTCGGACATGCTGGGGGTCGAATTAGGCCGCCCAAAAACCCTAACATGCTTTTTTGTGTATACGGATGACCGTCACAAAAATTCAAAAAAATCAAGGTCGTTCGAAACCGGAACTCTTATATATCGCGATGACGCTGTTTTGAGTAATTCGGACATACCGTTGGTCGAATCAGGCCGCCGAGAATCCCTAACGGGCATTTTCGTGCATCCGGATGACCGTTACGAAAATTTCAAAAAACGAAGTCGTTGGAAAGAGCAGTTCTTATGGAACGCGATTCGACCCCCGACATGTCTGAATCACTCGAAAGGGACGTCATCGCGTTCCTAACGAGTTCATTTTCCCAACCACTCTGCTTTTTCGAATTTTCGTGACGGTCATCCGGATGCACGAAAATGCCCGTTAGAGTTTCTCTGCAGACCATCACGAAAATTTGACAAAACGTGGTCGTCGAAAAGAAGAACATGTTCGAAATGCAATAACGTCCGTTTCGAGTGATTCGGACATACCGGGGTTCGAATCGTGCTGCCGAGAAAACCTAACGGGCATTTCGTGCATCCGTATGACCGTCACGAAAAAAAAAAAAAAAAGCGGGCTCGTTGGAAAGTTCAACTCGTTAGGAACCCGATGACGTCCCTTTCGAGTGATTCGGACATGATGAGAGTCGAATCGGGCTACCGACAAACCGTAACGGGAATTTCGTGTATACTGCACGAAAAATTCAATAACACGGGGTCGTTGGAAAGATGAACTCATTAAGAATCCGATGACATCCATTTCGAGTGATTAGAACAAGCAGGGGGTCGAATAGGGCCGCTGAGAAACCCTAACGAACATTTTCGTGCATCCGGATGACCGTCACGACAATTAGTAAAAGCGGGGTCGTTGGTAAGCTGAACTCGTTAGGAACACGTCGAGCCATTCGGACATGCCATGGGTTGAATTGTGCCGCCCAGAAACCCTAACAGGCGTTTTCGTATACACGGACGACCGTCACGAAAATTCAAAAAAATTGAAGTCGTTCAAAATCGGAACTCTTAAGGAACGCGATGACGCCGTTTTGAGTAATTCGGGCATACCGTTGGTCGAATCAGGCCGCCGAGAATCCCTAACGGGGATTTTCGTGCATCCGGATTACCGTTACGAAAATTTCAAAAAACGGAGTCGTTAGAAAGAGGAGTTCTTAAGGAACACAAATCGGCAGCCCGATTCGGACCCCGGTATGTCTGAATCACTCGAAACAAACGTCATCGCGTTCCTAATGAGTTCATCTTCCCAACCACTCTGCTTTTTCGAATTTTCGTGACCGTCATCTGGATGCACGAAAATGCCCGTTAGGGTTTCTCGGCGAACGATCACGGAAATTTGACAAAGCAAGGTCGTCAAAAAGAAGAAGTCGTTCGGAATGCAATGACGTCCGTTTCGAGTGATTCAGACATACTGAGTTCGAATCGGGCTGCCGAGAAACCCTAACAGGCATTTCGAGCATCCGTACGACCGTCAAGAAAATACAAAAAAAATGGGCTCGTTAGGAACCCGATAACATCCCTTTCGAGTGATTCGGACATGCTGGGGGTCGAATTAGGCCGCCCAAAAACCCTAACAAGCTTTTTTGTGTATACGGATGACCGTCACAAAAATTCAAAAAAATCGAGGTCGTTCGAAACCGGAACTCTTATATATCGCGATGACGCTGTTTTGAGTAATTCGGACATACCGTTGGTCGAATCAGGCCGCCGAGAATCCCTAACGGGCGTTTTCGTGCATCCGGATGACCGTTACGAAAATTTCAAAAAACGAAGTAGTTGGAAAGAGCAGTTCTTATGGAACGCGATTCGACCCCCGACATGTCTGAATCACTCGAAAGGGACGTCATCGCGTTCCTAACGAGTTCATTTTCCCAACCACTCTGCTTTTTCGAATTTTCGTGACGGTCATCCGGATGCACGAAAATGCCCGTTAGGGTTTCTCGGCAGACCGTCACGAAAATTTGACAAAGCGTGGTCGTCGAAAAGAAGAACTTGTTCGAAATGCAATAACGTCCGTTTCGAGTGATTCGGACATACCGGGGTTCGAATCGTGCTGCCGAGAAACCCTAAGGGGCATTTCGTGCATCCGTATGACCGTCACGAAAATAAAAAATAAAAAAAGCGGGCTCGTTGGAAAGTTCAACTCGTTAGGAACCCGATGACGTCCCTTTCGAGTGATTCGGACATGATGAGAGTCGAATCGGGCTACCGACAAACCGTAACGGGAATTTCGTGTATACTGCACGAAAAATTCAATAAAACGGGGCCGTTGGAAAGATGAACTCATTAAGAATCCGATGACATCCATTTCGAGTGATTAGAACAAGCAGGGGGTCGAATAGGGCCGCTGAGAAACCCTAACGAACATTTTCATGCATCCGGATGACCGTCACGACAATTAGTAAAAGCGGGGTCGTTGGTAAGATGAACTCGTTAGGAACACGTCGAGCCATTCGGACATGCCATGGGTTGAATTGTGCCGCCGAGAAACCAAAACGGGCGTTTTCGTTCATCTTTAAGATCGTCACGAAATTTCAAACAAAAACGGAATCGTTGGAAAGAAAAAATTTTAAGGAACGCAATCACATCCATTTCGAGTAATTCGGACATGCCGGGGGTCGAATCGAGCCGCTGAGAATCCCTAACGGGCATCTTCGTACTTCTGGCAAAGCGTCACAGAAAGTCGAAAAACCAGGGGTTGTTGGAAGGATGAACTCTTTAGGAAAGCGATAATGTCAATTACGAGAGATTCAGATATAACGGGGTTCGAATCGGGTCTCCGAGAAACCGTAACGGTCTCTTTCGTGCATCTGTATGACCGTCACGAGAATATGAAAAAGTAGGGGGGGTCGTTGGAAAGATCGTTAGGAACGCAATGATGTCCATTTTGAGTGATTTGGACATGCCGGGGGATGAATTGGGCCGCCCAGAAACCCTAACAGCATTTTTCGTGTATACGGATGACCGTCACGAAAATTCCAAAAAATCGAAGTCGTTCGAAACTGGAACTCTGAAAGAACGTGATGACGCCGTTTTGAGTAAATCGAACATACCGTTTGTCGAACCAGGCCGCCGAGAAGCCCTGACGGGGATTTTCATGCACCCGGATGACTGTTACGAAAATTTCAAAAAACGGAGACATTAGAAAGAAGAGTTCTTAAGGAACGCGATTCGACCCCGGACATGTCCAAATCACTCGAAACAGACGTCATCGCATTCCTAACGAGTTCATCTTCCCAACCACTCTGATTTTTCGAATTTCCGTGACGGTCATCCGGATGCACGAAAATGTCCGTTAGGGTTTCTCGGCGAACCGTCACAGAAATTTGACAAAACTAGGTCGCCGAAAAGAAGAACTCGTTCGAAACGCAATGACGTCCTTTTCAAGTGATTCAGACATATCGGGGTTTGAATCGGGCCGCCGAGAAACCCTAACGGGCATTTCGTGCATCCGTATGACCATTACGAAAATAGAAAAAAGCAGGCTCGTCGGAAAGTTCAACTCCTTAGGAACCCGATGACGTCCCTTTCGAGTGATTCGGACATGCCAAGAGTCGAATTGAGCCGCCCAGAAACCCTAACAGGCTTTTTCGTGTACACGGACGACCGTCACGAAAATTCAAAAAAATTGAAGTCGTTCAAAACCGGAACTCTTAAGGAACGCGATGACGCCGTTTTGAGTAATTCGGGCACACCGTTGGTCGAATCAGGCTGCCGAGAATCCCTAACGGGGATTTTCGTGCATCCGGATTACCGTTACGAAAATTTCAAAAAACGGAGTCGTTGGAAAGAGGAGTTCTTAAGGAACACAAATCGGCAGCCCGATTCGGACCCCGGTATGTCTGAATCACTCGAAACAAATGTCATCGCGTTCCTAATGAGTTCATCTTCCCAACCACTCTGCTTTTTCGAATTTTCGTGACTGTCATCCGGATGCACGAAAATGCCCGTTAGGGTTTCTCGGCGAACCATCACGAAAATTTGACAAAGCGGGGTCGTCAAAAAGAAGAAGTCGTTCGGAATGCAATGACGTCCGTTTCGAGTGATTCAGACATACCGGGGTTCGAATCGGGCTGCCGAGAAACCCTAACAGGCATTTCGAGCATCCTTACGACCGTCAAGAAAATACAAAAAAAATGGGCTCGTTAGGAACCCAATAACATCCCTTTCGAGTGATTCGGACATGTTGGGGGTCGAATTAGGCCGCCCAAAAACCCTAACAGGCTTTTTTGTGTATACGGATGACCGTCACGAAAATTCAAAAAAATCGAGGTCGTTCGAAACCGGAACTCTTATATATCGCGATGACGCTGTTTTGAGTAATTCGGACATACCGTTGGTCGAATCAGGACGCCGAGAATCCCTAACGGGCATTTTCGTGCATCCGGCTGACCGTTACGAAAATTTGAAAAAACGAAGTCGTTGGAAAGAGCAGTTCTTATGGAACGCGATTCGACCCACGACATGTCTGAATCACTCGAAAGGGACGTCATCGCGTTCCTAACGAGTTCTTTTTCCCAACCACTCTGCTTTTTCGAATTTTCGTGACGGTCATCCGGACGCACGAAAATGCCCGTTACGGTTTCTCGGCAGACCGTCACGAAAATTTGACAAAGCGTGGTCGTCAAAAAGAAGAACTTGTTCGAAATGCAATAACGTCCGTTTCGAGTGATTCGGACATACCGGGGTTCGAATCGTGCTGCCGAGAAACCCTAACGGGCATTTCGTGCATCCGTATGACCGTCACGAAAAAAAAAAAAAAAAAAAAGCGGGCTCGTTGGAAAGTTCAACTCGTTAGGAACCCGATGACGTCCGTTTCGAGTGATTCGGACATAATGAGAGTCGAATCGGGCTACCGACAAACCGTAACGGGAATTTCATGTATACTGCACGAAAAATTCATTAAAACGGGGTCGTTGGAAAGATGAACTCATTAAGAATCCGATGACATCCATTTCGAGTGATTCGAACAAGCAGGGGGTCGAATAGGGCCGCTGAGAAACCCTAACGAACATTTTCGTGCATCCGGATGACACTCACGACAATTCGTAAAAGCGGGGTCGTTGGTAAGATGAACTCGTTAGGAACACGTCGAGCCATTCGGACATGCCATGGGTTGAATTGTGCCGCCGAGAAACCCAAACGGGCGTTTTCGTTCATCTTTAAGATCGTCACGAAATTTCAAACAAAAACGGAATCGTTGGAAAGAGAAAATTTTAAGGAACGCAATCACATCCATTTCGAGTAATTCGGACTTGCCGGGGGTCGAATCGAGCCGCTGAGAATCCTTAACGAGCATCTTCGTACTTCTGGCAAAGCGTCACAGAAAGTCGAAAAACCAGGGGTTGTTGGAAAGATGAACTCTTTAGGAAAGCGATAATGTCAATTACGAGAGATTCAAATATAACGGGGTTCGAATCGGGACTCCGAGAAACCGTAACGGTCTCTTTCGTGCATCTGTATGACCGTCACGAGAATACGAAAAAGTAGGGGGGTCGTTGGAAATATCGTTAGGAACGCAATGATGTCCATTTCGAGTGATTTGGACATGCCAGGGGATGAATTGGGCTGCCCAGAAACCCTAACAGCATTTTTCGTGTATACGGATGACCGTCACGAAAATTCCAAAAAATCGAAGTCGTTCGAAACTGGAACGATGAAAGAACGTGATGACGCCGTTTTGATTAAATCGAACATACCGTTGGTCGAACCAGGCCGCCGAGAAGCCCTGACAGGGATTTTCATGCACCCGGATGACTGTTACGAAAATTTCAAAAAACGGGGACTTTGGAAAGAAGAGTTCTTAAGGAACGCGATTCGACCCCCGGACATGTCCAAATCACTCGAAACAGACGTCATCGCGTTCCTAACGAGTTCATCTTCCCAACCACTCTGATTTTTCGAATTTCCGTGACGGTCATCCGGATGCACGAAAATGTCCGTTAGGGTTTCTCGGCGAACCCTCACAGAAATTTTACAAATCTAGGTCGCCGAAAAGAAGAACTCGTTCGAAACGCAATGACGTCCGTTTCAAGTGATTCAGACATATCGGGGTTTGAATCGGGCCGCCGAGAAACCCTAACGGGCATTTCGTGCATCCGTATGACCATTACGAAAATAGAAAAAAGCAGGCTCGTTGGAAAGTTCAACTCCTTAGGAACCCGATGACGTCCCTTTCGAGTGATTCGGACATACCAGGAGTCGAATTGGGCCGCCCAGAAACCCTAACAGGCATTTTCGTGTACACGGACGACCGTCACGAAAATTCAAAAAAATTGAACTCGTTCATAACCGGAACTCTTAAGGAACGCGATGACGCCGTTTTGAGTAATTCGGGCATACCGTTGGTCGAATCAGGCCGCCGAGAATCCCTAACGGGGATTTTCGTGCATCCGGATTACCGTTACGAAAATTTCAAAAAACGGAGTCGTTGGAAAGAGGAGTTCTTAAGGAACACAATTCGGCAGCCGAGAAACCCTAACGGACATTTCGTACATCCATATGACTGTCACGAAAAAAAAAAAAAAAAAAGCGTGCTCGTTGGAAAGATCAACTCGTTAGGAACCCAATGACGTCCCTTTCGAGTGATTCGGACATGACGGGAGTCAAATCGGGCTGCCGACAAACCGTAATGGGAATTTTCGTCTAAACAGCACGAAAATTCAATAAAACAGGGTCGTTGGAAAGATGAACTCGTTCGGAATGCGATGACGTCAATTTCGAGTGATTCGAACAAGAAGGGTGTCGAATAGGGCCGCTAAGAAACCCTAACAAACATTTTCGTGCATCCGGATGACCGTCACGATCATTCGTAAAAGCGGGGTCGTTAGGAAGATGAACTCGTTAGGAACGCATCGAGCGATTTGGACATGCCATGGGTTGAATCGTGCCGCCGAGAAACCCTAACGGGCATTTTCGTTCATCTGTAAGACCGTCACAAAATTTCAATAAAAATTGAATCGTTGGAAAGAGAAACTTTTAAGGAACGCAATGACGTCCGTTTCGAGTAATTCGGACATCCCGGTGGTCAAATCGAGTCGTTGAGAATCCGTAACGGCCATTTTCGTGCTTCTGGCTAAGCGTGACGGAAAGTCAAAAAATCGGGGGTTGTTGGAATGATGAACTCGTTAGGAACGCAATAATGTCAATTACGAGTGATTCGGATATAACGGGGTTCGAATCGGGCCACCGAGAAACCATGACGATCTCTTTCTTGCATCTGGATGACCGTCACGACAATACGAAAAAGTAGGGTCATTGGAAAGAACGTTAGGAACGCGATGATGTCCATTTCGATTGATTTGCACATGCCGGGGGACGAATTTGGCCGCCCAGAAACCCTAACAGGCTTTTTCGTTTATACGGATGACCGTCACGAACATTCAAAAAACTCGAAGTCGTTCGAAACCGGAACTCTTAAAGAACGTGATGACGCCGTTTTGAGTTATTCAAACATACCGTTGGTCAAATCAGGCCGCCGTGAAGCCCTAACGGGCATTTTCGTGCATCCGGATGACCGTTACGAAAATTTCAAAAAACGGAGTCATTGGAAAGAGGAGTTCTCAACCCTAAACCCTAAACCCTAAAACCACTCTGCTTTTTCGAATTTTCGTGACGGTCATCCGGATGCACGAAAATTCCCGTTAGGGTTTCTCGGCGGACCGTCACGAAAATTTGACAAAGCGGGGTCGTCGAAGAGAAGTCGTTCGAAACGCAATGACGTCCGTTTCGAGCGATTCAGACATGCCAAGGGTTGTATCGTGCCGCCGAAAAACCCTAACGGGCATTTTCGTTCATCTGGATGACCGTCACGAAACTTCAAAAAAAACAGAGTCGTTGGAAAGGGTAACTTTTAAGGAACGGAATGACGTCCGTTTCGAGTAATTCGGACATGCCGGGGTTGAACCGAGCTGCTGAGAATCCCTAACGGGCATTTTTGTATTTCTGGCTAAGCGTCACGGAAAATCGTAAAAGCGGGGCTTGTTGGAATGATGAACTCGTTAGGAACGCGATAATGTCAATTACGAGTGATACAGATATAACGGGGATCGAATCGGGCCTCCGAGAAATCGTAACGGTCTCTTTCGTGCATCTGTACAACCGTCACGACAATACGAAAAAGTAGGGTCGTTGGAAAGATCGTTAGGAATGCGATTCGACATCCGACATATCTGAATCACTCGAAACAGATATCATCGCGTTCCTAACGAGTTCATCTTCCCAACCACTTTGCTTTTTCGAATTTTCGTGATGGTCATCCGGATGGTCAAGGAAATTTGACAAAGCGGGGTCGTCGAAAAGAAGAAGTCGTTCGAAACGCAATGACGTCCATTTCGAGCGATTCAGACATATCAGGGTTCGAATCGGGCCGCCGAGAAATCCCAGCGGGCATTTCGTGCATCGGAATGACCGTCACGAAAATAGAAAAAAGCGGGCTCATTGGAAAGTTCAACTCGTTAGGAACCCGATGACGTCCCTTTCGAATGATTAGGACGTGCCGTGGGTCGGATTGGGCCTCCTAGAAATAACAGGCTTTTTCGTGTATACGGATGACGGTCACGAAAATTCAAAAAAATCGAAGTCGTTCGAAACCGGAACTCTTAAGGAACGCGATGACGCCGTTTTGAGTAATTCAGACATACCGTTGATCGAATCAGGCCGCCGAGAATCCCTAACAGGAATTTTCGGGCATCCGGATGACCGTTATGAAAATTTAAAAAAACGGATTCGTTGGAAGGAGGAGTTCTTAAGGGACGCGATTCGACCCTCAGCATGTCCAAATCACTCGAAACAAACATCATCGCATTCCTAACGAGTTCATCTTCCCAACCACTCTGCTTTTTCGAATTTTCGTGACGGTCGTACGGATGCACGAAAATGCCCGTTAGGATTTCTCGGCGGACTGTCACGGAAATTTCACAAAGCGGGGTCGTCGAAAAGAAGAACTCGTTCGAAACGCAATGACGTCCATTTCGAGTGTTTCAGACATATTGGGGTTCGAATCAGGCCGCCGAGAATCCCTAACAGGCATTTTCGGGCATCCGGATGACCGTTATGAAAATTTAAAAAAACGGAGTCGTTGGATGGAGGAGTTCTTAAGGAACGCGATTGGACCCCCGACATGTCCGAATTACTCGAAACAAACGTCATCACGTTCCTAACGAGTTCATCTTCCCAACCACTGCTTTTTCGAATTTTTGTGACGGTCGTCCGAATGCACGAAAATGCCCGTTAAGGTTTCTCGGCGGACCGTCACGGAAATTTGACAAAGCGGGGTCGTCGAAAAGAAGAACTCGTTCGAAACGCAATGACGTCCATTTCGAGTGTTTCAGACATATCGGGGTTCGAATCAGGCCGCCGAGAAACCCTAACGGGCACTTCGTGCATCCGTATGACCGTCACGAAAATAGAAAAAAGGCGGGCTCGTTGGAAAGTTCAACTCGTTAGGAACCCGATGACGTCCCTTTCGAGTGATTCGGACATGACGAGAGTCGAATCATGCTGCCGACAAACCGTATCGGGATTTTTGTGTATACTGCTCGAAAATTCTATTAAACGGGGTCGTTGGAAAGATCAACTCGTTAGGAATGCGATGACGTCAATTTCGAGTAATTCGAACAAGCAGGAGGTCGAATAGGGCCGCTCCGAAACCCTAACGAACATTTTTGTGCATCCGGATGACCATCACGACGATTCGAAAAAGCGGGGTCGTTAGGAAGAGGAACTCATTAGGAACGCATCAAGCGATTCAGACATGCCATAGATTGAATCGTGCCGCCGAAAAACCCTAACGGGCATTTTCGTTCATCTAGATGACCGTCACGAAAGTTCGAAAAAAACAGAGTCGTTGGAAAGGGAAACTTTTAAGGAACGCAATAACGTCCGTTTCGAGTAATGCGGACATGCCGGGGGTCGAATCGAGCTGTTGTGAATCGCTAACGGGCATTTTTGTACTTCTGGCTAAGCGTCACGGAAAGTCGAAAAAGCGGGGGTTGTTGGAATGATGAACTCGTTTAGAACGTGATAATGACAATAACGAGTGATACACATATATTGGGGTTCGAATCGGGCCTCCGAGAAACCGTAACGGTCTCTTTCGTGCATCTGTATGACCGTCACGACAATACGAAAAAGTAGGGTCGTTGGAAAGATCGTTAGGAACGCGATGATATCCATTTCGAGTGATTTGGACATACCGGGGGACAAATTGGCCCGCCCAGAAACCCTAACAGGCTTTTTCGTGTATACGGATGACAGTCACGAAAATTCCCAAAAACTCGAAGTCGTTCGAAACCGGAACTCCTAAAGAACGTGATGACGCCGTTTTGAGTAATTCGGACACACCATTGGTCGAATCAGGCCGCCGAGACGCCCTAACGGGGAGATTCGTGCATCCGGATGACCGTTACGAAAATTTCAAAAAATGGAGTCATTGGAAAGAAGAGTTCTTAAGGAACGCAATTCGACATCCGACATATCCGAATCACTCGAAATAGACGTCATCGCGTTCCTAACGAATTCATCTTCCCAACCACTTTTCTTTTTCGAATTTTCGTGACGGTCATCCGGATGCACGAAAATTCCTGTAAGGGTTTCTCGGCGGACCGTCACGAAAATTTGACAAAGCGGGGTCGTCGAAAGGAAGTCGTTCGAAACACAAAGACGTCCGTTTCGAGCGATTCAGACATATCAGGGTTCGAATCAGGACGCCGAGGAATCCCAGCGGGCATTTCGTGCATCGGAGTGACCGTCACGAAAATAGAAAAAAGCAGGCTCGTTGGAAAGTTCAACTCGTTAGGAACCCGATGACGTTCCTTTCGAGTGATTCGGACTTGCCATGGGTCGGACGTCCGTTTCGAGTAATTCGGACATACCGGGGGTCGAATCGAGCTGCTGAGAATCCCTAACGGGCAATTTTGTACTTCTGGCTAAGCGGCACGGAGAGTCGAAAAAGCGGGGGTTGTTGGAATGTTGAACTCGTTAGGAACGCGATAATGTCAATTACGAGTGATACAGATAAAACGGGGTTCGAATCGGGCCTCCGAGAAACCGTAACGGTCTCTTTCGTGCATCTGTAGGACCGTCACGACAATACGAAAAAGTAGGGACGTTAGAAAGATCGATAGGAACGCGATGATATCTATTTCGAGTGATTTGGACATGCCGGGGGACGAATTGGCCTGCCCAGAAACCCTAACAGGTTTTTTCGTGTATACGGATGACCGTCACGAAAATTCCAAAAAATTCGAAGTCGTTCGAAAATGGAACTCTTAAAGAATGTGATGACGCCGTTTTGAGTAATTCGGACAAACCGTTGGTCGAATCAGGCCGCCAAGAAGCCCTAACGGGGAGTTTCGTGCATCCGGATGACCGTGTCGAAAATGTCAAAAAACGGAGTCATTGGAAATAGGAGTTCTTAAGGAACGCGATTCGACCCCCGACATGTCTGAATCACTCGAAACAGACGTCATCGCGTTCCTAACGAGTTCATCTTCCCAACCACTTTACTTTATCGAATTTTCGTGACGGTCATCCGGATGCACGAAAATTCCCATTATGATTTCTCGGCGGACCGTCACGGAAATTTGACAAAGCGGGGTCGTCGAAAAGAAGAAGTCCTTCGAAACGCAATGACGTCCGTTTCGAGCGATTCTGCTATATTGGGGTTCAAATCTGGCCGCCGAGAAACCCCAGCCGGCATTTCGTGCATCGGTATGACCGTCACGAAAATAGAAAAAAAAAACGGGCTCATTGGAAAGTTCAACTCGTTAGGAACCCGATGACGTCCCTTTCGAGTGTGTCGGACTTGCCGTGGGTCGAATTGGGCCTCCTAGAAACCCTAACAGGTTTTTTCATATATACATATGACGGTCACAAAAATTCAAAAAAATCAAAGTCGTTCGACACCGAAACTCTTAAGGAACGCGATGACGCCGTTTTGAGTAATTCGGACATACCGTTGGTCGAATCAGGCCGCCGAGAATCCCTAACAGGCATTTTCGGGCATCCGGATGACCGTTGTGAAAATTTAAAAAAACGGAGTCGTTGGGGAGGAGTTTTTAAGGAACGCGATTCGACCCTCGACATGTCAGAATCACTCGGAACAAACGTCATCGCGTTCCTAACGAGTTTATCTTCCCAATCACTCTGCTTTTTCGAATTTTCGTGACAGTCGTACGGATGCACGAAAATGCCCGTTAGGGTTTCTCGGCAGACCGTCACGGAAATTTGACAAAGCGAGGTCGTCGTAAAGAAGAACTCGTTCGAAACGCAATGACGTCCGTTTCGAGTGATTCAGACATATCGGGGTTCGAATCGGGCCGTCGAGAAACCCTAACGGGCATTTCGTGCATCCGTATGACCGTCACGAAAATAGAAAAAAGCGGGATCGTTTGATAGTTCAACTCGTTAGGAACTCGATGACGTCCCTTTCGAGTGATTCGGACATGACGAGAGTCGAATCGTGCGGCCGACAAACCGTAACGGGTTTTTCGTGTATATACTGCACGAAAATTCTATTAAACGGGGTCGTTGGAAAGATGAACTCGTTAGAAATGCGATGACGTCAATTTCGAGTAATTCGAACAAGCAGGAGGTCGAATAGGGCCGCTCCGAAACCCTAACGAACATTTTCGTGCATCCGACGATTCAAAAAAGCGGAGTCGTTAGGAAGATGAACTCGTTAGGAACGCATCGAGCGATTCAGACATGCCATAGATTGAATCGTGCCGCCGAAAAAACCTAACGGGCATTTTCGTTCATCTAGATGACCGTCACGAAAGTTCGAAAAAAACAGAGTCGTTGGAAAGGGAAACTTTTAAGGAACGCAATAACGTCCGTTTCGAGTAATGCGGACATGCCGGGGGTCGAATCGAGCTGTTGTGAATCGCTAACGGGCATTTTTGTACTTCTGGCTAAGCGTCATGGAAAGTCGAAAAAGCGGGGGTTGTTGGAATGATGAACTCGTTTAGAACGTGATAATGTCAATTACGAGTGATACAGATATATCGGGGTACGAATCGAGCCTCCGAGAAACCGTAACGGTCTCTTTCGTCCATCTGTGTGACCGTCACGACAATACAAAAAAGTAGGGTCGTTGGAAAGATCGTTAGGAACGAGATGATATCCATTTCGAGTGATTTGGACATGCCGGGGGACGAATTGGCCCGCCCAGAAACCCTAACAGGCTTTTTCGTGTACACGGATGACAGTCACGAAAATTCCAAAAAAATCAAAGTCATTCGAAACCGGAACTCTTAAAGAACGTGATGACACTGATTTGAGTAATTCAGACATACCGCTGGTCGAATCAGGCCGCTGAGAAGCCCTAACGGGGAGATTCGTGCATCCGGATGACCGTTACGAAAATTTCAAAAAACGGAGTCATTGGAAAGAAGAGTTCTTAAGGAACGCAATTCGACATCCGACATATCCGAATCACTCGAAACAGACGTCATCGCGTTCCTAACGAGTTCATCTTATCAACCACTTTGCTTTTTCGAATTTTCGTGACGGTCATCCGGATGCACGAAAATTCCTGTTAAGGTTTCTCGGCGGACCGTCACGGAAATTTGACAAAGCGGGGTCGTCGAAAAGAAGTCGTTCGAAACGCAATGACATCCGTTTCGAGCGATTCAGACATATCAGGGTTCGAATCGGGCAGCCGAGAAATCCCAACAGGCATTTCGTGCATCGGAGTGACCGTCTCGAAAATAGAAAAAAGCGGGCTCGTTGGAAAGTTCAACTCGTTATGAACCCGATGACGTCCCTTTCGAGTGATTCGGACTTGCCGTGGGTCGGAATTGGCCTCCTAGAAACCCTAACAGGCTTTTTCGTGAATACGGATGATGGTCACGAAAATTCAAAAAAATCAAAGTCGTTCGAAACTGGAACTCTTAAGGAACGCGATGACGCCGTTTTGAGTAATTCGGACATACCGTTGGTCGAATCAGGCCGCCGAGAATCCCTAACAGGCATTTTCAGGCATCCAGATGACCGTTATGAAAATTTAAAAAAACGGAGTCGTTGGATGGAGGAGTTCTTAAGGAACACGATTTGACCCCCGACATGTCCGAATCACTCGAAACAAACGTCATCACGTTCCTAACGAGTTCATCTTCCCAACCACTCTGCTTTTTCGAATTTTCGTGACGGCCGTCCGGATGCATGAAAAAGCCCGTTAAAGTTTCTCGGCGGACCGTCACGGAAATTTGACAAAGCGGGGTCGTCGAAAAGAAGAAGTCATTCGAAACGCAATGACGTCCGTTTCGAGTGATTCAGACATATCGGGGTTCGAATCAGGCCGCCGAGAAACCCTAACGGGCATTTCGTGCATCCGTATGACCATCACGAAAATAGAAAAAAAGCGGGCTCGTTGGAAAGTTCAACTCGTTAGGAACCCGGTGACGTCCCTTTCGAGTGATTCGGACATGACGAGAGTCGAATCATGTTGCCGACAAACCGTAACGGGATTTTCGTGTATACTGCACGAAAATTCTATTAAACGGGGTCGTTGGAAAGATGAACTCGTTAGGAATGCGATGACGTCAATTTCGAGTAATTCAAACAAGCAGGAGGTCGAATAAGGCCGCTCCGAAACCCTAACGAACATTTTCGTGCATCCGGATGACCGTCACGACGATTCGAAAAAGCGGGGTCGTTAGGAAGATGAACTCGTTAGGAACGCATCGAGCGATTCAGACATGCCATGGGTTGAATCGTCCCGCCGAAAAACCCTAACGGGCATTTTCGTTCATCTGGATGACCGTCACGAAAGTTCGAAAAAAAACAGAGTCGTTGGAAAGGGAAACTTTTAAGGAACGCAATGACGTTCGTTTCGAGTAATTCGGACATGTCGGGGGTCGAATCGAGCTGCTGAGAATCCCTAACGGGCAATTTTGTACTTCTGGCTAAGCGTCACGGAGAGTCAAAAAAGCGGGGGTTGTTGGAATGTTGAACTCGTTAGGAACGCGATAATGTCAATTACGAGTGATACAGATAAAACGGGGTTCGAATCGGGCCTCCGAGAAACCATAACG
Source organism: Gleditsia sinensis (assembly GCA_037074535.1). NCBI lineage: Eukaryota > Viridiplantae > Streptophyta > Magnoliopsida > Fabales > Fabaceae > Gleditsia > Gleditsia sinensis. The sequence goes on from CM073469.1 coordinate 47,945,775, forward strand.
GTCTCTTTCGTGCATCTGTAGGACCGTCCCGACAATACGAAAAAGTAGGGTCGTTAGAAAGATCGTTAGGAACGCGATGATATCTATTTCGAGTGATTTGGACATGCCGGGGGACGAATTGGCCCGCCCAGAAACCCTAACAGGCTTTTTCGTGTATACGGATGACCGTCACGAAAATTCCAAAAAAATCGAAGTCGTTCGAAAATGGAACTCTTAAAGAACGTGATTACGCCGTTTTGAGTTATTCGGACAAACCGTTGGTCGAATCAGGCCGCCGAGAAGCCCTAACTGGGAGTTTCGTGCATCCGGATGGCCGTGACGAAAATGTCAAAAAACGGAGTCATTGGAAATAAGAGTTATTAAGGAACGCGATTCGACCCCCGACATGTCTAAATCACTCGAAACAGACGTCATCGCGTTCCTAACGAATTTATCTTCCCAACCACTTTACTTTTTCGAAATTTCGTGACGGTCATCCGGATTCACGAAAATTCCCGTTAGGGTTTCTCGAAAAGAAGAAATCGTTCGAAACGCAATGACGTCCGATTCGAGCGAAAATCTGGCCGCCGAGAAACCCCAGCGGGCATTTCGTGCATCGGTATGACCGTCACGAAAATAGAAAAAAAAACGGGCTCGTTGGAAATTTCAACTCGTTAGGAACCCGATGACGTCCCTTTCGAGTATGTCGGACTTGCCATGGGTCGAATTAGGCCTCCTAGAAACCCTAACAGGTTTTTTCGTGTATACGGATGACGGTCACAAAAATTCAAAAAAATCAAAGTCGTTCAAAACCGGAACTCTTAAGGAACGCGATGACGCCGTTTTGAGTAATTCGGACATACCGTTGGTCGAATCAGGCCGCCAAGAATCCCTAACAGGCATTTTCGGGCATCCGGATGACCGTTGTGAAAATTTAAAAAAACGGAGTCGTTGGATGGAGCAGTTCTTAAGGAACGCGATTCGACCCCCGACATGTCAGAATCACTCGGAACAAACGTCATCGCGTTCCTAACGAGTTCATCTTCCCAACCACTCTGCTTTTTCGAATTTTCGTGACGGTCGTACGGATGCACGAAAATGCCCGTTAGGGTTTCTCGGCGGACCGTCACGGAAATTTGACAAAGCGGGGTCGTCGAAAAGAAGAACTCGTTCGAAACGCAATGACGTTCGTTTCGAGTGATTCAGACATATCGGGGTTCGAATCGGGCCGCCGAGAAACCCTAACGGGCATTTCGTGTATCCGTATGACTGTCACAAAAATAGAAAAAAGCGGGCTCGTTGGATAGTTTAACTCGTTAGGAACCCGATGACATCCCTTTCGAGTGATTCGGACATGACGAGAGTCGAATCGTGCTGCCGACAAACCGTAACGGGTTTTTCGTGTATACTCCACGAAAATTCTATTAAACCGGGTCGTTGGAAAGATGAACTCGTTAGAAATGCGATGACGTCAATTTCGAGTAATTCGAACAAGCAGGAGGTCGAATAAGGCCGCTCCGAAACCCTAACGAACATTTTCGTGCATCCGGATGACCGTCACGACGATTCGAAAAAGCAGGGTCGTTAGGAAGATGAACTCGTTAGGAACGCATCAAGCGATTCAGACATGCCGTGGGTTGAATCGTGCCGCCGAAAAATCCTAACGGGCATTTTCGTTCATCTGGATGACCGTCACAAAACTTCGAAAAAAACGGAGTCGTTGGAAAGGGAAACTTTTAAGGAACGCAATGACATCCGTTTCGAGTAATTCGTACATGCCAGGGGTCGAATCGAGCTGCTGAGAATCCCTAACGGGCAATTTTGTACTTCTGGCTAAGCATCACAGAAAGTCGAAAAAGCAGGGGTTGTTGGAATGTTGAACTCGTTAGGAACGCGATAATGTCAATTACGAGTGATACAGATAAAACGGGGTTCGAATCGGGCCTCCGAGAAACCGTAACGGTCTCTTTCGTGCATCTATAGGACCGTCACGGCAATGCGAAAAAGTAGGGTCATTAGAAAGATCGTTAGGAACGCGATGATATCTATTTCGAGTGATTTGGACATGCCGGGGGACGAATTGGCCCGCCCAAAAACCCTAACAGGTTTTTTCGTGTATACGGATAACGGTCACAAAAATTCAAAAAAATCAAAGTCGTTCGAAACCGGAACTCTTAAGGAACGCGATGACGCCGTTTTGAGTAGTTCGGACATACCGTTGGTTGAATCAGGTCGACAAGAATCCCTAACGGGCATTTTCGTGCATCCGGATGACCGTTACGAAAATTTCAAAAAACGGAGTCGTTGGAAAGAGTTCTTAAGGAACGTGATTCGACCCCCGTCATGCCCGATTCACTCGAAACACACGTCATCGCGTTCCTAACGAGTTCATGTTCCCAACCACTCTGCTTTTTCGAATTTTCGTAACGGTCATCTGAATGCACGAAAATGCCCGTTAGTGTTTCCCGGCGGACCGTCACGGAAATTTGACAAAGCGGGGTCGTCGAAAAGAAAAACTTGTTCGGAATGCAATGACGTCCGTTTCGAGTGATTCAGACATACCAGGGTTCGAATCGGGCTGCCGAGAAACCCTAACGGGCATTTCGTGCATCCGTATGACCGTCACGAAAATAAAAAAAAAAAGCGGGCTCGTTGGAAAGTTCAACTCGTTAGGAACCCGATGACGTCCCATTCGAGTGATTCGGACATGATGGGAGTCGAATCGGGCTGCCGACAAACCGTAACGGGAATTTTCGTGTATACTGCACGAAAACTCAATAAAACGAGGTCGTTAGAAAGATGAACTCGTTAGGAATGCGATGAGGTCCATTTCGAGTGATTCGAACAAGCAGGGGGTCGAATAGGGTCGCTAAGAAACCCTAACGAATATTTTCTTGCATCCGGATAACCGTCACGACAATTCGTAAAAGCGGGGTCGTTGGGAAGATGAACTTATTAGGAACACGTCGAGCGATTCGGACATGCCATGGGTTGAATCGTGCTGCCGAGAAACCCTAACGGGCATTTTTGTTCATCTGTAAGACCGTCACAAAATTTCAGAAAAAAAACGAAGTCTTTGGAAAAAGAAACTTTTAAGGAACGCATTGACGTCCGTTTCGAGTAATTCGGACATGCCGAGGGTCGAATCGAGCCGTTGAGAATCCCTAACGGGCATTTTTGTACTTCTGGCTAAGCGTCACGGAAAGTCGAAAAAGCGGGGGTTGTTGGAATGATAAACTCATTAGGAACGCGATAATGTCAATTACGAGTGATTCAGAGATAACGGGGTTCGAATCGGGCCTCCGAGAAACCGTAACAGTCTCTTTCGTGCATCTGTATGACCGTCACGACAATACAAAAAAGTAGGGTCGTTGGTTGGAAAGATCGTTAGGAACGCAATGATATCCATTTCGAGTGATTTGGACATACCGGGGGACGAATTGGCCCGCCCAGAAATCCTAACAGGCTTTTTCGTGTATACGGATGACCGTCACGAAAATTCAAAAAAATCAAAGTCATTCAAAACTGGAACTCTTAAAGAACGTGATGACGCCGTTTTGAGTAATTCGGACATACCGTTGGTCGAATCAGGCCGCCGAGAAGCCCTAACGAGCATTTTCGTGGATCCGGATGACCGTTACGAAAATTTCAAAAAACGGAGTAGTTGGAAAGAAGAGTTCTTAAGGAACGCGATTCGACCCCCAACATGTCCGAATCACTCGAAACAGACTTCATCGCGTTCCTAACGAGTTTATCTTCCCAACCACTCTGTTTTTTCGAAATTTCGTGACGGTCATCCGGATGCACGAAAATACCCGTTAGGGTTTCTCGGCAGACCATCACAGAAATTTGACAAAGCGGGGTCGTCGAAAAGAAGAACTCGTTCGAAACGCAATGACGTCCGTTTCGAGTGATTCAGACATATCGGGGTTCGAATCAGGTCGCCGAGAAACTCTAACGGGCATTTCGTGCATCCGTATGACTGTCACGAAAATAGAAAAAAGCGGGCTCGTTGGAAAGTTCAATTCGTTAGGAACCCGATGACATCCTTTTCGAGTGATTCGAACATGCCCGGGGTCGAATTAGGCCGCCCAAAAACCCTAACAGGCTTTTTCATGTATACGGATGACCGTCACAAAAATTCAAAAAAATCGAAGTCGTTCGAAACCGGAACTCTTGAGGAACGTGATGACACCGTTTTGAGTAATTCGGACATACCGTTGGTCGAATCAGGTCATTGAGAATCCCTAACGGGCATTTTAATACATCCGGATGACCGTTACGAAAATTTCAAAAAACGGAGTCGTTGGAAAGAGGAGTTCTTAAGGAACGCGATTCGACCCCCGACATGTCCGAATCACTCGAAACAAACGTTATCGCGTTCCTAACGAGTTCATCTTCCCAACCACTCTGCTTTTTCGAATTTTCGTGACGGTTATCCGGATGACCATCACGACAATACAAAAAATTAGGGTCACTTTCGTACATTTGGAGTCACATCACGACAATACGAAAAATTAGGGTCGTTGGAAAGATCGTTAGGAACGCGATGATGTCCATTTCGAGTGATTTGGACATGCCGGGGGTCGAATTGGTCCGCCCAGAAATCCTAACAGGCTTTTCGTGTATAATGATGACCATCACGAAAATTCAAAAAAATTGAAATCATTCGAAACCGGGAATGCGATGACGCCATTTTGAGTAATTCGGATATAACGTTGGTCGAATCAGGCCGCCAAGAAGCCCTAACGGGTATTTATTTTAGTGCATCCGAATGACCGTTACGAAAATTTCAAAAAACAGAGTCATTGGAAAGAGGAGTTCTTAAGGAACGCGATTTGACCTCCAACATGTCCGAATCACTTGAAACAGACATCTTGTCAAACTTCCTCACGTTTGTTATTCCTCTTAGAGTAGACAAGCAATGTGTTGGATCATAGGTTTGTTCCCCCCATGATCCAACACTGGTCCCACTTCTGGGTTTTGGATTTGGGTCCAATCAGTCCTTTGCTTAAACGAGGGATTGGAACCACTGCTTCAACCCCAAATAATGGTGGATAGCCAAAAAGCTCTAGCTAGGGCTATGGAGGTATTAATTAAATGGCAGAGATTACCATCCTACGAAAGTACCTGAGAAGCCTTAATCTTATTGATAGTATATTTCCTCAATTCCAAATAATGGTGGACAGCCAAAAAGCTCTAGCTAGGGCTATGGAGATTTTAATTAAATGGTAGAGATACCATCCTACAAAAGTACCTGAATACCAGTGTTGTCATCTTGTCAAGCTTCCTCACGTTTCTTATTCCTCTTAGAGTAGACAAGCCATATGTTGAATCATGGGTTTATTCCCCCCATGATCCAACACTGGGCCCACTTCTGAATTTTGGATTTGAGTCCAATCAGTCCTTTGCTTAAACGAGGGACTGAAACTACTGCTTCAACCCCAAATAATGGTGGACAGCCAAAAAGCTCTAGCTAGGGCTATGGAGGTTTTAATTAAATGGCAGAGATTACCATCCTCAATTCCACCTTGAGGACTGATTGGACAATCTAAAACCCAAAAGTGGGCCCAGTGTTGGATTATAGGGGGGAACAAGCCCATGATCCAACACATGACTTGTCTACTCTAAGAGTAACAAACGTGAGGAAGCCTGACAAGATGACAGCACTGGGATTCTATTGTATTTATATGTGTTAGTCAGTTATTTACTTATGTGTGATAATTTATGGGTGACAGTTATGTTTTAGAGTTAAGTCTCTTGGGTGTGTGTAAGGGTAATTTAAGGGGTAAGTCAGTTAGTGGAGAAAAGTGTGTGTTTTCTGAGAAGTGTCTTAGAACAAGCTTCGGCTTAGGGCTGGTTGTGAAGTTTTCCAACCAAATGACTAATTTCTGTGTACTGGTGTTGAATGAAATATAATACATTGTGTTTCTATTAATTGTTTGCTGGAATCCTATCTAGGACAAGGTGGCTATCATTGGAGGGGGTAATTTTATACCCCCTGTTAGAGCTGTTTATCAATAGAGTAATAAGACCAAGGTAGGGTAGGGAGAGGTTATTTTATCAAGGGATTGAAGTGGAAATTAATTCCCTAAAGGCCAGGTGTTAAAGTGTGAATGGCAAGGAGGGAAAAACAGTTAGAGGAGGTGTGGAAAATGAAGGGGAAAGAAGGAGTGACAGAGGCAAGCAATTACTGAGAGCGGTCTTGGGGAGATTTTGGCCGTCTCAAAAGTGCTAGGTCTAGTTTACTGTATTCTGTTTTCATTCTCTGCAGGTTCTTTTGGTGTTTCCTTGTTAGATTGTTTAGTTTCTTGATGTTCGGGAGCCGTATTCTTCTGATTTTCCTTTAGTATTGATTTAGCATTCAAGCTACTAAAAGTATAGAGGTAATTCTTTCCCAAAACTCCTGTTGTTTTATTTCTGTTTGGGTATTTTGGTTGTTTCGGCTTAAGTAGGAATTTAGTATCTAACACATTCCAAACAATATAGGCATCTTTAAGACTTCTCATAATAGAAAGTGAAACACATAAACTGTGATGGAAGGAGTAATAATTTGGTATCTCTAACTCAATGTATTTATTTAGGAAAAAGAAAACAAATTTTTGTTTCCTAGATTTTATTGTTTTACTTGCTAACTATAAATCCAACTCTTTAATATGTGATCATACTCATTCTTAAAAAACTCGATCTCTGTATTCTGTTTTCATTCTCTGCGGGTTCTTTTGGTGTTTCCTTGTTAGATTGTTTAGTTTCTTGATGTTCGGGAGCCGTATTCTTCTGATTTTCCTTTAGTATTGATTTATCATTCAAGCTACTGAAAGTATAGAGGTAATTCTTTCCCAAAACTCTTGTTCTTTTATTTCTGTTTGGGTATTTTGGTTGTTTCGGCTTAAGTAGGAATTTGGTATCTAACACATTCCAAACAGTATAGGCATCTTTAAGACTTCTCATAATAGAAAGTGAAACACATAAACTGTGATGGAAGGAGTAATAATTTGGTATCTCTAACTCAATGTATCTATTTAGGCAAAAGAAAACAAATTTTTGTTTCCTAGATTTTATTATTTTACTTGCTAACTACAAATCCAACTCTTTAATATGTGATCATACTCATTCTTAAAAACTCAATCTCTGTCACCAAACTTTATTATTTAAATACACTCCTAAACTGTATGTATATGGACAAGGCCTACTCCTAAACAGTATAGGCATCTTTAAGACTTCTCATAATAGAAAGTGAAACACATAAACTGTGATGGAAGGAGTAATAATTTGGTATCTCTAACTCAATGTATCTATTTAGGCAAAAGAAAACAAATTTTTGTTTCCTAGATTTTATTATTTTACTTGCTAACTACAAATCCAACTCTTTAATATGTGATCATACTCATTCTTAAAAACTCAATCTCTGTCACCAAACTTTATTATTTAAATACACTCATAAACTGTATGTATATGGACAAGGCCTACTCATCTGGATGGATGCATTGAATAAATTGTCTCCAAGCATTTTTTAGGTCATTTTCTTTTTTTTCTTTCTTTTTTCCAGTAGAGAAGCACAAACAAACAAATTGTTTGTTGCATATAACTATTCGGTAACGAAAGTTGAAGTTATTTGACTAATAAGCACCATAAGTTTCTTCCAATGACATGTCTTTGCATTCACTTTCAAACATCAGTGCTGTGAATCTATGATAAAAATTGATCGTCTGGGTTTAAGGAGATTTGCCATGTGCCATCTACTTAAAAATCCTTTCACCTTAAATCAAAAGTATAACATCTATAACTTGTATAAAGAATGACCCATTAACCAAATAAATGGAAATCAACGGACAAAAATTATATTCATTATGAGCGAAAAGTAGAGAAGAGGTATGGCTGAGAGAATAAAGGTGGCAGGGGTGAAAAGAAAAGTAACCTTGCAATTTTTATGGCAGCTCTGTGTCCAGTTTTGTTTTGGTCTGCAAGGAAAAGACTAGAAATCAATCAGTATAGTTTCATTCTATGAGGCTATTATCTCACAAGACCTGCTAATAGGACTCAAGTTTGATCACATAATATGAAAGATCACAAATTGAATAAATAATCACTAATATCTGGCTATTAATCAAATCAATAAATAATTCTATAAGGCCAAATCTGAGAAATGATTAAACCTTTGAATACATATCACAATGGTGAGAATTCAGGTTTGAAAATGAAAGGAAAAGCTTGGCATTGCGACTGTAATTCCAAGGCTCTTTAAGGAAACCCAGAAAAGAAAATAAATAAATGAAGAAGCAATTATGGAGCTACTATTAGACGGTGAAATGTCATATCAAATAGACTGCAGTAAACGACATTTAAATAGCAAGAAGCACATCTAAAGATTGCTTGAATCATTCCAAATAGCGAATCATTTCTTTCACAAAATAGTATGGAAATAGAAATTAAAAAAAAATGACAAAGATATCTTACAAACATGATAACTCCAGATTAAAAAGTATGACTTGGCCCTGTCTTCTCCAGGAAGAAGCAGAACACAGTACTGAAGACGAGGCCCCAGCATAAGCAGACCCAGCAATTGACCCAAATAATATCAGTGATTAAAAATAAGATACAGTCATGATTTATATAAAATAGTATCGCAGATTTTTCTGAAAAAAATCTCTCAGGCATCACCTCAGCTACCTTTATGAGAATCTTATGAACTGAAATAGCACATTACCTTTATGACAATGCAAAAACGAAAGCAGTGGAAGCACTTCATTGCAGGAAAGAGATAAGGAAAGAGGAAGGGCAGGGATGGAGAGGAATTGAAAGTGAGGGTGAGAGATGGAATTAACTAGCCGTTGTGGTTTTCAAACATATATAACTGTGGCAAAACTAGCCGTTTGGAAGAGAGGAGCCTTTGCTCCGTTGGCAGTAAAATATAGCCGTTGTCACGGAAAAAAAGTGAGATGGGGATGGAAAAATTATAAAATAAAATAAAAACGTAAACGTGAGGAACTCTCGGCTGAGGAGAGTTTCGGGTATTTCTCTTCTTGAGCTCTCTGGCGGAAGAATGTGGAAGCACCCAGCCCCACTGCCACCGTCGTTGAAGCCTGAAGTCACACCCAATTCTTTGTATGCGTTTTCCTGATCTGCCCGTTGGGGAGGGATTGCATCCATTTTCTTCAGAGATGCCACAAATGCCAAGTGCATGCGAATTTTATCTACGCGTCACCGATATCTTTCTATTTCCGGAGGGCTTGGCCTGAATGTTGAGCAAAGAACTTAAGCTGGCAGCTCCCTCGAGTTCACCGGCGAGGACAGGGCCAAAGAATCAATGGAATGCACTTCGTCGTTGCGAAACGAGTCATGAAGAAAAGGACCAGAAAGAAGCCCCTCTTAGGCACCCGAGGTTAATACCATTCTGATAGGGCCCATCCAGGGTTCTAAATGGGTACTCTTTAGAATTTTTTGCCGCTTTCTTTTAATTTTAGATTCTCAAATTTATTGCTTTCACTTATATTTTGCAGTTTTAAATTTCTTGCTTTGATCTCAAATTTGTTTGCCTCTATCGATTTTTTTTTTGTTGGATTAAATAATTTCAATCTTATTTTCTCTTATTTATGATTGAGCTCTCTGACCACAAAAAAAAAAAAAGAGCTAGATTTCTTTTTGTTTATTGTTTTATTTTTCTAGCTGATTAAATAGCTACTTTTTGTTTTGGTTTATGGTGAGAAAGAATGCTTCCGTTTGATTCTATGAAGATTAGTTTCTCGGCTATTTTGATGTGCTCCATTTTTCTGTTTTATCTATTATTTAAATGGGTTTGAATTGGAATTTATGTTGTAGCGCAAGGAATCAACTTTTTTTTGTCAATTATTATTACTTAAAAATCATTAATTAATTAAAACTTGAAACATAAATATTTGAATATATGTAAATCTTCTTCTCTTTGTCATTTACTAATGTGTTTGGTTTTTCTTCTTTTTTTTTTTTTGTCTTTTAAAATATAAATAAACAAAAACTAATATTAATGCTAGATTCAATTGTATAAAAATAATAATAATATTATAGAATAAACTTTAAATAAAATTAAAAAAAACTCAAATTAAAACATTTTTAACCATATGGATCAATACTCTGTTTTAAAATTAATACTCAATATGTTCGAGAGATGAACTTATAAGCAATGCTTGTATCTTTAAGGGATAACTATAAAAAAAAATTTTTTTGTTAGACTCAAAAGTCTTCTATATTTTGCATGTTAAGAATTGTGACTAACATTTCACATACAATATTTAAGAAAAGTGACCATCAACTCCTTTCATTATGTTCTCACTTATTTTGTCAAATATTACATGTGTTAAACTTTTTTTTGGCATTTGAATGAATTACTTTACATTTCTGTATTTATTTTATCTTCAATTTTTTCGTTTTAATTTTATTTGCGGTGCCTGACTTCCTAAAAAATAAGATCTTACTTCAGAAGCTCTTTTAGATCGGATCTGTTTTGAATTCAACTTACAAAAGGTAAGAAAGAAAGAATTTCTTCAAAGTAGCTTCAGATAATTTTCGAAATCAAGAACTACAGATTATGGATGAATGATATGTAAAAGAAGAATATCAATTCGTCAATAGCTTAATTTCGTTTTCATTATCAACTTCAGCAGGTTTTGCTTGTCCACGTGCCCTTTGAGGAGTGCAGGCAATATTTTTGACAATTGAGGTGTAAAGGTCAAACTCTGCCTTCAATTTCAAGCAGGAAGCTTCTATCCACTTCTCTGCTACAGTTGTAGATACACTATCTTGGCTATCCCTCTCATACTCTTCAATGGCAGGTCTTATTTCATCGTATAAAGCATCAAGTGCAGAAGTAGCCTCATTCTTCATTTCCTGCATGGATGGATGCTTTAGAATTCACATGCAAACTTTACAAAAAACAAAGATAGGATACATATAGACAAAAACTTTATTTTGATCTCCAAAACTTTTGAGTATCAATTTAATACTCTATTTAAAATATAATTTTTGTCTATCATATAAACATGTGCAAAATGAAATGAAAACTAACAATTAAGAAATTACAGGATCAAGCACCAACTATGATGTCAATTCTTATCTCAGGGATGCCTTACACTTCAATTATTTTTGCAACAAAAAGGAAGAAATCAACGACTGTTACATATATTGAGAAGCAATTGAAAACAAAATTCTAAGGCAACCAAGGTGAAATTGGAAAGGAAAAGAACGTTCCAATATAAAGCAAAAATTTGCTCTCAAGAAAGTATAATTGTCTGTAAGATGGGTGTATACTGGGATACCCCATTGCACTTGAGGCTTTTGCCAGCAAATCACAAAGGTGTGATGAGATCCAAATTAGACCCAAATCAAATTTATAAATATTTTTGTAATTACAAAATTTATTAATTATGTATATCCAACCCTAGATAATCAAACTCTTTTTAGCTTCAGCCTCAAACTGAACTGCATTTTACTTCCCTCAAAGGACAGTTATAGTTTCCGACTATAAAACATGGAGCCTCCAGATCCAACTAAGAAATAACTGGCCATACACAATTAAATCAAATTTTGCAGGTTGAGTTACCAAACAAAATAAGATTAACAAAGCCTAAATCTGGGTAATCTTCAATGCAACTTGCACAAACCACTTAGAACATAAGAAAACAATAAAAAAAAATCATACCTCATATCTCAAAATCTCCTCCTGTGCTTCCTTTGATGCCAAACATTCAGCTGCAGACTTTGCATCAACTTGCTTCTGTACGATATGTCTTTGATTTTTTAGTAGACATGGATCCAGGTTCAATGTGATAGTTTCGGCCTGCAGTATTACTCTGGATTCGTGATATCATTGCATTCTTTTGGGGAAAGGCTTGTTGAGTGTCTCTCGTGTACAATTTCATATCATCACTTCCTATTTCAGTTTTTATCAAATTGACATGTAAGCCCTTCATCAGAACTGAATCAAGTGGCTGCACAATAAAAGCAGTGGACTCTGATAGTGGCTCAGGTTTTATAATAATATCCATGGAGTGTTCATCTTTTCCATTATTCTCAGTGTTTGAGTTTCTAAGGACCTTCGAGGGAGGCTCATCCTCTGCAGAGTCATATACTGGAATTTTCTCAACAGAGTACCTGTAACCAAGAACAGACTATAATATCACAAGAGAAAGGAATTCCAGTAATTGTGCAAATATATACATATATCTTTATACCCACACACATAAGGAATTAAGGATTAGATTATATGTTATATATTGCAATTAAGACATTTTAACCTTCAAAGTAGAAAGTAAATTAATAGACACATAATGTATGTTTCCTTTTCTTTACCAACTCATTAAGTAAATTGTTCGATGCTATCAGCAAGCCTGGCATGTAAATATTTAACAACAACAACTAAGCATTTTTTCTTTATGTGGAGTCGACTACATGGATCAAACAATACCATAATAAATCTATTATGAATGAGATCAATAGATAGGTTATTAACTAATAAATCATTCTTAATAGTTTCAACTATTATTTTCTTTAACCTCCCTCTACCTTTAACTATCGGGCTATTCTCCATCTGATCTACTTTTCTCAATAGGACTTCTGCAGGTCTTCTCTACACATTACCAAACCACCTTAAACGAGATTCAACCATCTTCTCCACAATCGATACTACCCCAACATTTTCTTTAATGCACTCATTTCTAACCATATCTTTTCTGGTGTGTCCACACATTCAGCGCAATATTCTCATCTCTGCAACATTGAATTTATCTTCGTATTGTCTTTTAACCGCCCAACATTCAGTACCATAATGTAACCAAGATATTTAACTTGTTTTAATATATAGTCTCCAATTTTTTACATATAAATTCGTATTTATTCGTCTTTTACTAAAAATACATTTCATATATTTTGTTTTATTTTTACTTATACAAAAACCATGTGTTTCCAAAATTTGTCTCCATGACTCTAACTTTATATTTATTTCTTCTTTCGAATCACCAACTAAAATTATATCATCTGCAAAAATCATACATTGAGGCCCCAAATCTTATATATGTTCAATAACTGCGTCCAAAATCAAGTTAAAAAGATACGGACTCAGAGAAAACCCTTGATGTAGTCCAACAGTTATGAAAAAAAATTTTGTGTCTCCATTTTTTGTTCTTACACAAGTTGTGATCCTATCGTACATGTATTTAATTGTTTGAATATACGCAATACGTACTATTTTCTTCTCTAAAACTTTCCATAAAACCTCTCTTAGCACTCTGTTATATGCCTTTTCTAAATCAATAAAAATCATATACAAATCTTTCTGTCTTCTTTAATATATCTCCATCAATCTCCGCAGTAAATAAATTGCTTCCATAATTGATCTTCCTGGCATAAAATCAAATTGATTCTCTGTGATTTGAGTCTCTTGTCTTAATCTTTGCTCAATGATCTTCTCCCATAACTTCATAGTGTAGCTCATGAGCTTAATCCCCCAATAGTTAGTGCAGCTCTGTATGTCCCCTTTATTTTTACAGATAGGGATTAAAGTACTTCTCCATTCATTCGACATTTTCTTAGATTTCATTATCACATTAAACAACTTAGTGAGCCAACTTATACCTTTCCTTCCTAAACTTTTCCACACCTCAATAGGTATATTATCGGGTCCTACTGTTTTACCGTTTTTCATTCTCTTCAAAGCCTTCTCTACTTCAAACTCCTGAATTCTACGATAAAAAGTATAATTACAGTCCTCCTCCGCAACATTGAGTAATCATAGGTCAACTCACGTCCTTCATTAAAAAGCCCTTGAAAGTAACTCCTCCATCGTGGTTGGATATCTTGCTCCCTCACCAAAACCTTACCATCTTCATCTTTAATACAGTTTACTTGATTTAGATCTCTTGTCTTTCTTTCCCTACCCTTCGCAAACTTGTAAATTTTTTTTCCCCATCCTTAGTTCCTAAAGATTGATATAGCCCTTCAAAAACTCTAGATCTTACTTCGTTCACAGCTTTCATAGCGTCTTTCTTAGCCACTTTATATATCCCAATTTTTATTATCTTTACATAAGTGCCACGCCTTATAGCACTCTCTTTTAACCTTAATCTTATCTTGCACCTCTACATCCCACCACCAAGATTCTTTACCCTTTGGTCCAACGTCTCTTGATTCTTCAAGTATCTCTCTTGCTATATTCTTGATCCCTTTGGCCATCTCTTCCCATATCATTAGCATTTTTCTGAGCCTCCCAAAGCCCCTCTTTCTCCACTCTTTTTTGAAAACTCATTTATTGTTCATTCTTCAAAGACCACCAACTAATTTTGAGAATTGTTTTCTTGCTCTTTCTTTCTACTCTTCTCTTAACTCATACGTCCAAAATTAAAACTGTGTTGGGTAGCTAAGCTCTCTCCAGGTATGACTTTGCAAAAATCTATTTGAGAGTTTGCTCCTCCATTCTTATATGTGATAAGATGTTCCACCTGCTTCTTACAGCACGTGTTTGCTATAGTAAAATTATAGGTTAACGAAAAATTCAAGATAGTTTTACCCTCTTCATTTGCTTCTCCTAATCCAAAACCTCTGTATACCCTCGTATCCTTTAGATTCCCTCCCTACATGTATATTTAGATCCCTGCCTAGGAAAATCTTTTCTCCCAGAGGTATTTCTTGAATCAAACCTTCTAGATCCTCCCAAAAAATTCTCTTGTGATGCTCCTCTAAACCAACTTGAGGTGCATTTACACTAAATGGAAAAATATGACCTCTCATTCAAATTAGAGTTCTGAACCCAGAAGGTATAAAGTTCCCCATGAAATAAAAATTGTATACCAGATTTGCTCAACTTGTAGAACAGGGGAAGGGCAAGCAGTGCCCACCCAAAGGAAGACCAATTATAAGCAAATGATTTTAGAATGCACCTTCGAAAATATTTGGGCGTACACACTTTGTTCATGAGATATGACCACAGAATCAGACCTAAGGGCTCTAAAGTGTGTTGTCATAGGGTATTCTCAAACTCAAAAGTAACACCGATGTTTTTATCTTGATCTTGGCCAGTATCAGGTATCCACATGTAACTTTCTTGGAGACCACTCCTTCTTCTTGGCATCTCAAGAGTCCCTTCCTGTATGTGATTATACAGATGATTTCTTAATCTATATTATGACCTATTATGTAACAACCTCTCCTGCCAAACCTCCTATTTCATAGGTTTACTCCTGTTGGCCAGATTAGACCATAACTAGTATTATGGATGCACCAATGTTGGTTTCCTCCACTCTACCAGCTTTCTCATCAATGGGTCCTATGGACCTTATTGCTATTTGCAAATGTAAATGCACTTGTACTCATACTGACGTCCTTTGTCTCCAATAACTATTTATCATCTGTGTTTTGTTCCTCTGTTACCTCTCTTAATGAAATATTAGTTCCCAAGTCTTTGTCTGAAGCTGTGACTCATGATGATTGGCAGAGGGCTATAAAGGAGCAAGTGCTTGCTCTTGATCATAATGACACCTAGGACTTAGTCCACCTTCCTCCTGGTAAAGAAACTATTGGTTGTAAATGGATTTATGTTGTGAATGTGAACCCAGACAGTTGATTTACCTGATTGAAAGCATAACTGGTTGCTAATGGTTATGCTCAAACTTATGGTGTTGATAGCACTGACACCTTTTATTCTGTGGCAAAATTAACATATGTGAGACTTTCCATCTCTCTAACTGCTACTAATTAAGGCCCTTGCATTGATGTGTAGAATGCTTTTCCGTATGGAGCTTTGGAAGAGGAAACATATACGGAGCAACCCCAGGTTTGTTCCTCATGCTCAAGAACAGTAAAGTATGTTGACTGAAAAATTTGTTGTATGGTTTAAAACAGCCCTCAAGGGCATGGTTTGAGTGATCTAGTGGTGGTGATTGAGTTTGGTCTATGAAAGAGAGGGCGTGATCATACAGTGTTCTTACGGTAAACTACAGCAGGATGTATGCTGTTAGTTGTTTACATTGATGATATTTTGATTATAGACAATGATGAACGTGATATTACCTACAGTGTTCTTATGGAAAACTAAAGTAGGATGTATCTGGTTAGTTGTTTATGTTGATTATATCTTGGTTACCAACAGTGATGAGTGTGATATGCAACACTCGAGATTTCTTCAAACCGAATTTCAGACCAAAGGTAAGGGCGAGTTAGTTAGAGTATTTCTTGGCCATTGAAGTTATGAAATCTAGAAAAGTGTTTTTTAATAACATAAAAAGTAGGTCCTTGATTTAACTGAGGAGGAGAGGAGGCCTCTAATGACCCAGAAAAATAAAGCTGGTCAGGAAACTTAATCATTTGACCTTCACCTGATTAGACATCAATTTTCCCATCAGTGTGAGTCAATGTATGTCTACCCAAACTAACACTCTGAAGGATGCATTGTTCCACAGTGAAATACTTGAAGAAAGCTCTGAGAAGAAAAATATTGTTTAGAGACCATGGCCATAAGAGAGTTGAGGCCTTTACAAATGTTAATTGGACCAAATCTCTAGATGATAGAAAGTGAACAACAGAATATTGTGTGGTTGTTGGTGATAATCTACAGTCTTGGAAGAGCAAAAGCAAATTACAATTACCTGACCTCTACCAAAAAAAAAAACAATTACAATTGCCGGACCAATGTAGAGGCCGAATAACATACTATTGCCAAAACCCCTTGTGAACTTATGTGGGTACAACTGTTTTTGAATGAGCTTCAATTTGAGGCATTGCTTCTGGTGAAATTATGGTTTGATAACCAAGCAGCCATGCATATTTTGTCTAATACAATATTCCACAAGAGAACAAAATATATTGAAGAGAATTGTCATTTTGTAAAGGAGAAAGTTCACTAGAATCTTATTCACACCCCCTATGCTCATATAGGAGATCAGCTAGCATATTTAATTGCTAAAGCACTTAATGGGACAAGGACTGAATCTTTACGTAACAATTTGAATATGATCAATATAGATGCTCCACCTTGAAGAGTAATAAGGGTAAGCTACTAAGTTATTAAGAGGATGGACTGGCCTTTCATTAATTTTGAATTGTACTATGCCTATTATATTGTACTACACACGTCCAATTGTATGTAAATAGACGTGTGTACTCCAAGAAAATTAGCTCTCTCTCTTCTCCATCTCCCTTTTTCTCTCTCTCATTTCTTTCCTTCTTCCATTCACAATTATTAATCTTAAAAATGTTTAGAAGGACAGAGTTGACAATTGGAAGCATTTGAAACCAAACAGTCTATGCATTACCAATTGGAAGAATTTACAAGTGACAATCCATCAAGACCTTAGAATCCACCATCAAGTAAAAGCACAAATTTGATTTCGCACTACATAATTTTTATCGGGGCTTTTGGGTATTAACATCAGGTCTCTGGTATCAATATTTGGTAACCAACTACCCAGTTTAACTATTCTCATCATTTCTCAGTTTTGGTTATTTTGGGCTCCACGAGAAGAAATGCAAATATTTTCAGGTATCCACCCATTGCTATTCTTAGCACAAATACCAGTTGCAATACACAATTTAATCAAATAATTCATAATTCGGTCCATCAGATCTATCTGAAGAAAACTAACTATAATATTAACTTGAAGAGAATGCTATTGCTAGGTACATGTTAACCATAAAATTAGCAAAATAAACAAGACTGAATGACAGGAATTAACTATGGAGAAATTTTGAACTTTTATTTTGGGACAAACCTTGAACTTACTATTATCTATTTAGTACCCATACAGTCATTAATACAGAAAACGAGGACTACTAGTAAGAGAAGAATGCATAAAAAATAAAAATAAAACAAGGTATCTATTTAGTACCCATACAGTCATTAATACAGAAAACGAGGACTACTAGTAAGAGAAGAATGCATAAAAAATAAAAAATAAAACAAGGTATCTATTTAGTACCCATACAGTCATTAATACAGAAAACGAGGACTACTAGTAAGAGAAGAATGCATAAAAAATAAAAAAAACAAGGATAAATTATAAATTACCTTTCATCATCATCTTCCCATAAATAAGTATCCTCCTGCTCAGAATTTCCCCAAGATGAGGAAAAAATAAAATATTAAAAGCAAATAAGAGTTTCAAAAAGAAAATGAAAAAGTAGAAGTAAAAGGAAAAAAAGTAACAGACACAAAAGAAACAAATACGCAGAACAAGGGCATCAAATCATCATTTTAAAAATTTCACCAGAAAAACCATTTATCATCAAAACACATGTTCCCCAGGGGCGAATATATTCAGGAAAAGGGAAGGGGAAAGAGAAAAGAAACTAATATATTTCTTATTGACCACTCTTGTATCCTACATGATCACTAAATCACCCAAAGCTCCAACAGGTCAACAACACTGAACCATTAAAACTTGAATTCATAATGCTTCTTATTAACAAACCATCTATGTCCTCCAATTTAGTCTCCAAAGTCTGATGCTTATGAGACCAAAAAGGATCCACAACATCATCCAAGAATTAAAATCATGACTTAATATGGCAGTAACATAAATTTTGGCTAAAAAAATTCATTAAGATCTTAGAAACAAAGAACATCAAAAATTTAATTCTGGCACTTCATTATTCTGAGGTTATTACTAGCTTTCATCAAAACTTACCTGAAAACCACGAGATTTTGCTCCAAGGAATCCAGAACATTTGGCTGCACCACAGAGGCAACAGACCTTTGCACCACCAAACCATTCAAAGTTATAATCATATGCCAATTCAGCTCCAATAGGAATATCTTGTTTTGCAAATATTCCAACTCTTATCTCCCCCAAGACATTTCATTTCCGTGTCTCACAATTTGGCTGACTGCAAACTTGACAGAATTAAGTTGATCTCAAACCTTGGGTCATGGAAAATATGGACTATAACAAAATCCCTACTATTTATGCATAGTACATGGTCCATTTTTCTCAGTATTAGCTTTCATTTGAAATGATTTACCAGGAATGATTTATAAATCTACCAAGGCTTCCTTTTCTTGTTGCATCAATAGATTCAGAGGCATTAAGAAAAATAATAAATGCATCCTTGAGACCTGCAAAGCAAAATAAACGTTTTAAAACAGTGACATTGGTTATCAAATAGAGATATCAATTTAATTAAAATTTGACCTTGAGTTTCATAAGCCTGGGACCTACGCTTAGCTTCTTTCCATGAAATTACTTCTCCACAGTATTCGATGATAAATTGCCCTGCCTGTATCAGATGAAAGGAATTAAAGTCTGGCAGTATGCAACAAAGAAATGACTAACAAAATTAGCCATACCCAAGTCAGGAAATGCTAAGACAGCCATGGATTCAAGCAATAAAGTCCCATTTTTTATTGCAAAAGTTTTACAGAAATTCTTAAAATGATTACCTTAATGTTCTCATCAGCCAAAAGACCCCATCCACGGCCTTCAGTTTTAACCAACTTTGCTTTTGCATATTCACACTTCTGAAATCTCTGTAACCATCACATATATGATTAAAAAAAAGAAAAAAAGAATTGCTGTTAGTTTCATTCCATTAAAATAGGTCAGAGGCACAACAAATTTAAAAACACAACACTCCAAAATAACCATTCCTCAATGTCCCAGAAATTCAAATTTGCTACGAAACAATTTGTATTAGCACAACATAAACATGCAACAAGTTATAACAAGCATACTAAGACTGAGACACAGTATGAGATGTAGTAACTAATAAATTCTTCTAATAATCAAATACAAGCAGGATTATTATAGTAAACAAAAAACTGTGTTCTAAACAGTATTGAAAAATTAACACAATGAGAATGATAGGGAAAATACAAAACAAATATATCAGCAAGACACAAGGGCCTCAACATGAATTCACCTGATTTTTGCAAAAGATACCACAGAGGCAGTATCCAGGGGTGCATTCAGAGCTGGTTAATACATTGAGACATCTATCCCCACAAGCACTATCAGGGTCACTGGCATTATATTTGCATTCACATATAGCTATATCCTTCTCCTTCTGCTTCATATCCCTGGAGACAAATAAAGAGAAAAGCAAAAGAATTAGCATACCTTATAGAGATTTGCCAATCTTTAACATACAAAATGTCATTTGCTTTGCATTGATTTCTGGCATGATCCTTGTAATGTAGGTTGTCCAACTTCTAGGCACATGTAGGGTTGTCCTAATCTTTAGGAGTTGTTGGCTCCTAGTTTTAAGGAAATTAGGTAGGAAACAGGAAGAAGCAACATTTTGTGGAGATATGTTTTACTTCTTTTAGTTTGGTAGCGTACCTGGATGAAGCCAAATGCCTGAATTTTGAGAGGTCAGATGTAAGCCATTCCATACCTTTGGGACAGAATAGTTTATTTGGCTTCCCTTAGGGAGTTCAGCACATTGCCTTATCATGGGTGTTACTGTTTCTAATATCCAGAGAGGCTAGAGGGCTTTATTTAATAAATTTCTTACCTTTATTTTTTCTGTCTTAGAGATATTTTGTCATTTCGCATATAATATTTTTTCTCTTCTTCCAAATGATTTTTTTCTTTCTATCCTAAAGTTTAAAGGATATAATCCATCAAACAAACAAAAAATTAATGGTGGAGAAACAATTATGATTTACAAAGCCATTTGAAACCTGCTGTGTACCCCTTCCCCTCTTCTCAGAGTTAGTTACAAAAATAAAACTGTTTTAATACTAAAAAGGATAAAAGACATGACAACCTCTTACATAATTGAAAAGAACTAAATCAATGAGCCAAGTCACTAAAAGAGGGTGGGGAGGGGGGTATCCAGGAAAGTGAGAAGTAACGCAGAGTAGCAGAAGTACTAGAACAATTATTATAGTCACTAGATTTCTATGAGCAAGATAAAAAAAAAATTATATCAGAGCTTTGGCAATCCTGAAATTTCAATTATCTCCTTATTCCTTAGAGATATTAAGAAAAACCAATAATGTGTCTTCACTTAATAGGTTGAGCTAGTGGGTGAAGTTATATTAGATATAGTAACAAAGTCTCAATGACTAAGTTCAATCCTTGGTCGCTCCACTCTCATAATTAAAATGTAAATTTCAACACAAGTTATGGTAAGCTACTAAGCTATACACATTACAATAATCACCATCAAAATTGACATGGAATTAGAGGGGAAAAAGAGAACAAAATGAAAATAAACTCCCTATCCAAGACAAGTGCTTGTACTTCAACGTAATATGTCTGCCATTATTATTTTTTACTAACTCTGGTTGATGAAATATGAAGAATTGAACAAGGAGGAATATTCTTGAAGAAAACACCAGAACGAAAATATAAATACAAAAGGACTAACCTGCTATTCAAAAATTCATTCTGATTTATATGTATGTATTGAGGCAACTCTTCGGCATGAGAATCCTTCAAAATGAATAGCGTCTTTGTTACTTGACTCAAATATAATATAACATGAACAATAATTGGAATAAACATTAACATAGAGGAAGAAAATGAAACAAAACCAAGAAAAATTTACCATTTCCAAGAATTGCATTGGAACGACTCTTAGATGACTGTCATAGGTAAGTTGCATACAAACCTGCCAAAAATAGGAAAGAAAATTATGCTTATAAGAACAAACCCCCCCCCCCCCCCGGGTACCAAAAGAAGAGAAAGCGAAAAATTAAGTAATCTATCCTGACTAATGAACCAAAAGAAAAAAGAAACCACAGGTGCCAGTTGGAATAATTGATCGGAAGTCCAAGGTGCTCTACAAAGAATTCATGCTTCGGAAAAAATGACATTGTAAAGCTATTTAATAGTCTCAGCCTTTCCTCTTCATTTTGGGAGGATGAAAAATTTTAAAAAAAAATTGAAACGGGAGTATAAAAAGTGTATGACATTTCCTTAGAAAAGCGTAAGGGCAGCTTCTTCAGTTTCAGTTTTCTCATGAGATATCAGCTATTGGGGAAACAGATTCGGGAAATCATTCCTAGCTGTTAGGGACAATGCAGATTCACCCCGGTATCGAAATTTGACATAAGAAAAAGAAGAGAACCTCAATTATCATTCAAGAAGGGAGATGTAACAGTGATGCGAACCCGTTTGGGTCTGTTTTGGTCAAACTGGTGAGGAGTCGTGAAGGGAATGAAAAAAATCAGAGAAAACGTACCTCGACTGCTATCAGCTTCCCGGTTCCCTTTGGCACCGGCGATACCTCCGATAGAGAAGGGAAGGGGATATTCAGGGCTCAGTTTTCCGGCCAAGTGGATGTAAGGTTGAAAGTGCGTGACGTGATTCGAACTCCGTTAGGGTTGGGAAGCGAAGCTGAAGGAGGCTTTCGCCATGGACTCGCCCTCCAGCTTAAGGCGACGACGGATCTTGTGGCAGCAGGGACAGGAGCGGTTCCGTTTCAACCCGGTTAACAATACCGAATCGAATCGGAATTATAAAAATGCAAAATAGAAAAAAGTTAATCTATGTTCTATAACTATGGGCCAAAAAAAAATTATGTTATAAGAAAATATATTTTTTGGGATTTTTTTTTGAGTTGAGTATTTTTATATTTTTTAATATAAAAATAATTTTATTGAAAATATAAAAATTATTATTTTATAAATTTTTTTTACAACTCAAATATTAATATTTTAGAGACTTCTGTTAAATTAAAATATGTTTATCACTAAAATTACAAAATTTTTAATTTAGAACATCTTTGCAGCACAATATAAATGACATTTTTACATTATTAATTACATATCTATGAATCTATTATAAAATAATAAGTAATATATATATATATAGTTTTTATAAAAATACTAGCATGAAAGGCAATGTAAAATTTGTTTGAATATTTTTTTTAATACTATAATCATAGGTATTTTTAGTCTTTATTTGATACTAAATTTTCTCTTTTGACATATATATTAGTTAAATGTGTTTAAGATTTAATTCTATAATAATTTTTAGATAAAAAAGGATGTCCTCGTTTAATCCTCTTTTACCAAGCGAAATAATTCCTTAAGTAAAATTGTGTAAATTTAATACTGTACAAATAACTCATCAACTCATGAGATTTAGAGCATAGTAATATGAAGAGTTACTCATTATTTGATTTAAATGTACCACTTAACCTTTTGTGTCGTTTTGTCCCATTACCACTAATTGTCCTTTGGTACTTTTTGTATTCAATTAAGCCAAATAATCATATAAAACTTAAAATGATGAAAATTTGCATTTTTTTTCTTCTTGTTGGCAAAATATTACGAATCATTAGA
Source organism: Gleditsia sinensis (assembly GCA_037074535.1). Lineage (NCBI taxonomy): Eukaryota > Viridiplantae > Streptophyta > Magnoliopsida > Fabales > Fabaceae > Gleditsia > Gleditsia sinensis. The sequence continues at coordinate 47,969,008 of CM073469.1, forward strand.
TAACAAGCACATAGGCCTTGAGAATATGGGAAGTCTTGCTAATAGAACCTAGCTATTTTCTTCACCATCTTTAGCTTCATCCGCTTCTTCTTCATGCGATGCAAGCTACACTTTTTTTCAGAAGTGAAATTCTTCTATGCGTAATTACTTGAGCTTCAATTGGACCATGAATTTTTCGATTTTGATCTGGAAAAGTTAGGTCCATGTTTGTTCTCAGTTTTCCTGGATTAAAATTTTAGACACTAGATCTCAAAATCTTAATTTTTTTTAACAAGTAAAAATTCATTATTCATTCATGAAATCAAAATTACATGAGGCAAGTAACAGAAGGCAATAATAGATAAAATAAATAAATAACAGTTAATCTTAAATATACAAAATATAAGTATTATAATTAGATAATATAGAGGCAATATACTTTATAAATATTAATTTATTAAATATTATAACTCACCCATCTTATAATTATTATAAATACAACAACAAAAATAAAAGAAAACAGAGATATGGATGAAAACTGTATGCTTGTAAGAAAAATAAGCTTCTGGAGTTGTTGGGCTTTGTCCCATGGACCATATTTTGAATGAAAATGTCAATAATCCAAAAGGTTTTAAGGGTTAACAGTTTGTCAAAACTTCAATTTGCTACGAGCTACGAGCTATTTTCGTGTATTCGGATGATGGTGAGAAAAATACAAGAAACTCGTGTCGTTCGAAAGAAGAACAAATTAAAAACTCTATAAAGTTCATTTCGCGAGATTCCGAGTTGCCGATAATAAAATCGTGCCGTCGAGAAACCGTACGGGCCATTTTCGTGCATCCGGATGATGGTGAGAAAAATACGAGAAATTTGTGTCGTTGTGATGAAGAACTCATTAAAAACTCTATAAAGTTCGTTTCGCGAGATTCCGAGTTGCCGACGATGGAATCGTACCGTCGAGAAACGCTACGGGTCATTTTCATGCATCCGGATGACGGTGAGGAAAATACGAGAAAATCGTGTTGTTGTGATGAAGAACTCATTAAAAACTGTATAAAGTTCGTTTCGCGAAATTCCGAGTTGCGGGCGTTGGAATCGTGCCGTAGGGTAACCCTACTAGCCATTTTCGTGCATCCGGATGACAACGACGAAAATATGAGAAAGTCATGTCGTTGGAAAGAACAACTCATTAGAAACTCTTTAAAGTTCGTTTCGCGAGAATCCGAATTGCCGGCGATGAAATCGTGCCGTCGAAAAACCCTACGGGCCATTTTTGTGAAACCGGATGACGGTGAGGAAAATATGAGAAACTCGTGTCGTTTGAATGAAGAACTCATTAGAAACACTATAAAGTTTGTTTCGCGAGATTCCGAGTTGCCGGCGATGGAATCGTGCCGTCGAGTAACTCAATTGCCCATTTTCGTGCATCCGGATGACGGTGAGGAAAACACGAGAAACTTCTGTCGTTGTGATGAAGAACTCATTATTAAATGTATAAAGTTCGTTTCGTGAGATTCCGAGTTGCCGGTGATGGAATCGTGCCGTCGAGAAACCCTACAGGCCATTTTCGTGCATACGGATGACGGTGAAGAAAATATGAGAAACTCGTGTCATTGGAATGAAGAACTCATTAGAAACTCTATAAAGTTCGTTCCGCGAGAATCAGAGTTGCCGGCGATAGAACAGTGCCGTTGGGTAACTCAACTGCCCATTTTCGTGCATCCGGATGACGGTGAGGAAAATACGAGAAACTTCTGTCGTTGTGATGAAGAACTCATTAGAAACTGTAAAAAAGTTTGTTTCGCGAGATTCCGAGTTACGGGCATTGGAATAGTGCCGTAGGGTAACCATATTGGTCATTTTCGTGCATCCGGATGACAACGACGAAAATACGAGAAAGTCGTGTCAATGGATTAGAAGAACTCATTAGAAACTCTATAAAGTTCGTTTCGTGAGAATCCGAGTTGCCGGCGATGGAATCGTACCGTCGAGAAACACTACGGGTCATTTTTGTGCATCCGGATGACGGTGAGGAAAATACGAGAAACTCGTGTCGTTGGAATGAAGAACTCATTAGAAACTCTATAAAGTTCGTTTCGCGAGATTTCGAGTTGTCGGCGATGGAATCGTACAGACGAGAAACTATACAGGCCATTTTCGTGCATCCAGATGACGGTGAGGAAAATAAGAGAAACTTGTGTCGTTGTGATGAAGAACTCATTAGAAACTCTATAAAGTTCGTTTCGCGAGAATCCGAGTTGTCGGCGATGGAATCGTGCAGTCGAAAAACCCTACGGGCCATTTTCGTGCATCCAGATGACGGTGAGAAAAATACGAGAAACTTCTGTCGTTGTGATGAAGAACACATTAGAAACTCTATAAAGTTCGTTTCGCGAGATTCCGAGTTGCCGTCTAAGGAATCATGCCTTCGGGTAACTCAACTGGCCATTTTTGTGCATCCGAATGACGGTGAGAAAAATACGAGAAACTCAAGTCGTTGCAATGAAGAACTCATTAGAAACTCTTTAAAGTTGGTTTCGAAAGATTTCGAGTTGCTGACGATGGAATCGTATCGTCGAAAAACCCTACAAGCCATTGTTGTGCATCCAGATGCCGGTGAGAAAAATACGAGAAACTTCTGTCATTGTGATGAAGAACACATTAGAAACTCTATAAAGTTCGTTTTGCGAGATTCCGAGTTGCCGGCTAAGGAATCATGCCATCGGGTAACTCAACTAGCCATTTTCGTGTATCTCGATGAAGGTGGGAAAAATACGAGAAACTCATGTCATTGGAATGAAGAACTCATTAGAAACTCTTTAAAGTTGGTTTCGCAAGATTCTGAGTTGCCGACGATGAAATCGTGCAGCCCAGAAACCCTACAGTCCATTTTCGTGCATTCGGATGACGGTGAGGAAAAAACGAGAAACTTGTGTCGTTGTGGTGAAGAACTCATTAGAAACTCTATAAAGTTCGTTTCGTGAGATTCCGAGATGCCGGCGATGGAATTGTGCAGTCGAGAAACTCTACGGGCCATGTTCGTGCATCCGGAAGACCGTGAGAAAAATACGAGAAACTTGTGTCGTTGGAAAGAAGAACTCATTAGAAATACTATAAAGTTCGTTTCGCGAAATTCCGAGTTGCCGGCGATGAAATCGTGCAGTCGAGAAACCCTACGAGTCACTTTCGTACATTCGGATGACGGTGAGGAATGTAACAACTCCATTTATGAAATTTTTTTTTTTTTTAAATACCATGAAGTTATTACCTCGTTACAACTTAACTCAATATAACATTTATTTAATTTATACAATACTGAGTTTCCATACACACTATTATTTTACAAACTACACATCATTATTTTACAAACATTTGTACAAAGATACATATTAGTTCTAATCATCTATCTCGACTATTTTCGGGGACACTGGTTCGGGTGGCACGTCCACCGGAATCTCAGTTACATCTACGACAGTTATATCTGAAATAACTGGAAGTTGCCCAAGGTAGGGCACCTCGATCCAACGTACAGAGATAATAAGTGTCATAGAGAATATCTGCATATTTATTCTTCTGAACATGATATGGAAATATAGTGAGAATTAAATCCCAGTAAGTTCAACAATAAATCATAATTTACCATTATAGTTCATCATGTCATGTTCAGCTGTATAAACTACAGAAAATATCTTTAGGTCACATGAATGCACTTTATCATGCACATGAAAATTATACAGTTATGACATGTATGGCATGAATAACTATTTTTTTCGAATTTCATATGATGGCTATCAACTTATTCTTACTTCAAGATACCCCGGTCAGGGTAAGTATTCTCTACTTTTCGGTACGGGCTTATCTCGCTCCATCCGACATGGCACACTTTCTCTTTCTTTTCTCATGAATATAATCATAACCGTTGGTAGGGCGTCCCCTACTGGTGCACCACACGGATTGCCATGTGACCGTGCTCATTTCTTTTCTTTTCATATTAATAGCCGAAAATATGATTCCAATAACGAGTATGTTCATTATATTCTCATGCCATAATGTATCAAAACATAATCATTCTCAAAATTCATTGGTAAACTGAAATTATGCCATGAATATAATCATTTTCTAATTTTCACTTTATAAAATATTTCCATGTCAAAATTTTACACTAATACCTCGATAACTAGATAGTAATTGTAGTCTGTAAACAGCGCACCAAGAAAGTTTCCAGAAAAGAGAGGTGGGTCACTAATGGACACGCTTAAGTACCAAGTCTTTCCTTGCCAGAGCTTTCCTTAGACATGCACTTTTCACAAATCACAATTTTTTTCCAGTAACTAGAATAATTCTTTTCATTTTCTTTATGTCTAGGCATTTAGTCATTTTATTTCTACTTATATCATTTCCAACACATGTTCTTACAAATTTTATAGAGCATTTTTCCTCAAATTGATTTCTATTATTACCTTAAAAATTCATCTAGGGTAGAAAAATATTGAAAATAGGTTTTACTAACTTTTAACACAGCCTTTGCTTACAAATCAGAGCATAACTCTCTCATTTTAACTCCGATTAAGATGATATTAGTGTCTTTGAAAAGCTAAGACAATTATCTAAAACTATTATGTTAATCATATCAACAAAATAGTATGATATTGTGATGTTATTACTCCTTTAAATTAAGTATTATTTCTTCTCGTTTAGGTTCTGACCTTTACTAACTAATTAGACAATATCTCTCAAATTTGAACTCCAAATTGAGTTATTCCAGTTGGTAAAATTCCATGAGCCATATATCTATAATTGTTATGTTGGCGCGCTATTTTAATTCCCTACAGAATATTCCCAGAAATTCAAAAACTAAAACATTAATAACATACTCTTCCCTGAATAAACATTTTCTGACCTCTACTTACTAATCGGATCATATCTACCTCATATGAACTCCAAATTGCATAATTCCAGTGGGAATATTTCCATGAGACATAGATATATAAGTTTCATGTTAACCATTTATTTTAATTCCATACAAATAATTCCCAGAAATTAAAATACAAAAGCTGTCCTAAACATAATCTTCCCTGATGAACCATTTTCTGACCTTGGCTTACTAATCGGACCATATCTACCACATGTGGACTCCAAATTGAATGATTCCAGTGGCTAAAAATCCATGACATACATATCTTTAATTCTTATGTTAACCATTTATTTTAATTCCCTACCAATAATTCCCAAAAATTAAATTACCGAAGCTATCCTAACATATTCTTCCCTGATGATTTATTTTCTGACCTTTGACTACTAATCAGACCATAGCTAGCTCATATGGACTCCAAATGGAATGATTCCAATGGCTAAAAATCCGGGACACATATATCTTTAATTCTTATGTTAACCATTTATTTTAATTCCTTATAGATTGTTCCCAGAAATTAAAATACCGAATCTTAAAATTCTGCCACCCATAGCCATAACCATGCAGAACTATCTACACCAACCTAAGTATTCAAACATACATCACATGCAAGATCAATATGTAACATGATATAGCAACATCATGACCAATCATAAAAGTTCTAAGATCAAAATCTCATATAAATATTATAAGTTTCAAAAGTTTTCTTCAAAAAGAAATATTGTTAAACTTACTTGGAGCACTTAGTCTTCTAGACTTCTCCTTCCTCTTTCTTCCTTTCTTCCTCTCCTTTCCTCACTCTATCTTGCTTCTATTTTTTTTCTCTCCCTCGCTTGGACGAAATTCTAATGTTGTAAGGGTGGGTTTTTTTATATAGACCACCAAATAATTCACCTTTCATGATCATGGATCTACCTTATCACAATTAGGATACACTTTGTTGAATTTTTGGAAAACAAACAACTTATGTTCTTGTCTTCCTCTTCCTTAGTCAATATATGCATAGGAAAAGGAGATTTGTATTTTGAAAATTATGATAATATGTTCTTAAGATATGGGACAAGGTCCCTTTGATTTAGGGATTCATTTCCATTTTCTTTTGTCTTAAACAAGTATGATAGGTTTGTCTTTTTAGGTGGCAAATTTCTAGCCCTTGAATCTCCATTATTTGGTTGATATTATTTGTGTGGGCTATGAATGTTTTGTCCTAATACCATGTATTATCATACCACTTGCTAAAATTATGAGTGTAGGATATAGATGTTTTTGTCCTAAAGCCTTGTATTATCATGCCACTTGCTTAAATGATGAATGTAGAATCACACCACTTGCTAAATTTTTTGTCTTAATGCCATGTAACCTAATCTTTATTCTTATTATTATATCATCATCTAATTTATTTTATTTTATTTTTCCTCTTGGATTTGGGCTTATTCCTACCCATTATGGGCTTGTCCTACCCATTTTCTTTGCTTTGGATAAAATTCTTCTTTTCTTGGTGGGCTTGGTCACATTTTCATAATTTTTGGGCTATTTGTGAAATTACTATATCCTAGTCCAAGTCTATGTTTAATTTCTTGTTTAGGTTATCCAATGGGCTTGCTAGAAACTTATGTGAAGTGGAAAAACTCTATATGAAGTGTCCATAGGTAAAAGCCCAATGTATGGGTAAAGATTTTAAACTTAGTAACTATAGTTCTTGAATTAGGAAAAATTACCCTAATTCAATGTTCTTTGAAATTTTAAGACCTTTACTTGTTTCTAAAAATTTATCTTCCTTATCCAAGAATTTTGCATCTCTTTAGTATGTTATTTCTAATTTCTTTCCTATTAGATTTTCCTTCTTTATTTGTTCTCTTAATGTTAGAAACATTTTCTATGCATATACCTAAGGTGAAGAATTTCTAAGGACTATATTTCCTTAGATATCTAAAATATTGTCTAATAAATTTTATTTCCTTAATTAATTTTTTTTTATGTTCCTTTATCAATAAAAGAAACGAAATTAAGGATGTTACATTTCTCTCCCCCTAAAAGAAATTTTGTCCTCAAAATTTCAGAAATTACCTTATAAGAACAATTGCGGATATTTCTTCCTCATGACTTCTTCCAGCTCCCAAGTTGCTTCTTCCGGAGTCAAACCTTCCCATAACACCTTAACTAGGGGAATGGTTTTATTTCTCAGTTGCTTCACGTCAGTGTCCAATATGGATGCAGGTACTAGCTGGTATGTCATGTTCTCCTTTATTTGGATTGGTTCATCCAGTATTATATGTGATGAATCTGAAAGATACTTCCGCAGCTGTGATACATGGAAAACATTATGCAGGTTGGACAAATTAGGTGGGAGAGCAACTTGATATGCTGATGTCCCAACTTTCTTTAGAATTTGGTAGGGTCCTAAAAATCGCGGACTTAGCTTTCTTGTTTTGAGAGACCTACCAACTCCAGTAGTCGGGGAAAGTTTCAGAAATACATGGTCTCCTTCCTCAAACTCTAGAGGTCTATGTCTCTTATCGTAGTAACTCTTTTGCCGACTCTGAGCTGTAAGTATTTTGTTTCGTATCATCCTGATTTGTTCAGTGGTTTGTTGAACTAGATCAGGACCCAACAAGTTCTTTTCTCCTACCTCGAACCAACATAGTGGAGATCGGCACTTTCTACCGTATAAAGCTTCATAGGGGGCCATCTTAATGCTAGAGTGATAGCTATTATTATAAGCAAACTCTACTAAAGGTAGGTACTTATCCCATCCTTTACCTTGCTCTATCACACAGGCCCTCAACATATCTTCTAGGGTTTGAATGGTTCGTTTTGTCTGCCCGTCAGTTTGAGGATGGTAGGCAGTACTGAATCGCAACTGAGTACCAAAAGCTTCTTGCAACGCCTTCCAAAACCTCGACGTGAACCTCGGATCTCTATCAGAAACAATATTTAAGGGAATCCCATGGAGTCTAACTATTTCCTGAACGTACAATTGGGCCAATTTATCTAGTGAAAAGTTAATTTTTATGGGCAAAAAGTGAGCAGATTTGGTCCCACTGAGGTCTTAGGTAAACCTACAACAAAGTCCATCGAAATACTATCCCATTTCCATTTAGGGATCTCAAGAGGTTGTAGAAATCCCGCTGGCTTTTGATGCTCCACCTTCACCTTTTGACAAATGAGACATTTCGCCACAAACTCAGCAATGTCATTTTTCATCCCTGGCCACCAATACATCCTTTTTAAATCCTGGTACATTTTAGTGCATCCAGGATGGATTGTGCATTTACTTTGATGCGCTTCCTGCAGTATCTTAGTCCTCATCTCTTGTTCTTGAGGGACACAAATCCTTCCCTGATACATGATTGCTCCATCTTCCATTACAGAAAAATTACCTTGGTCTTTATGATCTTGTAAGTATTGATCGTGAGCTTGAGCTTCTTTGATCTGGGCTCTAAGGTCAGACCCTATACTTAAACCATTAATGACTAGATTCTTTGGAGTAAGAGTAGTGGCTAGCTTCAAATTTCGAAACTCCTCTAGCATCTGCATCTCATACACCATCATCTGACCCATATGCAGAGATTTTTGACTCAAGAGATCTGCTACAACATTCGCCTTTCCGGGATGATACTTTATCTCAAACTTGTAGTCATTGAGGAATTCTACCCATCTTCGTTGCCTCATATTTAACTCCTTCTGATCAAAGAGGTATTTAAGACTCTTATGATCACAATATACTTCAAAGGTTGCCCCGTACAAATAGTGTCGCCAAATCTTTAAGGCAAACACTACTGCCGCTAATTCAAGATCATGGGTTGGATAGTTTCCTTCGTGAGGTCTCAGTTGCCTAGAGGCGTAAGCAACTACTCTCTTATCTTGCATCAGCACACATCCAAGCCCTTTCTTTGAAGCGTCACTATACACTTCAAAATATCCTGTGGGGTCTGGAATAATTAAAACAGGAGGAGTGGTCAGTCTTGTCTTCAGCTCCTGAAAACTAGCATCACATTGATCAGTCCATTTGAAAGGACTTCCCTTCCTGGTCAATTTAGTCAATGGCAAGGCTATACGAGAGAAGTTTTGTATAAATCTCCTGTAGTATCCTGCCAAACCAAGGAAACTTCTGATTTCCGTAACCGTCTTTGGTGTCTCCCACTTAATCACTACTTTCGTCTTGTTAGGATCTACGGCTACCCCTCTATTAGAGATGACATGTCCGAGAAACTTCACCTCTGACAGCCAAAATTCACACTTCTCCAATTTAGCATATAACTTTTTCTCTTTCAGCACTTGCAGCACGATTCGGAGATGTTGTTCATGTTCTTTCTCACTCTTAGAATATATCAAGATGTCATCAATGAACACTACAACAAATTGATCTAGGTAAGGTCGAAAAATGCGATTCATGTAATCCATGAAAATTGCAGGTGCATTAGTCAACCCGAATGGCATTACGAGAAACTCATAGTGCCCATACCTAGTCCTGAAGGCAGTTTTTGGTACGTCCTCCTCCTTAATCCTAATCTGATGATATCCTGACCGCAAGTCAATTTTAGAAAAGATGGAGGCACCCTTTAATTGATCCAATAAGTCATCTATCCTAGGGAGAGGGTACTTATTTTTTATAGTCACCTTATTCAGCTGTCTGTAATCTATGCATAGTCTCAAACTCTCGTCTTTCTTCTTAACAAACAATACAGGAGCTCCCCAAGGTGATACACTCGGTCTAATGAATTGCTTGTCTAATAGTTCCTCCAACTGCTTCTTTAGTTCTTGTAGTTCCTTTGAGGCCATTCGATATGGTGCAATAGAGATAGGCCCTGTCCCAGGTAGGAGATCAATAGAGAACTCTATCTCTCTCTTGGGAGGTAAGCCTGGAATATCTGATGGAAACACTTCAGGAAACTCGTTGGCTATTGGAATTTCATCAAGCTTCGATTCGACTTCTAGGTTTGATAAATACAAGAGAATGTATCCAAGTACTCCATTCTTCAACTCCCTATTAACTTGATTGGCATTTAACATCAATAACTGGACCTCCTCTTTTGGAGTAGAAGGTAGAAATTCAACGGTCTTGTTACAACAATTCAACAAGACTCGATTTCTAGACATCCAGTCTAACCCTAGAATGACCTCAATACCTCTTAAAGGTAAACTGACGAGGTCTACAGAAAAAGTTTTCTCCTGGATGGTGACTTGACAGTCCTTACATACAGAGGAAGTTAATACCCGTTCCCCTGTAGGGGTTACTACAGATAGCTCATAGGGAGTTTCAGAAATAGGGAACTGAAACTTCCTAATACATTCTTCTGATATAAATGAATGACTAGCACCAGAGTCAAATAACACCATAAGAGCAAATCCATAAATATAGCATGTACCTTGAATCATTTCAGAAGATTGAGCTGCCTCTTGGCAGCTCAGGGTGAAAACCCTTCCTTTCACCTGAGGCCTCTGTTCTGGCTGCTTTCTTACATTCTGTGGGCAGTTTTTCGCAAAATGTCCCTTCTGTCCGCAATTAAAGCAGACATCTTGTCCCATGTAGCATGGCCGGTTACCATGCATGCGTCCGCATTTAGCGCACTTGACTGAGGCGAGGTCTTGTTGAAAAGGCCTAGGACCCGCAATCAATGGCCTCTTACCAGCTCCATATCCACTTCTTCTCACGTTCTTTCTAGGGTTGGCCATAGGTTTCGCCTTTGCTTCTCGTCCTCCACTGCCCTTAAACTCTTTTCCAGGAGTCTGCATTTATTTATCAGAGGTACAAACTCCCTGATCTCCATAGCTATAACAGCATTCTTTAACTCCGGGTTTAGTCCCGCTTCAAACTTAACCGCCTTCCATGCTTCATCTGGGTTATATTGCAGATAAGAGGAGAACTTAGACAGCTCCTCGAACCTTGCGATATACTGGTCCACGGTCATGCTTCCTTGCCTGAGTTGGAGAAATTCGATCTCTTTCTCTGCCCGTACAGTACTTGGAAAGTACTTTTCAAAAAAAATGTCCTTGAACACTTGCCAGGTGATCTGTCTTCCCTGATGAGCTAAAAGTTTTCTAGCTCCACGCCACCAGTATTCTGCTTCATCCTTTAACATATATGCAGCAAAAATGATTTGCTGCTCTTCAGTACAGCCCATCACTTCAAAGATTTTCTCTAATTCCCTAATCCACCTTTCGGCTATCGTTGGGTCATAACCACCTTGGAAACAAGGTGGTCTAGTCCTCAGGAACTCGGATATGCCATTATCTTTTCCAGCCGTCCGGTTGTTAGGACCAATCTCAACATTTGTGTTATTAGCATTCTGGAGATGTTGTAAAATTTGGTTGGTGGTCATAACTTGGTCTCGAATTGCCGTGGCTAGGTTGTGCAGGGTTTCCTCTGCATTGGTTGCTGGATTCCTCCTTGGTGGTGCCATTTCCTACTAGGTACAAAACAAAGTTATGCTGCTATTGAGGTGATCAAGCCCAATAGTTAGTTCAAAAATATTTAATAGCATTCATAACACCACCTCGGCATATAGATAGGAAACACTAGTAATTTCTTACCTATATGAATCACTGATCCCCTACACTAGCATTCAAAAATATTTCTTGCCGGAGATGGAATCGTGCCATCAGGTAACTCAACTAGCCATTTTTGTGCATCCAGATGACGGTGAGCAAAATACGAGAAACACGTTTCGTTGTGATGAAGAACTCATTAGAAACTCTATAAAGATCGTTTCGAGAGATTTCGATTTGCCGACGATGGAATCGCGCAGTCGAGAAACCCTACCGGCCATTTTCGTGGATCTAGATGACGGTGAGGAAAATACGAGAAACTTGTGTCGTTGTGGTGAAGAACTCATTAGAAACTCTATAAAGTTCATTTCGCGAGATTCCGAGATGCAAGAATAGAAATCGTGCCGTCGAGAAACCCTACGGGTCAATTTCGTGCATCCGAATAACCGTGAGGAAAATACGAGAAACTCATGTCGTTGTGGTGAAGAACTCATTGGAAACTCTATAAAGTTCGTTTTGCGAAATTCCGATTTTCCGGCAATGGAATCGTGCAGTCGAGAAACCCTACGGCCCATTTTCGTGCATCCGGATGACGGTGAGGAAAATACGAGAAACTCGTGTCGTTGGAATGAAGAACTCATTAGAAACTCTACAAAGTTCGTTTAGCGAGATTTCGAGTTGCCGGTGATGGAATCGTGCGGTCGAGTAACACAACTGCCCATTTTCGTGCATCCGGATGATGCTAAGGAAAATACGAGAAACTTGTGTCGTTATGATGAAGAACTCATTAGAAACTCTATAAAGTTCGTTTCACGAGATTCCGAGTTGCCGGCGATGGAATCGTGCAGTCGAGAAACCCTACGGGTCATGTTCGTGCATCCGGTTGATGGCGAGGAAAATACGAAAAATTCGTGTTGTTGGAATAAAGAACTCAGTAGAAACTCTATAAAGTTCGTTTCGTGAGATTCCGAGTTGCCGGCGTTGGAATCGTGCAGTTGATAAACCCTACGTGCCATTTTCGTGCATCCGGATGACGATGAGGAAAATACGAAAAACTCGTGTCGTTGGAATGTAGAACTTATTAGAAACTCTATAAAGTTCGTTTTGCGGGATTCCGAGTTGCCGGCGTTTGAATCGTGCAGTGGAGAAACCCTACGTGCCATTTTCGTGCATCCTGATGACGGTGAGGAAAATACGAGAAACTCGTGCCATTGGATTATAGAACTCATTAGAAAATCTATAAAGCTCGTTTTGCGAGATTTTGACTTGCCGGCAAAGGAATCGTACAATCGAGAAACCCTACGGGCCATTTTCGTGCATCCGAATGACGGTGAGGAAAATACGAGAAACACGTTTCGTTGGGATGAAGAGCTCTATAGAAACTCTATAAAGATCGTTTCGCGAGATTCCGATATGCCGGCAATGGAATCGTGCCGCCGAGAAATCCTACGGGCCATTTTCGTGTATCTAGATGACGGTGAAGAAAATACGAGAAACTTGTGTCGTTGTGGTGAATAACTCAGTAGAAACTCTGTAACAACCTTTTTTTTTTCTTTATTATTATACAATATTGAGTTCACATACACGTCATTAATCAAAACGTACATGCAACATATCAAACACAGAGATATTTACATCTTGTTTATTTTGGTTGACCAATTCCGGAGATACAGGTGTGGGTGGTTGCACTCTCACCGGGATCTGTGCCAACTCGCCCCTAAACATTTTATTTAGGATCTGCCCATCATAGAATAACTCGATCCAACGTGCACTTAAAACCAGAGCTATATAAAATCTGCATAACTAATTTTCTAAACATGATATGGAAATATAGTGAGAATTAAATCCCAGGAAGTTCAACAATAAATCATCATCAATATAGCTCATCACGTCATGTTCAGCTGTATAAACTACAAAAAATATTTTTGGTCACATGAATACATTACATCTATGCACATAAGAATCATACAGTAATGATATGTATGACAAGATTCACTATTTTCATAATATCATATGATGGCCATCAACTTATTCTCATTTCAAGCTACCCCGATCAGGGTGAATATCCTCTACTCTCCGGTACAGGCTTTTCTCGCTCCGTCCGACATGGCCCACTTTCTCTTTCTTTTCTCATTAACATGATCATAACCGTTGGTAGGGCGTCCCCTACTGGTGCACCACACGGATTGCCATGTGACCGTGCCCATTTCTTTTCTTTTCACAATGATAGCCAAAAATATGCTTTCAATAACAAGTATGTTCATCAAAATATAACTATTACCATAAATAATTGGTAATCATGCCATGAACATAACGATTTCAAATATCACTTTATAAAATATTTCCATGTCAGAATTTCACACTTAAGATGGTAAGAAGTTCATACAATGGCAATGGTCATGGCATATACTAGTTATTTATTATTTTTATTTATAAGATTCGTCTTCTTTTTTTTAAATATTAATTTCATCTCTTCATTTTATTTATACTTGGCCTTTAGTCAATTTCTTCTTATTTATATCATTTCTAACACATGTTCTTACAAATTTATAGAGCATTTTTTTTCTCCAATTTGATTTTTACTATTACCCTATAATTAAAGAGGTTCATCTAGGGTAGAAAAAAAGTTGAAAATAGGCTTAACTAGCTTCCAACACGGTCTGGCCATGTTTCAGGACACGGCCATGCTTTAAAAGTACTTCAAATTTACTCAAAAATAGCCCCGAACACGGCTAATCCGTGCTTGAAGCACCCAGAACACGGTCTGACCGTGTTCTGTGGCCTTTGCTCACTAATTAGAGCATAAATCCCTCATTTTAACTCCGATTGAGGTGATCTTGGTGTCTGTGGAAAGCGAAGACACTTATCTAAAACTATTATGTTAAACATATCAGCAAAATAGTAATATATATTGGTGTTATTACTCCCTTAAATTTAATAATATTTCTTCTCGGGTAGGTTCTAACCTTTACTTACTAATCTGACTATATCTCCTACATAAGAATTCCAAATTAAGTGATTCTAGTGGCTAAACATCCGTGACACAAAAAGACATAATTCATATGTTAACCATTTATTTAATTCCTTATAGAATTTTCCCAGAAATTAAAACACTGAAGCTATCCTAACATATTCTTCCCTGATTAACCATTTTCTGACCTTTGTTTACTACTTGGAACATATCTACCTCATATGAACTCTAAATTGAATGATTCCAGTGGCTGCAAATCTGCGACACATATATCTATAATCCATATGTTAACCATTTATTTTAAGTCCTTATAGATTGTTCCCAGAAATTAAAACACCGAAACTATCCTAACATATTCTTCCCTGATTAACCATTTTCTGACCTTTGTTTACTACTCGGAACATATCTACCTCATATGAACTCTAAATTGAATGATTCCAGTGGCTGAAAATCCGTGACACATATATCTATAATTCATATGTTAACCAATTATTTTAATTCCTTATAGATTGTTCCCAGAAATTAAAACACCGAAGCTTAAAATTCTGCCACCCATACCCATACCCATGCAGAACTATCTACACCAACCTAAGTATTCAAACATACATCACATGCAAGATCAATATGTAACATGATATAGCAACATCCATGACCAATCATCAAAATTTTAAGATCAAAATATCATATAAATATTATAAGTTTCAAAAGTTTTCTTTAAAAAGAAATATTGTTAAACTTACCTGGAGCACTTAGTCCCCTAAACTTCTCCTTCCTCTTTCTTCCTTTTTTTCTCTCATTTCCTCACTCTACCTTACTTCTATTTTTTCTCTCCTCACTTGGACGAAATTCTAATGTTGTAAGGGTG
Source organism: Gleditsia sinensis (assembly GCA_037074535.1). Classification (NCBI taxonomy): domain Eukaryota; kingdom Viridiplantae; phylum Streptophyta; class Magnoliopsida; order Fabales; family Fabaceae; genus Gleditsia; species Gleditsia sinensis. The sequence goes on from CM073469.1 coordinate 47,984,224, forward strand.
GGTTTTTCTTATATAGACCACCAAATAATTCAACTTTCATGATCATGGGTCTACCTTATCACAATTAGGATACACTTTGTTGAATTTTTGGAAAATAAACAACTTATGTTCTTGTCTTCCTCTTCCTTAGTCAAGATATGCATAGGAAAAGGAGATTTGTATTTTGAAAATTATGATAATATGTTCTTAAGATAAGGGACAAGGTCCCTTTGATTTAGGGATTCATTTTCATTTTCTTTTGTCTTAAACAAGTATGATAGGTTTGCCTTTTTAGGTGACAAATTTCTAGCCCTTGAAACTCCATTATTTGGTTGATATTATTTGTGTGGGATAGGAATGTTTTGTCATAATACCATGTATTATCATACCACTTGCTAAAATTATGAGTGTAGAATATAGATGTTTTTGTTCTAAAGCCTTGTATTATTATGTCACTTGCCAAAATGATGAATGTAGAATCACACTGCTTGCTAAATTTTTGTCTTAATGCCATGTAACCTAATCTTTATTATTATTATATTATTATATCATCACCTAATTTATTTTATTTTATTTTTTCTCTTGGATTTGGGCTTATTCCTACCCATTATGGGCTTATTCCTACCCATTTTCTTTGCTTTGCATAAAATTCTACCTTTCTTGGAGGGCTTGATCACATTTTCATAATTTTTGGACTATTGATCCAATTACTATATTTTAGTCCAAATCTATGTTTTATTTCTTGCTTAGATTATCCAATGGGCTTGCTAGAAACTTATATGTAGTGGTAAAACTCTACATGATGTGTCCATAGGTAAAAGCCCAATGTATGGGTAAATGTTTTAAACTTAGTAACTCTAGTTCTTGAATTAGGAAAAACTACCCTAATCCAATGTTCTTGAAATTTTAAGACCTTTACTTGTTTCTAAAAATTTATCTTCCTTATCCAAGAATTTTGCATCTCATAAGTATGTTATTTCTAATTTATGTTTTTCCTATTAGGTTTTCCCTCTTTATTTGTTCTCTTAATGGTAGAAACATTTTCTATACATATACATAAGGTGAAGAATTTCTAAGGATTATATTTCCTTAGATATCTAAAATATTGTCTAATAAACTTTATTTCATTAATTAAATTATCAATTAAAGAAACGAAATTAGGGATGTTACAAACTCTACAAAGTTCGTTTCGCGAGATTCTAATATGTCGGCAATGGAATCGTGCCGCCGAGAAACCCTACGGGTCATTTTCGTGCATCCGGTTAACGGGGTGGAAAATACGAAAAACTCGTGTCCTTGGAATGAAGAATTCAGTAAAAACTCTATAAAGTTCGTTTCGCTAGATTCCGAGTTGCCGGCGTTGAAATCGTGCAATGGAGAAACCCTACGTGCCATTTTCGTGCATCCGGATGACGGTGAGGAAAATACGAGAAACTCGTGTCGTTGGAATGAAGAACTCATTAAAAACTCTATAAAGGTCGTTTCGCGAGATTTCGAGTTGCCGACGTTGGAATCGTGCAATTGAAAAACCCTACGGGCCATTTTCGTGCATCCGGATGACGTTGAGGAAAATATGAAAAACTCGTGTCGTTAGAATGAAAAACTCAATAGAAACTCTATAAAGTTCGTTTCGCGAGATTCCGATATGCCACCAATGGAATCGTGCCATCGAGAAACCCTACGGGTCAATTTCATTCATCCGGATGACGATGAGAAAAATAAGAGAAACTCGTGTCGTTGGAATGAAGAACTCATTAGAAAATCTATAAAGCTCATTTCCGACTTGTCGGCGATCGAATCGTGCAGTCAAGAAACCCTACGTGCCATTTTCGTGCATCCGGATGACGGTTAGAAAAATTTGAAAAACTTGTGTCGGTTGATGAAGAACTCATTTGAAACTTTATAAAGTTCCTTTCGCGAGATTCCGAGTTCCCGGCGATGGAATTGTGCTGTCGAGAAACCCTACGGGCCACGTTCGTGCATCCGGATGACGGTGAGAAAAAAATGGGAAACTTCTGTCGTTGTGATGAAGAACTCATTAGAAACTCTATAAAGTTCATTTCGCGAGATTCTGAGTTGCCGGCGATGGAATCGTGGAGTCGAGAAACCCTACGTGCCATTTTCGTGCATCCGGAAGACGGTGAGAAAAATACGAGAAATTGGTGTCGTTGTAAGGATGAACTCATTAGAAACTCTAGAGTTCTTTTCGAGAGATTCCGAGTTGCCGGCGATGGAATCGTGCGGTCGGGTAACTCAACTGGCCATTTTTGTGCGTCCGAATGACGGTAAGGAAAATACGAGAAACTCGTGTCGTTGTGATGAAGAACTCATTAAAAACTCTTAAAAGTTTGTTTCGCGAGATTCCAAGTTGCCGGCAATGGAATCGTGCAGTCGAGAAACCCTACGGGCCATTTTTGTGCATCCGGATGACGGTGGAGAAAATATGAGAAACAGGTTTCGTTGGGATGAAGAACTCTATAGAAACTCTATAAAGTTCGTTTCGCGAGATTCTGAGTTTTCGACGATGAAATCGTGACGTCGAGAAACCCTACGGGTCAATTTCATGCATCCGGATGTCGGAGAGGAAAATACGAGAAACTCATGTCGTTGGAATGAAGAACCTAATAGAAACTTTATAAAGTTCGATTCGCGAGATTCCGATATGCCGGCAATGGAATCGTGCCGCCGAGAAACCCTACGGGTCATTTTCGTGCATTCGGATGACGGGGAGGAAAATACGAGAAACTCGTGTCGTTGCAATGAAGAACTTAATAGAAATTCTATAAAGTTCGTTTCGCGGGATTCTGATATGCCGGCAATGGAATCGTGCCGCCGAGAAACCCTACAGGTCATTTTCGTGCATCCGGATGACAGGGAGGACAATACGAAAAACTTGTGTCGTTGGAATGAAGAACTCAGAAGAAACTCTATAAAGTTCGTTTCACGAGATTCCGAGTTGCCGGCGTTGGAATTGTGCAGTGGAGAAACCCTACGTGCCCTTTTCGTGCATCCGGACGACGGTGAGAAAAATACGAAAAACTCGTGTCGTTGGAATGAAGAACTCATTAGAAACTCTATAAAGTTTGTTTCGCGGGATTCTGAGTTGCTGGCGTTGGAATCGTGCAGTTGGGAAACCCTACGTGGCATTTTCGTGCATCCGGATGATGGTGAGGAAAATACGAGAAACTCGTGTCCTTGGATTGTAGAACTCATTAGAAACTCTATAAAGCTCGTTTCGCGAGATTCCGACTTGTCGGCAAAAGAATCGTGCGGTCGAGAAACCCTATGGGCCATTTTTGTGCATTCGGATGACGGTGAGGAAAATACAAGAAACACGTTTCATTGGGTTGAAGAACTTTATAGAAACTCTATAAAGTTCGTTTCGCGAGATTTTGAGTTGTCGACGATAAAATCGTGCCGTCAAGAAACCCAACGGGCTATTTTCGTGCATCCGGATGACGGTGAGAAAAATACGAGAAACTTGTGTCGTTGTAAGGAAGAACTCATTAGAAACTCTATAAAGTTCATTTTACGAGAATCCGAGTTGCCAGCGATGGAATCGTGCGGTCAGGTAACTCAACTGGCCATTATCGTGCATCTGGATGACATTGAAGAAAATACGAGAAACTCGTGTCGTTGTGATGAATAACTCCTTAGAAACTCTAAAAAGTTCATTTCGCGAGATTCTGACTTGCCGGCAATGGAATCGTGCAGTCGAGAAACCTTACGGGCCATGTTCGTGCATCAGGATGACGATGAGAAAAATACGAGAAATACGTTTCGTTGGGATGAATAACTCTATAGAAACTCTATAAAGTTCGTTTCGCGAGATTCCGAGCTGTCGACGATGAAATCGTGCCGTCGAGGGACCCTATGGGTCAATTTCGTGCATCCGGATGACGGTGAGGAAAATACGAGAAACTCGTGTCGTTGGCCTGAAGAACTCATTAGAAACTCTATAATGCTCGTTTTGCAAGATTCCGACTTGCCGGCGATGGAATAGTGCAGTCGAGAAACCCTACGTGCCATTTTCGTGCATCCGGATGACGGTGAGAAAAATACGAGAAACTGGTGTCGTTGTAAGGAAGAACTCATTAGAAACTTTATAAAGTTCGTTTCGCGAGAATCCGAGTTGCCGGCGATGGAATCGTGCGGTCGGGTAACTCAACTGGCCATTTTCGTGCATCCAGATGACGTTGAGAAAAATACGAGAAACTCGTATCGTTGTGATGAAGAACTTATTAGAAACTCTAAAAAGTTCGTTTCTCGAGATTACATGTTGCCGGCGTTGGAATCGTGCAGTTGAGAAACCCTACGTGCCATTTTCATGCATCCGGATGACGGTGAGGAAAATACGCGAAACTTGTGTCGTTGTGATGAAGAACCCATTAGAAACTCTATAAAGTTCGTTTCTCGAGATTACATGTTGTCGGCGTTGGAATCGTGCAGTTGAGAAACCCTACGTGCCATTTTCGTGCATCCGGATGACGGTGAGGAAAATACGCGAAACTTGCGTCGTTGTCATGAAGAACCCATTAGAAACTCTATAAAGTTCGTTTCGCGAGATTCCAAGTTGCCGGCATTGGAACCGTGCAGTTGAGAAACCCTACGTGCCATTTTCGTTCATAAGGATGACGGTGAGGAAAATACGCGAAACTCGTGTCATTGGAATGTAGAACTCATTAGAAAGTCAATAAAGCTCGTTTCGCGAGATTCCGACTTGTCGGCGATGGAATTGTGCAATCGATAAACCCTACGTGCCATTTTCGTGCATCCGGATGACGGTGAGAAAAATACGCGAAACTTGTGTCGTTGTTATGAAGAACTCATTAGAAATTTTATAAAGTTTCTTTCGCGAGATTCCGAGTTCCCGGCCATAGAATCGTGCTTTCGAGAAACGCTACGGGTGATGTTCGTGCATCCGGATGACGGTGAGAAAAATACGAGAAACTTGTGTCGTTGTGATGAAGAACTCATTAGAAACATTGTCAACTTCCTTTCGCGAGATTTCGAGTTCCCGGCGATAGAAACGTGTTGTCGGGTAACTCAACTGGCCATTTTCGTGCATCCAGATGACGGTGAGGAAAAAACGAGAAACTCGTGTCGTTGCGATGAAGAACTCATTAGAAACACTATAAAGTTCGTTTCGCAAAATTCCGAGTTGTCGGCGATGGAAACGTGCGGTCGAGAAACCCTACGGGCCATGTTCGTGCATCCGGATGAAGGTAAGAAAAATACGGGAAACTTGTGTCGTTGTTAGAAAGAACTCATTAGAAACTCAATAAAACTCGTTTCGCGAGTTTCCGAGTTGCCGGCGATGGAATCATGCAGTTAAGAAATGCTACGTGCCATTTTTGTGTATCCGGATGACGGTGAGGAAAATACACAAAACTCGTGTAATTGGAATGTAGAACACATTAGAAAGTCAATAAAGCTGGTTTCACGAGATTCCGACTTGCCGGGAAAGGAATCGTGCAGTCGAGAAACCCTACGGGCCATTTTCGTGCTTCCGGATGACGGTGAGGAAAATACGAGAAACTCGTGTCGTTGCGATGAAGAACTAATTAGAAACTCTATAAAGCTCATTTCGCGAGATTCCGACTTGCCGGCAATGGAATAGTGCAGTCTTGAAACCCTACGTGCCATTTTCGTGCATCCGAATGACGGTGAGGAAAATACGAGAAACTGGTGTCGTTGTTGGGAAGGACTCTATAGAAACTCTATAAAGTTCGTTGCGCGAGATTCCGAGTTGGCGGCGTTGGAATCATGTAGGTAAGAAACCCTACGTGCCAATTTTGTGCATCCAGATGACGGTGGGGAAAATACGCGAAACTCATGTCATTGGAATGTAGAACTCGTTAGAAAATCAATAAAGCTAGTTTCGCGAGATTCTGACTTGCCGGCGATGGAATAGTGCAGTCCATAAACCTTACGTGCCATTTTCGTGCATCCGGATGACGGTGAGGAAAATACGCGAAACTTGTGTCGTTGTGTTGAAGAACTCATTAGAAATTTTATAAAGTTCCTTTCGCGAGATTCCAAGTTCCCGGCCATAGAATCGTGCTCATTAGAAACTCTATAAAGCTCGTTTCGCGAGATTTCGACTTGCCAGCAAAGGAATTGTGCAATCGAGAAACCTACAGGCCACGATCGTGCATCCGGATGATGGTGAGAAAAATATGTGAAACTTGTGTCGTTGTGATGAAAAACTCATTAGAAACTCTAAAAACCTCGTTTCGCGAGATTCCGTCTTGCCGGCAATTGAATCGTGCAATCGAGAAAACCTACGGGCCACGTTCGTGCATCCGGATGACGGTGAGGAAAATAGAAGAAACACGTTTCGTTCGAATGAAGAACTCATTAGAAACTCTATAAAGCTCATTTCGCGAGATTCCGACTTGCCGGCGATGGAATAGTGCAGTCGAGAAACCCTACCTTCCATTTTCGTGCATCCGGATGACGGTGAGAAAAAATCGAGAAACTTGTGTCGTTGTGATGAAGAACTCATTAAAAACTCTATAAAGTTCGTTTTGCGAGATTCCTAATTGCCGGCATTGGAATCGTGCAGTTGAGAAACTCTACGTGCCATTTTTGTGTATCCGGATGACGGTGAGGAAAATACGCGAAACTCATGTCATTGGAATGTAGAACTCATTAGAAAATCAATAAAGCTCGTTTCGCGAGAATTCGACTTGCCGGCGATGGAATAGGGAAGTCGATAAACCCTACGTGCCACTTTCGTGCATCCGAATGACGGTGAAAAAAATTTGAGAAACTTGGGTCGTTGTGATGAAGAACTCATTAAAAACTCTAAAAAGCTCGTTTCGCGAGATTCCAGCTTGCCGGCAAAGGAATTGTGCAATCCAGAAACCCTACGAGCCACGTTCGTGCATCCGGATGACGGTGAGGAAAATACGAGAAACTCGTTTCGTTGGAATGAGGAACTCATTAGAAACTCAATAAAGCTCGTTTCACGATATTACGACTTGCCGGCGATGGAATAGTGCAATCGAGAAACAATACGTGCCATTTTCGTGCATCCGGATGACGGTGAGAAAAATTTGAGAAACTTGTGTCGTAGTGATGAAGAACTCATTAGAAACTCTATAAATTTTGTTTCGCGAGATTCCGAGTTGTCGGCGTTGGAATCGTGCAGTTGAGAAACCCTACGCGCCATTTTCGTGCATCAGGATGACGGTGAGAAAAATTCGAGAAACTTGTGTCGTTGTGATGATGAATTCATTAGAAACTCTATAAAGTTCGTTTCGCGAGATTCCGAGTTGTCGGCGATGGAATCGTGCGTTCGGGTAACTCAACTGGCCATTTTCGTGCATCCGGATGACGGTGAGGAAAATACGAGAAACTCATGTCGTTGCGATGAAGAACTCATTAGAAACTCTATAAAGCTCATTTCGCGAAATTCTGACTTGCCGGCGATCGAATAGTGCAGTTGAGAAACCCTACGTGCCATTTTCGTGCATCCGGATGACGGTGAGAAAAATTCGAGAAACTTGTGTCGTTGTGATGAAGAACTCATTAGAAACTCTATAAAGCTCGTTTCGCGAGATTCCATGTTGCCGGCTTTGGAATCGTGCAGTTAGGAAACCCTACGTGCCATTTTCGAGCATCCAGATGACGGTGAGGAAAATACGCGAAACTCGTGTCATTGGAATGTAGAACTCATTAGACAATCAATAAAGCTCGTTTCGCGAGATTCCGACTTGCCGGCGATGGAATCGTGCAGTCGAGAAACGGTACGTGCCATTTTCGTGCATCCGGATGACGGTGAGAAAAAATTGAGAAACTTGTGTCGTTGTGATGAAGAACTCATTAGAAACTTTATAAAGTTCCTTTCGCGAGATTTCGAGTTCCCGGCGATGGAATAGTGCTGTCGAGAAACGCTACGGGTCATGTTCGTGCATCCGGATGACGGTGAGAAAAATACGAGAAACATGTGCCGTTGTGATGAAGAACTCATTAGAAACACTATAAAGTTCGTTTCGCGAGATTCTGATTTGCCGGCGATAGAATCGTGCAGTTGAGAAACCCTACGTGCCATTTTCGTTCATCCGGATGACGGTGAGAAAAATTCGAGAAACTTGTGTCATTGTGATGAAGAACTCATTAGAAACACTAAAAAGCTCGTTTCGCGAGATTCCGTCTTGTCGGCGATGTAATAGTGCAGTCGAGAAACACTACGTGCCATTTTCGTGCATCCGGATGACGGGGAGAAAAATTCGAGAAACTTGTGTCGTTGTGATGAAGAACTCATTAGAAACTCTATAAAGTTCGTTTCGCGAGATTCCATGTTGCCGGCGTTGGAATCGTGTAGGTGAGAAACCCTACGTGCCACTTTTGTGCATCCGGATGACGGTGAGAAAAATTCGAGAAACTTGTGTCGTTATGATGAAAAACCCATTAGAAACTCTATAAAGTTCGTTTCGCAAGATTCCAAGTTGTCGGCGTTGGAATCGTTCAGTTGAGAAATCCTACGTGCGGTTTTCGTGCATCCGGATGACGGTGAGAAAAATACGCGAAACTCGTGTCATTGGAATGAAGAACTCATTAGAAACTCTATAAAGCTCGTTTCGCGATATTCCGGCTTGCCGGCATAGGAATCGTGCAATCGAGAAACCCTACAAGCCACGTTCGTGCGTCCGGATGACGGTGAGTAAAATACGAGAAACACGTTTCGTTGGAATGAAGAACTCATTAGAAACTCTATAAAACTCATTTTGCGAGATTCTGACTTGCCGGCGATGGAATAGTGCAGTCGAGAAACCCTACGGGCCACGTTCGTGCATCCAGATGACGGTGAGGAAAATACGAGAAACACGTTTCGTTGGAATGAAGAACTCATTAGAAACTCTATAAAGTTCGTTTCGCGAGATCCCGAGTTCCCGGCGATGGAATCATGCAGTTAAGAAACCCTACGTGCCATTTTGGTACATCCGGATGACGGTGAGAAAAATACTCGAAACTCGTGCAATTGCAATGTAGAACTCATTAGAAAGTCAATAAAGCTGGTTTCACGAGATTCCGACTTGCCGGGAAAGGAATCGTGCAGTTGAGAAACCCTACGGGCCATTTTCGTGCATCCGGATGACGGTGAGGAAAATACGAGAAACTCTGTCGTTCCGATAAAGAACTCATTAGAAACTCTATAAAGCTAATTTCGCGAGATTCCGACTTGCCGGCAGTGGAATAGTGCAGTCGAGATACCCTACGGGCCATTTTCGTGCATCGGATGACGGTGAGAAAAATTCGAGAAACTTGTGTCGTTGTGATGAAGAACTCATTAGAAACTCTATAAAGTTCGTTTCGTGTGATTCCGAGTTGCCGGCGTTGGAATCGTGCTGTTAAGAAACCCTACGTGCCATTGTTGTGCATCCGGATGACGGTGAGGAAAATACGTGAAACTCGTGTAATTGGAATGTAGAACTCATTGGAAAGTCAATAAAGCTGGTTTCGGGAGATTCCGACTTGCCGGGAAAGGAATCGTGCAGTCGAGAAGCCCTACGGGCAATTTTCGCGCATTCGGACGACGGTGAGGAAAATACGAGAAAATCATGTTGTTGCGATGAAGAACTCATTAGAAACTCTATAAAGCTCCTTTCGCATGATTCCGACTTACCGACGATCGAATTGTGGAGTTGAGAAACCCTACGTGCAATTTTTGTGCATCCAGATGACGGTGAGAAAAATTCAAGAAACATGTGTCGTTGTGATGAAGAACACATTAGAAACTCTATAATGTTCATTTCGCGAGATTCCATGTTGCTGGCGTTGGAATCGTGCAGTTGAGAAACCCTACGTGCCAATTTCGTGCATCCAGATGATGGTGAGAAAAATACGCGAAACTTGTGTCATTAGAATGTAAAACTCTTTAGAAAATCAATAAAGCTCGTTTCGCGAGATTTCGACTTGCCGGCGATGGAATAGTGCAGTCGAGAAACCCTACGGGCCACGTTCGTGCATCCGGATGACGGTGAGGAAAATATGAGAAACACGTTTCGTTGGAATGAAGAACTCATTAGAAACTCTATAAAGCTCATTTTGCGAGATTTCGACTTGCCGGCGTGGAATAGTGCAGTCGAGAAACCCTACGGGCCACGTTCGTGCATCTGGATGACGGTGAGAGAAATACGAGAAACACGTTTCGTTGGAATGAAGAACTCATTAGAAACTCTATAAAGCTCATTTCGCGAGATTCCGACTTGCCGGCGATGGAATAGTGCAGTCGAGAAACCCTACGGTCCACGTTCGTGCATCCGGATGACGGTGAGGAAAATACGATAAACACGTTTCGTTGGAATGAAGAACTCATTTGAAACTCTATAAAGCTCATTTCGCGAGATTCTGACTTGCCGGCGATGGAATAGTGCAGTCGAGAAACCCTACGTGCCAATTTCGTGCATCCGGATGACGGTGAGGAAAATACGAGAAACTGGTGTCGTTGTTAGAAAGAACTCTATAGAAACTCTATATAGTTCGTTTCGCGAGATTCCGAGTTGTCGACGATGAAATCGTGCCGTTGAGAAACCCTACGGGTCAATTGCGTGCATCCGGAAGACGGTTAAAAAAATATAAGAAACTTGTGTCGTTGTGATGAAGAACTCATTAGAACCTCTATAAAGTTCGTTTCGCGAGATTCCGAGTTGCCGGCGTTGGAATCGTGCAGTTGAGAAACCCTACGTGCCAATTTCGTGCATACCGATGACGGTGACGAAAAAACGAGAAACTCGTGTCGTTGCGATGAAAAACTCATTAGAAACACTATAAAGTTCGTTTCGCGAGATTTCGAGTTGCCGGCGATGGAATCGTGTGGTTGAGAAACCCTACGGGCCATGTTCGTGCATCCGGATGACAGTGAGAAAAATACGAGAATCTTGTGTCGTTGTGATGAAGAACTCATTAGAACCTCTATAAAGTTCGTTTCGCGAGATTCCGAGTTGCCGGCGTTGGAATCGTGCAGTTGAGAAACCCTACGTGCCATTTTTGTGCATCCGTATGACGGTGAGAAAAATACGAGAAATTCGTGTCGTTGTTAGGAAGAACTCATTAGAAACTCTATAAAGTTTGTTTCGCGAGATTCCTAGTTGTCGGCGACGGAATCCTGCGGTAGGGTAACTCAACTGGCCATTTTCGTGCATCCGGATGATGGTGAGGAAAATACGAGAAACTCGTCTCGTTGCGTTGAAGAACTCATTAGACACTCTATAAAGCTCATTTCGCGAGATTCCGACTTGCTAGCGACGGAATAGTGCAGTCGAGAAACCCAACGTGCCATTTTCGTGCATCCGGGTGACGTTGAGAAAAATTCGAAAAACTTGTGTCGTTGTGATGAAGAACTAATTAACCTTGCAATTTTTATGGCAGCTCTGTGTCCAGTTTTGTTTTGGTCTGCAAGGAAAAGACTAGAAATCAATCAGTATAGTTTCATTCTATGAGGCTATTATCTCACAAGACCTGCTAATAGGACTCAAGTTTGATCACATAATATGAAAGATCACAAATTGAATAAATAATCACTAATATCTGGCTATTAATCAAATCAATAAATAATTCTATAAGGCCAAATCTGAGAAATGATTAAACCTTTGAATACATATCACAATGGTGAGAATTCAGGTTTGAAAATGAAAGGAAAAGCTTGGCATTGCGACTGTAATTCCAAGGCTCTTTAAGGAAACCCAGAAAAGAAAATAAATAAATGAAGAAGCAATTATGGAGCTACTATTAGACGGTGAAATGTCATATCAAATAGACTGCAGTAAACGACATTTAAATAGCAAGAAGCACATCTAAAGATTGCTTGAATCATTCCAAATAGCGAATCATTTCTTTCACAAAATAGTATGGAAATAGAAATTAAAAAAAAATGACAAAGATATCTTACAAACATGATAACTCCAGATTAAAAAGTATGACTTGGCCCTGTCTTCTCCAGGAAGAAGCAGAACACAGTACTGAAGACGAGGCCCCAGCATAAGCAGACCCAGCAATTGACCCAAATAATATCAGTGATTAAAAATAAGATACAGTCATGATTTATATAAAATAGTATCGCAGATTTTTCTGAAAAAAATCTCTCAGGCATCACCTCAGCTACCTTTATGAGAATCTTATGAACTGAAATAGCACATTACCTTTATGACAATGCAAAAACGAAAGCAGTGGAAGCACTTCATTGCAGGAAAGAGATAAGGAAAGAGGAAGGGCAGGGATGGAGAGGAATTGAAAGTGAGGGTGAGAGATGGAATTAACTAGCCGTTGTGGTTTTCAAACATATATAACTGTGGCAAAACTAGCCGTTTGGAAGAGAGGAGCCTTTGCTCCGTTGGCAGTAAAATATAGCCGTTGTCACGGAAAAAAAGTGAGATGGGGATGGAAAAATTATAAAATAAAATAAAAACGTAAACGTGAGGAACTCTCGGCTGAGGAGAGTTTCGGGTATTTCTCTTCTTGAGCTCTCTGGCGGAAGAATGTGGAAGCACCCAGCCCCACTGCCACCGTCGTTGAAGCCTGAAGTCACACCCAATTCTTTGTATGCGTTTTCCTGATCTGCCCGTTGGGGAGGGATTGCATCCATTTTCTTCAGAGATGCCACAAATGCCAAGTGCATGCGAATTTTATCTACGCGTCACCGATATCTTTCTATTTCCGGAGGGCTTGGCCTGAATGTTGAGCAAAGAACTTAAGCTGGCAGCTCCCTCGAGTTCACCGGCGAGGACAGGGCCAAAGAATCAATGGAATGCACTTCGTAGTTGCGAAACGAGTCATGAAGAAAAGGACCAGAAAGAAGCCCCTCTTAGGCACCCGAGGTTAATACCATTCTGATAGGGCCCATCCAGGGTTCTAAATGGGTACTCTTTAGAATTTTTTGCCGCTTTCTTTTAATTTTAGATTCTCAAATTTATTGCTTTCACTTATATTTTGCAGTTTTAAATTTCTTGCTTTGATCTCAAATTTGTTTGCCTCTATCGATTTTTTTTTTGTTGGATTAAATAATTTCAATCTTATTTTCTCTTATTTATGATTGAGCTCTCTGACCACAAAAAAAAAAAAAGAGCTAGATTTCTTTTTGTTTATTGTTTTATTTTTCTAGCTGATTAAATAGCTACTTTTTGTTTTGGTTTATGGTGAGAAAGAATGCTTCCGTTTGATTCTATGAAGATTAGTTTCTCGGTTATTTTGATGTGCTCCATTTTTCTGTTTTATCTATTATTTAAATGGGTTTGAATTGGAATTTATGTTGTAGCGCAAGGAATCAACTTTTTTTTGTCAATTATTATTACTTAAAAATCATTAATTAATTAAAACTTGAAACATAAATATTTGAATATATGTAAATCTTCTTCTCTTTGTCATTTACTAATGTGTTTGGTTTTTTTTTTTTTTTTTTGTCTTTTAAAATATAAATAAACAAAAACTAATATTAATGCTAGATTCAATTGTATAAAAATAATAATAATATTATAGAATAAACTTTAAATAAAATTAAAAAAAACTCAAATTAAAACATTTTTAACCATATGGATCAATACTCTGTTTTAAAATTAATACTCAATATGTTCGAGAGATGAACTTATAAGCAATGCTTGTATCTTTAAGGGATAACTATAAAAAAAATTTCTTTTGTTAGACTCAAAAGTCTTCTATATTTTGCATGTTAAGAATTGTGACTAACATTTCACATACAATATTTAAGAAAAGTGACCATCAACTCCTTTCATTATGTTCTCACTTATTTTGTTAAATATTACATGTGTTAAACTTTTTTTTGGCATTTGAATGAATTACTTTACATTTCTGTATTTATTTTATCTTCAATTTTTTCGTTTTAATTTTATTTGCGGTGCCTGACTTCCTAAAAAATAAAATCTTACTTCAGAAGCTCTTTTAGATCGGATCTGTTTTGAATTCAACTTACAAAAGGTAAGAAAGAAAGAATTTCTTCAAAGTAGCTTCAGATAATTTTCGAAATCAAGAACTACAGATTATGGATGAATGATATGTAAAAGAAGAATATCAATTCGTCAATAGCTTAATTTCGTTTTCATTATCAACTTCAGCAGGTTTTGCTTGTCCACGTGCCCTTTGAGGAGTGCAGGCAATATTTTTGACAATTGAGGTGTAAAGGTCAAACTCTGCCTTCAATTTCAAGCAGGAAGCTTCTATCCACTTCTCTGCTACAGTTGTAGATACACTATCTTGGCTATCCCTCTCATACTCTTCAATGGCAGGTCTTATTTCATCGTATAAAGCATCAAGTGCAGAAGTAGCCTCATTCTTCATTTCCTGCATGGATGGATGCTTTAGAATTCACATGCAAACTTTACAAAAAACAAAGATAGGATACATATAGACAAAAACTTTATTTTGATCTCCAAAACTTTTGAGTATCAATTTAATACTCTATTTAAAATATAATTTTTGTCTATCATATAAACATGTGCAAAATGAAATGAAAACTAACAATTAAGAAATTACAGGATCAAGCACCAACTATGATGTCAATTCTTATCTCAGGGATGCCTTACACTTCAATTATTTTTGCAACAAAAAGGAAGAAATCAACGACTGTTACATATATTGAGAAGCAATTGAAAACAAAATTCTAAGGCAACCAAGGTGAAATTGGAAAGGAAAAGAACGTTCCAATATAAAGCAAAAATTTGCTCTCAAGAAAGTATAATTGTCTGTAAGATGGGTGTATACTGGGATACCCCATTGCACTTGAGGCTTTTGCCAGCAAATCACAAAGGTGTGATGAGATCCAAATTAGACCCAAATCAAATTTATAAATATTTTTGTAATTACAAAATTTATTAATTATGTATATCCAACCCTAGATAATCAAACTCTTTTTAGCTTCAGCCTCAAACTGAACTGCATTTTACTTCCCTCAAAGGACAGTTATAGTTTCCGACTATAAAACATGGAGCCTCCAGATCCAACTAAGAAATAACTGGCCATACACAATTAAATCAAATTTTGCAGGTTGAGTTACCAAACAAAATAAGATTAACAAAGCCTAAATCTGGGTAATCTTCAATGCAACTTGCACAAACCACTTAGAACATAAGAAAACAATAAAAAAAAATCATACCTCATATCTCAAAATCTCCTCCTGTGCTTCCTTTGATGCCAAACATTCAGCTGCAGACTTTGCATCAACTTGCTTCTGTACGATATGTCTTTGATTTTTTAGTAGACATGGATCCAGGTTCAATGTGATAGTTTCGGCCTGCAGTATTACTCTGGATTCGTGATATCATTGCATTCTTTTGGGGAAAGGCTTGTTGAGTGTCTCTCGTGTACAATTTCATATCATCACTTCCTATTTCAGTTTTTATCAAATTGACATGTAAGCCCTTCATCAGAACTGAATCAAGTGGCTGCACAATAAAAGCAGTGGACTCTGATAGTGGCTCAGGTTTTATAATAATATCCATGGAGTGTTCATCTTTTCCATTATTCTCAGTGTTTGAGTTTCTAAGGACCTTCGAGGGAGGCTCATCCTCTGCAGAGTCATATACTGGAATTTTCTCAACAGAGTACCTGTAACCAAGAACAGACTATAATATCACAAGAGAAAGGAATTCCAGTAATTGTGCAAATATATACATATATCTTTATACCCACACACATAAGGAATTAAGGATTAGATTATATGTTATATATTGCAATTAAGACATTTTAACCTTCAAAGTAGAAAGTAAATTAATAGACACATAATGTATGTTTCCTTTTCTTTACCAACTCATTAAGTAAATTGTTCGATGCTATCAGCAAGCCTGGCATGTAAATATTTAACAACAACAACTAAGCATTTTTTCTTTATGTGGAGTCGACTACATGGATCAAACAATACCATAATAAATCTATTATGAATGAGATCAATAGATAGGTTATTAACTAATAAATCATTCTTAATAGTTTCAACTATTATTTTCTTTAACCTCCCTCTACCTTTAACTATCGGGCTATTCTCCATCTGATCTACTTTTCTCAATAGGACTTCTGCAGGTCTTCTCTACACATTACCAAACCACCTTAAACGAGATTCAACCATCTTCTCCACAATCGATACTACCCCAACATTTTCTTTAATGCACTCATTTCTAACCATATCTTTTCTGGTGTGTCCACACATTCAGCGCAATATTCTCATCTCTGCAACATTGAATTTATCTTCGTATTGTCTTTTAACCGCCCAACATTCAGTACCATAATGTAACCAAGATATTTAACTTGTTTTAATATATAGTCTCCAATTTTTTACATATAAATTCGTATTTATTCGTCTTTTACTAAAAATACATTTCATATATTTTGTTTTATTTTTACTTATACAAAAACCATGTGTTTCCAAAATTTGTCTCCATGACTCTAACTTTATATTTATTTCTTCTTTCGAATCACCAACTAAGATTATATCATCTGCAAAAATCATACATTGAGACCCCAAATCTTATATATGTTCAATAACTGCGTCCAAAATCAAGTTAAAAAGATACGGACTCAGAGAAAACCCTTGATGTAGTCCAACAGTTATGAAAAAAAAATTTGTGTCTCCATTTTTTGTTCTTACACAAGTTGTGATCCTATCGTACATGTATTTAATTGTTCGAATATACGCAATACGTACTCTTTTCTTCTCTAAAACTTTCCATAAAACCTCTCTTAGCACTCTGTTATATGTCTTTTCTAAATCAATAAAAATCATATACAAATCTTTCTGTCTTCTTTAATATATCTCCATCAATCTCCGCAGTAAATAAATTGCTTCCATAATTGATCTTCCTGGCATAAAATCAAATTGATTCTCTGTGATTTGAGTCTCTTGTCTTAATCTTTGCTCAATGATCTTCTCCCATAACTTCATAGTGTAGCTCATGAGCTTAATCCCCCAATAGTTAGTGCAGCTCTGTATGTCCCCTTTATTTTTACAGATAGGGATTAAAGTACTTCTCCATTCATTCGACATTTTCTTAGATTTCATTATCACATTAAACAACTTAGTGAGCCAACTTATACCTTTCCTTCCTAAACTTTTCCACACCTCAATAGGTATATTATCGGGTCCTACTGTTTTACCGTTTTTCATTCTCTTCAAAGCCTTCTCTACTTCAAACTCCTGAATTCTACGATAAAAAGTATAATTACAGTCCTCCTCCGCAACATTGAGTAATCATAGGTCAACTCACGTCCTTCATTAAAAAGCCCTTGAAAGTAACTCCTCCATCGTGGTTGGATATCTTGCTCCCTCACCAAAACCTTACCATCTTCATCTTTAATACATTTTACTTGATTTAGATCTCTTGTCTTTCTTTCCCTACCCTTCGCAAACTTGTAAATTTTTTTTCCCCATCCTTAGTTCCTAAAGATTGATATAGCCCTTCAAAAACTCTAGATCTTACTTCGTTCACAGCTTTCATAGCGTCTTTCTTAGCCACTTTATATATCCCAATTTTTATTATCTTTACATAAGTGCCACGCCTTATAGCACTCTCTTTTAACCTTAATCTTATCTTGCACCTCTACATCCCACCACCAAGATTCTTTACCCTTTGGTCCAACGTCTCTTGATTCTTCAAGTATCTCTCTTGCTATATTCCTGATCCCTTTGGCCATCTCTTCCCATATCATTAGCATTTTTCTGAGCCTCCCAAAGCCCCTCTTTCTCCACTCTTTTTTGAAAACTCATTTATTGTTCATTCTTCAAAGACCACCAACTAATTTTGAGAATTGTTTTCTTGCTCTTTCTTTCTACTCTTCTCTTAACTCATACGTCCAAAATTAAAACTGTGTTGGGTAGCTAAGCTCTCTCCAGGTATGACTTTGCAAAAATCTATTTGAGAGTTTGCTCCTCCATTCTTATATGTGATAAGATGTTCCACCTGCTTCTTACAGCACGTGTTTGCTATAGTAAAATTATAGGTTAACGAAAAATTCAAGATAGTTTTACCCTCTTCATTTGCTTCTCCTAATCCAAAACCTCTGTATACCCTCGTATCCTTTAAATTCCCTCCCTACATGTCTATTTAGATCCCTGCCTAGGAAAATCTTTTCTCCCAGAGGTATTTCTTGAATCAAACCTTCTAGATCCTCCCAAAAAATTCTCTTGTGATGCTCCTCTAAACCAACTTGAGGTGCATTTACACTAAATGGAAAAATATGACCTCTCATTCAAATTAGAGTTCTGAACCCAGAAGGTATAAAGTTCCCCATGAAATAAAAATTGTATACCAGATTTGCTCAACTTGTAGAACAGGGGAAGGGCAAGCAGTGCCCACCCAAAGGAAGACCAATTATAAGCAAATGATTTTAGAATGCACCTTCGAAAATATTTGGGCGTACACACTTTGTTCATGAGATATGACCACAGAATCAGACCTAAGGGCTCTAAAGTGTGTTGTCATAGGGTATTCTCAAACTCAAAAGTAACACCGATGTTTTTATCTTGATCTTGGCCAGTATCAGGTATCCACATGTAACTTTCTTGGAGACCACTCCTTCTTCTTGGCATCTCAAGAGTCCCTTCCTGTATGTGATTATACAGATGATTTCTTAATCTATATTATGACCTATTATGTAACAACCTCTCCTGTCAAACCTCCTATTTCACAGGTTTACTCCTGTTGGCCAGATTAGACCAGAACTAGTATTATGGATGCACCAATGTTGGTTTCCTCCACTCTACCAGCTTTCTCATCAATGGGTCCTATGGACCTTATTGCTATTTGCAAATGTAAATGCACTTGTACTCATACTGACGTCCTTTGTCTCCAATAACTATTTATCATCTGTGTTTTGTTCCTCTGTTACCTCTCTTAATGAAATATTAGTTCCCAAGTCTTTGTCTGAAGCTGTGACTCATGATGATTGGCAGAGGGCTATAAAGGAGCAAGTGCTTGCTCTTGATCATAATGACACCTAGGACTTAGTCCACCTTCCTCCTGGTAAAGAAACTATTGGTTGTAAATGGATTTATGTTGTGAATGTGAACCCAGACAGTTGATTTACCTGATTGAAAGCATAACTGGTTGCTAATGGTTATGCTCAAACTTATGGTGTTGATAGCACTGACACCTTTTATTCTGTGGCAAAATTAACATATGTGAGACTTTCCATCTCTCTAACTGCTACTAATTAAGGCCCTTGCATTGATGTGTAGAATGCTTTTCCGTATGGAGCTTTGGAAGAGGAAACATATACGGAGCAACCCCAGGTTTGTTCCTCATGCTCAAGAACAGTAAAGTATGTTGACTGAAAAATTTGTTGTATGGTTTAAAACAGCCCTCAAGGGCATGGTTTGAGTGATCTAGTGGTGGTGATTGAGTTTGGTCTATGAAAGAGAGGGCGTGATCATACAGTGTTCTTACGATAAACTACAGCAGGATGTATGCTGTTAGTTGTTTACATTGATGATATTTTGATTATAGACAATGATGAACGTGATATTACCTACAGTGTTCTTATGGAAAACTAAAGTAGGATGTATCTGGTTAGTTGTTTATGTTGATTATATCTTGGTTACCAACAGTGATGAGTGTGATATGCAACACTCGAGATTTCTTCAAACCGAATTTCAGACCAAAGGTAAGGGCGAGTTAGTTAGAGTATTTCTTGGCCATTGAAGTTATGAAATCTAGAAAAGTGTTTTTTAATAACATAAAAAGTAGGTCCTTGATTTAACTGAGGAGGAGAGGAGGCCTCTAATGACCCAGAAAAATAAAGCTGGTCAGGAAACTTAATCATTTGACCTTCACCTGATTAGACATCAATTTTCCCATCAGTGTGAGTCAATGTATGTCTACCCAAACTAACACTCTGAGGGATGCATTGTTCCACAGTGAAATACTTGAAGAAAGCTCTGAGAAGAAAAATATTGTTTAGAGACCATGGCCATAAGAGAGTTGAGGCCTTTACAAATGTTAATTGGGCCAAATCTCTAGATGATAGAAAGTGAACAACAGAATATTGTGTGGTTGTTGGTGATAATCTACAGTCTTGGACGAGCAAAAGCAAATTACAATTACCTGACCTCTACCAAAAAAAAAAAACAATTACAATTGCCGGACCAATGTAGAGGCCGAATAACATACTATTGCCAAAACCCCTTGTGAACTTATGTGGGTACAACTGTTTTTGAATGAGCTTCAATTTGAGGCATTGCTTCTGGTGAAATTATGGTTTGATAACCAAGCAGCCATGCATATTTTGTCTAATACAATATTCCACAAGAGAACAAAATATATTGAAGAGAATTGTCATTTTGAAAAGGAGAAAGTTCACTAGAATCTTATTCACACCCCCTATGCTCATATAGGAGATCAGCTAGCATATTTAATTGCTAAAGCACTTAATGGGACAAGGACTGAATCTTTACGTAACAATTTGAATATGATCAATATAGATGCTCCACCTTGAAGAGTAATAAGGGTAAGCTACTAAGTTATTAAGAGGATGGACTGGCCTTTCATTAATTTTGAATTGTACTATGCCTATTATATTGTACTACACACGTCCAATTGTATGTAAATAGACGTGTGTACTCCAAGAAAATTAGCTCTCTCTCTTCTCCATCTCCCTTTTTCTCTCTCTCATTTCTTTCCTTCTTCCATTCACAATTATTAATCTTAAAAATGTTTAGAAGGACAGAGTTGACAATTGGAAGCATTTGAAACCAAACAGTCTATGCATTACCAATTGGAAGAATTTACAAGTGACAATCCATCAAGACCTTAGAATCCACCATCAAGTAAAAGCACAAATTTGATTTCGCACTACATAATTTTTATCGGGGCTTTTGGGTATTAACATCAGGTCTCTGGTATCAATATTTGGTAACCAACTACCCAGTTTAACTATTCTCATCATTTCTCAGTTTTGGTTATTTTGGGCTCCACGAGAAGAAATGCAAATATTTTCAGGTATCCACCCATTGCTATTCTTAGCACAAATACCAGTTGCAATACACAATTTAATCAAATAATTCATAATTCGGTCCATCAGATCTATCTGAAGAAAACTAACTATAATATTAACTTGAAGAGAATGCTATTGCTAGGTACATGTTAACCATAAAATTAGCAAAATAAACAAGACTGAATGACAGGAATTAACTATGGAGAAATTTTGAACTTTTATTTTGGGACAAACCTTGAACTTACTATTATCTATTTAGTACCCATACAGTCATTAATACAGAAAACGAGGACTACTAGTAAGAGAAGAATGCATAAAAAATAAAAAAAAACAAGGTATCTATTTAGTACCCATACAGTCATTAATACAGAAAACGAGGACTACTAGTAAGAGAAGAATGCATAAAAAATAAAAATAAAAACAAGGATAAATTATAAATTACCTTTCATCATCATCTTCCCATAAATAAGTATCCTCCTGCTCAGAATTTCCCCAAGATGAGGAAAAAATAAAATATTAAAAGCAAATAAGAGTTTCAAAAAGAAAATGAAAAAGTAGAAGTAAAAGGAAAAAAAGTAACAGACACAAGAAACAAATACGCAGAACAAGGGCATCAAATCATCATTTTAAAAATTTCAATAGAAAAACCATTTATCATCAAAACACATGTTCCCCAGGGGCGAATATATTCAGGAAAAGGGAAGGGGAAAGAGAAAAGAAACTAATATATTTCTTATTGACCACTCTTGTATCCTACATGATCACTAAATCACCCAAAGCTCCAACAGGTCAACAACACTGAACCGTTAAAACTTGAATTCATAATGCTTCTTATTAACAAACCATCTATGTCCTCCAATTTAGTCTCCAAAGTCTGATGCTTATGAGACCAAAAAGGATCCACAACATCATCCAAGAATTAAAATCATGACTTAATATGGCAGTAACATAAATTTTGGCTAAAAAAATTCATTAAGATCTTAGAAACAAAGAACATCAAAAATTTAATTCTGGCACTTGATTATTCTGAGGTTATTACTAGCTTTCATCAAAACTTACCTGAAAACCACGAGATTTTGCTCCAAGGAATCCAGAACATTTGGCTGCACCACAGAGGCAACAGACCTTTGCACCACCAAACCATTCAAAGTTATAATCATATGCCAATTCAGCTCCAATAGGAATATCTTGTTTTGCAAATATTCCAACTCTTATCTCCCCCAAGACATTTCATTTCCGTGTCTCACAATTTGGCTGACTGCAAACTTGACAGAATTAAGTTGATCTCAAACCTTGGGTCATGGAAAATATGGACTATAACAAAATCCCTACTATTTATGCATACTACATGGTCCATTTTTCTCAGTATTAGCTTTCATTTGAAATGATTTACCAGGAATGATTTATAAATCTACCAAGGCTTCCTTTTCTTGTTGCATCAATAGATTCAGAGGCATTAAGAAAAATAATAAATGCATCCTTGAGACCTGCAAAGCAAAATAAACGTTTTAAAACAGTAACATTGGTTATCAAATAGAGATATCAATTTAATTAAAATTTGACCTTGAGTTTCATAAGCCTGGGACCTACGCTTAGCTTCTTTCCATGAAATTACTTCTCCACAGTATTCGATGATAAATTGCCCTGCCTGTATCAGATGAAAGGAATTAAAGTCTGGCAGTATGCAACAAAGAAATGACTAACAAAATTAGCCATACCCAAGTCAGGAAATGCTAAGACAGCCATGGATTCAAGCAATAAAGTCCCATTTTTTATTGCAAAAGTTTTACAGAAATTCTTAAAATGATTACCTTAATGTTCTCATCAGCCAAAAGACCCCATCCACGGCCTTCAGTTTTAACCAACTTTGTTTTTGCATATTCACACTTTGAAATCTCTGTAACCATCACATATATGATTAAAAAAAAGAAAAAAAGAATTGCTGTTAGTTTCATTCCATTAAAATAGGTCAGAGGCACAACAAATTTAAAAACACAACACTCCAAAATAACCATTCCTCAATGTCCCAGAAATTCAAATTTGCTACGAAACAATTTGTATTAGCACAACATAAACATGCAACAAGTTATAACAAGCATACTAAGACTGAGACACAGTATGAGATGTAGTAACTAATAAATTCTTCTAATAATCAAATACAAGCAGGATTATTATAGTAAACAAAAAACTGTGTTCTAAACAGTATTGAAAAATTAACACAATGAGAATGATAGGGAAAATACAAAACAAATATATCAGCAAGACACAAGGGCCTCAACATGAATTCACCTGATTTTTGCAAAAGATACCACAGAGGCAGTATCCAGGGGTGCATTCAGAGCTGGTTAATACATTGAGACATCTATCCCCACAAGTACTATCAGGGTCACTGGCATTATATTTGCATTCACATATAGCTATATCCTTCTCCTTCTGCTTCACATCCCTGGAGACAAATAAAGAGAAAAGCAAAAGAATTAGCATACCTTATAGAGCTTTGCCAATCTTTAACATACAAAATGTCATTTGCTTTGCATTGATTTCTGGCATGATCCTTGTAATGTAGGTTGTCCAACTTCTAGGCACATGTAGGGTTGTCCTAATCTTTAGGAGTTGTTGGCTCCTAGTTTTAAGGAAATTAGGTAGGAAACAGGAAGAAGCAACATTTTGTGGAGATATGTTTTACTTCTTTTAGTTTGGTAGCGTACCTGGATGAAGCCAAATGCCTGAATTTTGAGAGGTCAGATGTAAGCCATTCCATACCTTTGGGACAGAATAGTTTATTTGGCTTCCCTTAGGGAGTTCAGCACATTGCCTTATCATGGGTGTTACTGTTTCTAATATCCAGAGAGGCTAGAGGGCTTTATTTAATAAATTTCTTACCTTTATTTTTTCTGTCTTAGAGATATTTTGTCATTTCGCATATAATATTTTTTCTCTTCTTCCAAATGATTTTTTTCTTTCTATCCTAAAGTTTAAAGGATATAATCCATCAAACAAACAAAAAATTAATGGTGGAGAAACAATTATGATTTACAAAGCCATTTGAAACCTGCTGTGTACCCCTTCCCCTCTTCTCAGAGTTAGTTACAAAAATAAAACTGTTTTAATACTAAAAAGGATAAAAGACATGACAACCTCTTACATAATTGAAAAGAACTAAATCAATGAGCCAAGTCACTAAAAGAGGGTGGGGAGGGGGGTATCCAGGAAAGTGAGAAGTAACGCAGAGTAGCAGAAGTACTAGAACAATTATTATAGTCACTAGATTTCTATGAGCAAGATAAAAAAAAAAAAATTATATCAGAGCTTTGGCAATCCTGAAATTTCAGTTATCTCCTTATTCCTTAGAGATATTAAGAAAAACCAATAATGTGTCTTCACTTAATAGGTTGAGCTAGTGGGTGAAGTTATATTAGATATAGTAACAAAGTCTCAATGACTAAGTTCAATCCTTGGTCGCTCCACTCTCATAATTAAAATGTAAATTTCAACACAAGTTATGGTAAGCTACTAAGCTATACACATTACAATAATCACCATCAAAATTGACATGGAATTAGAGGGGAAAAAGAGAACAAAATGAAAATAAACTCCCTATCCAAGACAAGTGCTTGTACTTCAACGTAATATGTCTGCCATTATTATTTTTTACTAACTCTGGTTGATGAAATATGAAGAATTGAACAAGGAGGAATATTCTTGAAGAAAACACCAGAACGAAAATATAAATACAAAAGGACTAACCTTCTATTCAAAAATTCATTCTGATTTATATGTATGTATTGAGGCAACTCTTCGGCATGAGAATCCTTCAAAATGAATAGCGTCTTTGTTACTTGACTCAAATATAATATAACATGAACAATAATTGGAATAAACATTAACATAGAGGAAGAAAATGAAACAAAACCAAGAAAAATTTACCATTTCCAAGAATTGCATTGGAACGACTCTTTAGATGACTGTCATAGGTAAGTTGCATACAAACCTGCCAAAAATAGGAAAGAAAATGATGCTTATAAGAACAAACCCCCCCCCCCCCCGGGGTACCAAAAGAAGAGAAAGCGAAAAATTAAGTAATCTATCCTGACCAATGAACCAAAAGAAAAAAGAAACCACAGGTGCCAGTTGGAATAATTGATCGGAAGTCCAAGGTGCTCTACAAAGAATTCATGCTTCGGAAAAAATGACATTGTAAAGCTATTTAATAGTCTCAGCCTTTCCTCTTCATTTTGGGAGGATGAAAAATTTTAAAAAAAAATTGAAACGGGAGTATAAAAAGTGTATGACATTTCCTTAGAAAAGCGTAAGGGCAGCTTCTTCAGTTTCAGTTTTCTCATGAGATATCAGCTATTGGGGAAACAGATTCGGGAAATCATTCCTAGCTGTTAGGGACAATGCAGATTCACCCCGGTATCGAAATTTGACATAAGAAAAAGAAGAGAACCTCAATTATCATTCAAGAAGGGAGATGTAACAGTGATGCGAACCCGTTTGGGTCTGTTTTGGTCAAACTGGTGAGGAGTCGTAGAAGGGAATGAAAAAAATCAGAGAAAACGTACCTCGACTGCTATCAGCTTCCCGGTTCCCTTTGGCACCGGCGATACCTCCGATAGAGAATGGAGGGGGATTTTCAGGGCTCAGTTTTCCGGCCAAGTGGATGTAAGGTTGAAAGTGCGTGACGTGATTCGAACTCCGTTAGGGTTGGGAAGCGAAGCTGAAGGAGGCTTTCGCCATGGACTCGCCCTCCAGCTTAAGGCGACGACGGATCTTGTGGCAGCAGGGACAGGAGCGGTTCCGTTTCAACCCGGTTAACAATACCGAATCGAATCGGAATTATAAAAATGCAAAATAGAAAAAAGTTAATCTATGTTCTATAACTATGGGCAAAAAAAAAATTATGTTATAAGAAAATACATTTTTTGAGACTTTTTTTTTGAGTTGAGTATTTTTATATTTTTTAATATAAAAATAATTTTATTGAAAATATAAAAATTATTATTTTATAAATTTTTTTTACAACTCAAATATTAATATTTTAGAGACTTCTGTTAAATTAAAATATGTTTATCACTAAAATTACAAAATTTTAAATTTAGAACATCTTTGCAGCACAATATAAATGACATTTTCACATTATTAATTACATATCTATGAATCTATTATAAAATAATAAGTAATATATATATAGTTTTTATAAAAATACTAGCATGAAAGGCAATGTAAAATTTGTTTGAATATTTTTTTTAATACTATAATCACAGGTATTTTTAGTCTTTATTTGATACTAAATTTTCTCTTTTGACATATATATTAGTTAAATGTATTTAAGATTTAATTCTATAATAATTTTTAGATAAAAAAGGATGTCTTCGTTTAATTCTCTTTTACCAAGCGAAATAATTTCTTAAGTAAAATTGTGTAAATTTAATACTGTACAAATAACTCATCAACTCATGAGATTTAGAGCATAGTAATATGAAGAGTTACTCATTATTTGATTTAAATGTACCACTTAACCTTTTGTTTCGTTTTGTCCCATTACCACTAATTGTCCTTTGGTACTTTTTGTATTCAATTAAGCCAAATAATCATATAAAACTTAAAATGATGAAAATTTGCATTTTTTTTTTCTTCTTGTTGGCAAAATATTACGAATCATTAGATAACAAGCACATAGGCCTTGAGAATATGGGAAGTCTTGCTAATAGAACCTAGCTATTTTCTTCACCATCTTTAGCTTCATCCGCTTCTTCTTCTTGCGATGCAAGCTACACTTTTTTTCAGAAGTGAAATTCTTCTATGCGTAATTACTTGAGCTTCAATTGGACCATGAATTTTCCGATTTTGATCTGGAAAAGTTAGGTCCATGTTTGTTCTCAGTTTTCCTGGATTAAAATTTTAGACACTAGATCTCAAAATCTTAATTTTTTTTTAACAAGTAAAAATTCATTATTCATTCATGAAATCAAAATTACATGAGGCAAGTAACAGAAGGCAATAATAGATAAAATAAATAAATAACAGTTAATCTTAAATATACAAAATATAAGTATTATGATTAGATAATATAGAGGCAATATACTTTATAAATATTAATTTATTAAATATTATAACTCACCATCTTATAATTATTATAAATACAACAAAAAAAAAAAACAGAGATATGGATGAAAACTATATGCTTGTAAGAAAAATAAGCTTCTGGAGTTGTTGGGCTTTGTCCCATGGACCATATTTTGAATGAAAATGTCAATAATCCAAAAGGTTTTAAGGGTTAACAGTTTGTCAAAACTTCAATTTGCTACGAGCTATTTTCGTGTATTCGGATGATGGTGAAAAAAATACAAGAAACTCGTGTCGTTGGAAAGAACTCATTATAAACTCTATAAAGTTCATTTCGCGAGATTCCGAGTTGCCGATGATAAAATCGTGCCGTCGAGAAACCGTACGGGCCATTTTCGTGTATCCGGATGATGGTGAGAAAAATACGAGAAACTTGTGTCGTTGTGATGAAGAACTCATTAGAAACTCTATAAAGCTCATTTCGCGGGATTCCGAGTTCCCGGCGATGGAATAGTGCTGTCGAGAAACGCTACGGGTCATGTTCGTGCATCTGGAAGACGGTGAGAAAAATACAAAAAACATGTGTCGTTGTGATGAAGAACTCATTAGAAACACTATAAAGTTCGTTTCGCGAGATTCTGACTTGCCGACGATGAAATCGTGCAGTTGAGAAACCCTACGTGCCATTTTCGTGCATCCGGATGACGGTGAGAAAAATTCGAGAAACTTGTGTCATTGTGATGAAGAACTCATTCGAAATTCTAAAAAGCTCGATTCGCGAGAATCCGACTTGCCGGCGATGGAATAGTGCAGTCAAGAAACCCAACGTGCCATTTTCGTGCATCCAGATGACGGTGAGAAAAATTCGAGAAACTCGTGTCATTGGAATGTAGAACTCATTAGAATATCAATAAAGCTCGTTTCGCGAGATTCCGACTTGTTGGCGATGGAATAGTGCAGTCGATAAACCCTACGTGCCATTTTCGTGCATCCGGATGACGGTGAGAAAAATTCGAGAAACTTGTGTCGTTGTGATGAAGAACTCATTAGAAACTCTATAAAGTTCGTTTCGCGAGATTCCGAGTTGCCGGCTATGGAATCGTGCGTTCGGGTAACTCAACTGGCCATTTTCGTGCATCCGGATGACAGTGAGGAAAATACGAGAAACTCATGTCGTTGCGATAAAGAACACATTAGAAACTCTATAAAGGTCATTTCGCTTGATTCCGACTTGCCGGCAATCGAATAGTGCAGTTGAGAAACCCTACGTGCCATTTTCGTGCATCCGGATGACCGTGAGAAAAGTTCGAAAAACTTGTGTCGTTGTTATGAAGAACTCATTAGGAACTCTATAAAGTTCGTTTCGCGAGATTCCAAGTTGCCGATGTTGGAATCGTGCAGTTGAGAAACCCTACGTGCCATTTTCGTGCATCCGGATGATGGTGAGAAAAATACGCGTAACTTGTGTCGTTGTGATGAAGAATAAATTAGAAACTCAATAAAGTTCGTTTCACGAGATTCCAAGTTGCCGGCGTTGGAATCGTGCAGTTGAGAAACCCTACGTGCCATTTTCGTTCATCCGGATGACGGTGAGGAAAATCCGCGAAACTCGTGTCATTGGAATGTAGAACTCATTAGAAAATCAATAAAGCTCGTTTCGCGAGATTCTGACTTGCCGGCGATGGAATAGTGTAGTCGATAATGTAACAACCTCTTTTTTTTCCTTTATTATTATACAATATTGAGTTCACATACATGTCATTAATCAAAATAGACGTATAACATATCAAACACATAGATATTTACATCTTGTTTATTTTAGTTGACCAATTCCGGAGATACAGGTGCGGGTGGTTGCACCTTCACCGGGATCTGAGCCAACTCGACCACAAACATCTTATTTGATTCTGAAATTTGCCCAACATAAAGTAACTCGATCCAATGTGCACTAAAAGTCAGAGCCTTAGAAACAAAAGCTGCATAAATAATTTTCTGAACATGATATGGAAATATAGTGAGAATTAAATCCCAGTAAGTTCAACAATAAATTATCATAAGTAAAGCTCATCACGTCATGTTCAGCTGTATAAACTACAGAAAAATATCTTTGGTCACATGAATGCATTATATCTATGCACATAAGAATCATACTGTAATGATATGTATGACAGGATTAACTATTTTCAAAATATCATATGATGGCCATTAACTTATTCTCATTTCAAGCTACCCCGGTCAGGGTGAGTATCCTCTACTCTCCGGTACGGGCTTTTCTCGCTCCGTCCGACATGGCCCACTTTCTCTTTCTTTTCTCATTATCATGATCATAACCGTTGGTAGGGCGTCCCCTACTGGTGCACCACACAGATTGCCATGTGACCGTGCTTATTTCTTTTCTTTTCACAATGATAGCCAAAAATATGCTTTCAATAACAAGTATGTTCATCAAAATATAACTATTACCATAAATCATTGGTAATCATGCCATGAACATAACCATTTCAAATATCACTTTATAAAATATTTCCATGTCAAAATTTCATACTTAAGATGGTAAGAAGTTCATACAATGGCAATGGCTATGGCTATACTAGTCATTTATTAAGATTCATCTTCTTTTTTAAATACTAATTTTATTTCTTTATTTTCTTGATGAAGGTTTTCATCCTATCTAACCTTCTCTTACTAATCAGAGCATAACTCCCTCAATTTAACTCTGATGTAGGTGATCTTGGTGTCCATTTCAAGATAAAACAATTATCTAAAACTATTATGTTGAACATTGTAGCGAAAAATTAAGAAATAAAGGTGATATTACTCCCTCAAAGTACAGGATAGTTCCTCTCGGATAGGTTCTGACCTTTACTGACTAATTAGACCATATCTCCCAAATTGGAACTCCAAATTGCGTTATTCCAGTTGGTAAAAATCCACGAGCCATATATCTATAATTGTTATGTTGGCGCGCTATTTTAATTCCCTACAGAATATTCTCAGAAATTCAAAAAATAAAGCATTAATAACATACTCTTCCCTGAATAAACATTTTCTGACCTCTGCTTACTAATCGTATAATATCTACCTCATATGAACTCCAAATTGCATAATTCCAGTGGGTATATTTCCATGAGACATAGATATATAACTTTCATGTTAACCATTTATTTTAATTCCATACAGATAATTTTCAAAAATTAAAATACAAAAGCTGTCCTAACATAATCTTCCCTGATGAACCATTTTCTGACCTTGGCTTACTAATCGGACCATATCTACCACATGTGAACTCCAAATTGAATGATTCCAGTGGCTAAAAATCCATGACACACATATATTTAATTCTTATGTTAACCATTTATTTTAATTCCCTACCAATAATTCCCAGAAATTAAATTACCGAAGCTATCCTAACATATTCTTCCCTGATGATTCATTTTTTGACCTTTGACTACTAATCAGACCATAGCTACCTCATATGGACTCCAAATGGAATGATTCCAGTGGGTGAAAATCCGTGACACATATATCTTTAATTCTTATCTTAACCATTTATTTTAATTCCTTATAGATTGTTCCCAGAAATTAAAATACCAAAACTTAAAATTCTGTCAACCATAGCCATATCCATGCAGAACTATCTACACCAACCTAAGTATTCAAACATACATCACATGCAAGATCAATATGCAACATGATATAGCAACATCCATGACTAATCATCAAAGTTCTAAGATCAAAATCTCATATAAATATTATGAGTTTCAAAGGTTTTCTGCAAAAAGAAATATTGTTAAACTTACCTGGAGCACTTAGTCTTCTAGACTTCTCCTTCCTCTTTCTTCCTTTCTTCCTCTCCTTTCCTCACACTACCTTGCTTCTATTTTTGTTCTCCCTCACTTGGACGAAATTCTAATGTTGTAAGGGTGGGTTTTCTTATATAGACCACCAAATAATTCACCTTTCATGATCATGGGTCTACCTTATCACAATTAGGATACACTTTGTTGAATTTTTGGAAAACAAACAACTTATGTTCTTGTCTTCCTCTTCCTTAGTCAAGATATGCATAGAAAAAGGAGATTTGTATTTTGAAAATTATGATGATATGTTCTTAAGATATGGGGCAAGATCCCTTTGATTTAGGGATTCATTTCCTTTTTCTTTTGTCTTAATCAAGTATGATAGATTTGCCTTTTTAAGTGGCAAATTTCTAGCCCTTGAATTTTCCTTACTTAACTAAAATTATTTGTGTAGGATAATGATGTTTTGTCATAATGCTATGTATTATTACCCACTTGCTAAAGTTATGAATATAGGATATAGATGTTTTTGTCCTAAAGCCTTGTATTATTATGCCACTTGCCAAAATGATGAATGTAGAATCACACCACTTGTCAAATTTTTGTCTTAATGCCATGTCACTTAATCTTGATTACACTAATATTTCATCATTTTAATTTTATTTTTATTTTTATTTTTCCTCTTGGGTTTGGGCTCATTCTTGCCCATTTTCCTTACTTTGGTTAAAATTATTCCTTTCATAATGGGCTTGGTCACATTTTCATGATTTTTGGGCTATCGGTCCAATTTCTATATCCTAGTCCAAGTCTATGTTTTATTTCTTCCTTGGCCTATCCTATTGGCTTGCTAAAAATTCATGTGAAGTAGAAAAACTCTATATGAAGTGTCTATAGGTTAAAGCCCAATTACGGGTGGAGATACTAAACTTAGTAACTTTTGCTCTTAAATTAAGAAAAATTACCCTAATCCGATCTTCTTGAAATTTTAAGACCTTTACTTATTTCACAAAAATTTATCTTTCTTTACCTAAGAATTTCACCTTTCTTTAACATGTTTATTTCTAATATTTCCTCTTAGGTTTTCTTTCTTTACCTATTCCATTAATATTAGAACATTTCTATGTATATATATAAGGTGAAGAATTTCTAAGGAAAATATCTAAAAATTACGGGATGTTACAGATAAACCCTACGTGCCATTTTTGTGCATCCGGATGACGATGAAAAAAATACGCGAAACTTGTATCGTTGTGATGAAGAACTCATTAGAAATTTTATAAAGTTCCTTTCGCGAGATTCCGAGTTCCCGGCCACAGAATCGTGCTGTTGAGAAACGCTACAGGTCATGTTCGTGCATCCGGATGACGGTGAGAAAAATACGAGAATATTGTGTCCTTGTGATGAAGAACTCATTAGAAACATTGTAAAGTTCCTTTCGCGAGATTTCGAGTTCCCAGCGATAGAATCGTGCTTTCGGGTAACTCAACTGGCCATTTTCGTGCATCCAGATGACGGTGAGGAAAAAACGAGAAACTCGTGTCGTTGCGATGAAGAACTCATTAGAAACACTATAAAGTTCATTTCACGAAATTCTGAGTTGCCGGCGATGGAAACGTGTGGTCGAGAAACCCTACGGGCCATGTTCGTGCGTCCGGATGAAGGTGAGAAAAATACGAGAAACTTGTGTCGTTGTTAGGAAGAACTCATTAGAAACTCAAAGTTCGTTTCGCGAGATTCCGAATTGCCGGTGATGGAATCATGCAGTTAAGAAATGCTACGTGCCATTTTTTTGCATCCGGATGATGGTGAGGAAAATACGTGAAACTCGTGTAATTGGAATGTAGAACTCATTAGAAAGTCAATAAAGCTGGTTTCGCGAGATTCCGACTTACCGGAAAAGGAATCGTACAGTCGAGAAACCCTACGAGCCATTTTCGTGTATCTGGATGACGGTAAGGAAAATACGAGAAACTCGTGTCGTTGCGATAAAGAACTCATTAGAAACTCTATAAACCTCATTTCGCGAGATTCCGACTTGCCGGCAATGGAATAGTGCAGTCGAGAAACCCTACGTGCCATTTTTGTGCATCCGGATGACGGTGAGGAAAATATGAGAAACTGATGTCGTTGTTAGGAAGAACTCTATAGAAACTCTATAAAGTTCGTTTCGCGAGATTCCGAGTTGTCGACGATGAAATCGTGCCGTCGAGAAACCCTACGGCTCAATTTCGTGCATCTGGATGACGGTGAAGAAAATACGAGAAACTCGTGTCGTTGTGAAGAAGAACTCATTAGAAACACTATAAAGTTTGTTTCGCGAGATTCCGAGTTGCCGCCGATGGAATCGTGCTGTCGAAAAACCCTACGGGCCATGTTCGTGCATCCGGATGACGATGAGAAAAATATGAGAAACTTGTGTCGTTGATAGGAAGAACTCATTAGAAACTCTATAAAGTTCGTTAAGCGAGATTCCGAGTTAATAGGTTTCTATTCTACATTGTCACCTTATTCAACTGTCTATAATCTATGCATAGTCATAGTGATCCATCTTTCTTTTTCATAGATAGAACTGGAGCACTCCGAATAAAAGTACTGGGGTATTTAAATACCTTGTCTAACAAGTCTTGTAACTAAATTTTTTTTTAATTCGATCGATATCATTCTATATAGGGATATAGATACTAGTTGAGTTCTAAGGAGTAAATCAATACCAAATTCTTGAATTGCTGTGGCATGGTTGTGCAAGATTTTCTCTGCATTGTTTGCCGAATTCCGCCTTGGTGGTGCCATTTCCTACTGTGGGAAAAAATAAATTTATGCTGCTATTGAGGTGATCAAACCCAATAGTTAGTTTAAAAAAATATTTAACAGTGGTCATAACACCACCTCGCATATAGATAAGAAACACTAGTAATTTCTTACCTATATAAGTCACTGATCCCCTACACAGCACAACCACAACATACTCAAGACACTATAAGATCGATTCAGATAACCATCCACCCACTGGCCATCTAGGATCGACCTACTCTGATACCAATTATGTAACATCCTTTTTTATTATTATTATACAATATTGAGTTCACATACACATCATTAATCAAAACGTACATGCAACATAAAAGACATAGATATTTACATCTTATTTATTTTGGTTGACCAATTCCGGAGATATAGGTGCGGGTGGTTGCACCTTCACCGGGATCTGTGCCAACTCGTTCACAAACATTTTATTTAAGATCTGCCCATCATAGAATAACTCGATCCAACGTGCACTAAAAGCCAGAGCTATAGAAAATCTGCATAACTAATTTTCTGAACATGATATGGAAATATAGTGAGAATTAAATCCCAGTAAGTTCAACAATAAATAATCATCAATAAAGCTCATCATGTCATGTTCAGCTGTATAAACTACAGAAAATATCTTTGGTCACATGAATGCATTATATCTATGCACATAAAATCATACTGTAATGATATGTATGACAGGATTTACTATTTTCAAAATATCATATGATGGCCATCAACTTATTCTCATTTCAAGCAACCTCGGTCAGGGTGAGTATCCTCTACTCTCCGGTACGGGCTTTTCTCGCTCCGTCCGACATGGCTCACTTTCTCTTTCTTTTCTCATTATCATGATCATAACCGTTGGTAGGGCGCCCCCTACTGGTGCACCACACGGATTGCCATGTGACTGTGCTCATTTCTTTTCTTTTCACAATGATAGCCAAAAATATGTTTTCAATAACAACTATGTTCATCAAAATATAACTATTATCATAAATCATTGGTAATCATGCCATGAACATAACCATTTCAAATATCACTTTATAAAATATTTCCATGTCAGAATTTCACACTTAAGATGGTAAGAAATTCATACAATGGCAATAGCTATGGCTATACTAGTTATTTATTATTTCCATTTATAAGATTCATCTTCTTTCTTAAATATTAATTTTATTCCTTTATTTTCTTGATGCAGGTTTTCATCACATCTAACCTTCTCTTACTAATCAGAGCATAACTCCCTCAATTGAACTCCGATGTAGGTGATCTTGTTTTCCATTTCAAGATAAAACAATTATCTAAAACTATTATGTTGAACAGTTTAACGAAATATTAAGAAATCAAGGTGATATTACTCCCTCAAAGTACAGGATAGTTCTTCTCGGATAGGTTCTGACATTTAACAACTAATCTGTCCATATCTGCCTCATATGAATTCCAAATTAAGTGATTCCAGTGGGTAAAAATCCTTAACACATCTATCTATAATTCATATGTTAACCATTTATTTTAATTCCTTATAGAGTGTTCCCAGAAATTAAAATACCGAAGCTATCCTAACATATTCTTCCCTGATGAACCATTTTCTGACCTTTGCTTACTAATCGGACCATATATACCTCAAATGGACTCTAAATTGAATGATTCCAGTGGCTACAAATCCGTGACATATATATCTTGAATTCTTATGTTAACAATTTATTTTAATTCCCTACAGATAATTCCCAGAAATTAAAATACCGAAGCTATCCTAACATATTCTTCCCTGATGACCCATTTTCTGACCTTTGACTACTAATCGGCTCATATATTCGTCATATGGACTCCAAATTGAATGATTCCAGTGGCTAAAAATCCATGACACACATATCTTTAATTCTTATGTTAATCATGTATTTTAATTCTTTATAGATTGTTCCCAGAAATTAAAATACCGAAGCTTAAAATTCTGACAACCATAGCCATACACATGCAGAACTATCTACACCAACCTAAGTATTCAAACATACATCACATGCAAGATCAATATGTAACATGATATAGCAACATCCATGACCAATCATCAAAGTTCTAAGATCAAAATATAATATAAATATTATAAGTTTCAAAAGTTTTCTTCAAAAAAAAATATTGTTAAACTTACTTGGAGCACTTAGTCTCCTAGACTTCTCCTTCCTCTTTCTTTCTTTCTTCCTTTCCTTTCCTCAATCTACCTTACTTCTATTTTTTCCTCTCCCTCACTTGGACGAAATTCTAATGTTGTAAAGGTGGGTTTCCTTATATAGACCACCAAATAATTCACCTTTCATGATCATGGGTATACCTTATCACAATTAGGATACACTTTGTTGAATTTTTGGAAAACAAACAACTTATGTTCTTGTCTTCCTCTTCCTTGGTCAAGATATGCATAGTAAAAGGAGATTTGTATTTTGAAAATTATGATAATATGTTCTTAAGATATGGGACAAGGCCCCTTTGATTTAGGGATTCATTTACCTTTTCTTTTGTCTTAATCAATTATGATAGGTTGCCTTTTTAAGTGGCAAATTTCTAGCCCTTGAATCTCCATTATTTGGTTGATATTATTTGTGTGGGATAGGAATGTTTTGTCCTAATACCATGTATTATCATACCACTTGCTAAAATTATGAGTGCAGGATATAGATGTTTTTGTCCTAAAGCCTTGTATTATTATGCCACTTGCCAAAATGATGAATGTAGAATCACACCACTTGCTAAATTTTTGTCTTAATGCCATGTAACCTAATCTTTATTATTATTACATTATTATATCATCACCTAATTTATTTTATTTTATTTTTCCTCTTGGATTTGGGCTTATTCTTACCCATTATGGGCTTATTCCTACCCATTTTCTTTGCTTTGGATAAAATTCTACATTTTTTGGAGGGCTTGGTTACATTTTCATAAGTTTGGGCTATTGGTCCAATTACTATATCCTAGTCCAAGTCTATGTTTTATTTCTTACTTAGGTTATCCAATGGGCTTGCTAGAAACTTATTTGAAGTGGAACTCTGCATGATGTGTCCATAGGTAAAAGTCCAATTTATGGGTGGAGATACTAAACTTAGTAACTTTTGCTCTTAAATTAAGAAAAATTACCCTAATCCGATCTTCTTGAAATTTTAAGACCTTTACTTACTTCACAAAAATTTATCTTTCTTTAACTAAGAATTTCACCTTTCTTTAGCATGTTTATTTCTAATATTTCCTCTTAGGTTTTCTTTCTTTACCTATTCCATTAATATTAGACAATTTCTATGCATATATGTAAGGTGAAGAATTTCTAAGGAAAATATCTAAAAATTACGGGATGTTACACGAATGACGGTGAGAAAAATACGAGAAACTTGTGTCGTTGTGATGAAGAACTCATTAGAAACATTATAAAGTTCCTTTCGCGAGATTCCAAGTTCCCGGCGATAGAATCGTGCTTTCGGGTAACTCAACTGGCCATTTTCGTGCATCCAAATGATAGTGAGGAAAAAATGAGAAACTCGTGTCGTTGCGATGAAGAACTCATTAGAAACACTATAAAGTTTGTTTCGCAAGATTCCGAGTTGCCGGCGATGGAATCGTGCGGTCGAAAAACCCTACGGGCCATGTTCGTGCATCCGGATGACAGTGAGAAAAATACGAGAAACTTGTGTCGTTGTTAGGAAGAACTCATTAGAAACTCTATAAAGTTCGGTTCGCGAGATCCCGAGTTGCCGGCGATGGAATCATGCAGTTAAGAAACCCTACGTGCCATTTTTGTGCATCCGGATGACGGTGAGGAAATTACGTGAAACTCGTGTAATTGGAATGTAGAACTCATTAGAAAGTCAATAAAGCTGGTTTCGCGAGATTCTGACTTGTCGGCGTGGGAATCGTGCAGTTGAGATACCCTACGTGCCATTTTCGTGCATCGGGATGACGGTGAAGAAAATACGAAAAACTGGTGTCGTGGTTAGGAAGAACTCTATAGAAACTCTATAATGTTCATTTCGCGACATTCCGAGTTACCGGCGTTGGAATCGTGCAGTCGAGAAACCCTAAGTGCCATTTTTATGCATCCGGATGATGGTGAGAAAAATACGAGAAACTCGTGTCGTTGTTAGGAAGAACTCATTAGAAACTCTATAAAGTTTGTTTAGCAAAATTCCTAGTTGCCGGCGATGGAATCGTACGGTCGGGCAACTCAACTGGCCATTTTCGTGCATCTGGATGATGGTGAGGAAAATACAACAAACTCGTCTCGTTGCGATGAAGAACTCATTAGACACTCTATAAAGCTCAATTTGCGAGATTCCGACTTGCCGGCGATTGAATATTGCAGTCGAGAAACCCTACGTGCCATTTTCGTGCATCCGAATGACGGTGAGAAAAATTCGAGAAACTTGTGTCGTTATGATGAAGAACTCATTAGAAACTCTATAAAGTTCGTTCCCCGAGATTCCGAGGTGCCGGCGTTGGAATAGTGCAGTCGATAAACCCTATGTGCCATTTTTGTGCATCCGAATGACGGTGAAAAAAATTCGAGAAACTTGTGTCGTTGTGATGAAGAACTCATTAGAAACTCTATAAAGTTCGTTTCGCGAGATTCCGAGTTGCTAGCGTTGGAATTGTGCAGTTGAGAAACCCTACGTGCCATTTTCGTGCATCCAGATGACTGTGAGAAAAATTCGAGAAACTTGTGCCGTTGTGATGAAGAACTCATTAGAAATTTTATAAAGTTCCTTTCGCGAGATTCCGAGCTCCCGGCTATAGAATCGTGCTGTCGAGAAACGCTACGGGTCATGTTCGTGCATCCGGATGACGGTGAGAAAATACGAGAAATTTGTGTCGTTGTGATGAAGAACTCATTAGAAACATTATAAAGTTCCTTTCGGAGATTCCAAGTTCCCGGCGATAGAATCGTGCTGTCGGGTAACTCAACTGGCCATTTTCGTGCATCCAGATGTTAGTGAGGAAAAAACGAGAAACTCGTGTCGTTGCGATGAAGAACTCATTAGAAACACTATAAAGTTCGTTTCGCGAGATTCCGAGTTGCCGGCGATGGAATCGTGCGGTCGAGAAACCCTACGGGCCATGTTCGTGCATCTGGATGACGGTGAGTAAAATACGAGAAACACGTTTCGTTGGAATGAAGAACTCATTAGAAACTCTATAAAGCTCATTTTGCGTGATTTCGAGTTGCTGGCAATGGAATAGTGCAGTCTAGAAACCCTACGGGCCACGTTCGTGCATCCGGACGACGGTGAGGAAAATACGAGAAACACGTTTCGTTGGAATGAAGAACTCGTTAGAATCTTTATAAAGCTCATTTCGCGAGATTCCGACTTACCGGCGATGGAATAGTGCAGTCGAGAAACCCTACGAACCACGTTCGTGCATCTGGATGACGGTGAAGAGAATACGAGAAACACGTTTCGTTGGAATGAAGAACTCATTTAAAACTCTATAAAGCTCCTTTCGCGAGATTCCGACTTGCCGGCAATTGAATCGTGCAGTCGAGAAACGCTACGGGTCACGTTCGTGCATCCGGATGACGTTGAGAAAAGTACAAGAAACTCGTGTCGTTGTTAGGAAGAACCCATTAGAAACTCTATAAAGTTTGTTTCGTGAGATTCCGAGTTGCCGGTGATGGAATCGTGCGATAGGGTAACTCAACTGGCAATTTTCGTGCATCCGGATGATGGTGAGGAAAATACGAGAAACTCGTCTCGTTGCGATGAAGAACTCATTAGACACTCTATAAAGTTCGTTTCGCGAGATTCCGAGTTGCCGGCGTTGGAATCGTGCAGTTGAGAAACCCTAAATTGGATTTTCATGCATCCGGATGACGGTGAGAAAAATTCGAGAAACTTGTGTCGTTGTGATGAAGAACTCATTAGAAACTCTATAATGTTCGTTTCGCGAGATTCCGAGTTGCTAGCGTTGGAATTGTGCAGTTGAGAAACCCTACGTGCCATTTTCGTGCATCCAGATGACTGTGAGAAAAATTCGAGAAACTTGTGCCGTTGTGATGAAGAACTCATTAGAAATTTTATAAAGTTCCTTTCGCGAGATTCCGAGCTCCCGGCTATAGAATCGTGCTGTCGAGAAAGGCTACGGGTCATGTTCGTGCATCCGGATGACGGTGAGAAAATACGAAAAATTTGTGTCGTTGTGATGAAGAACTCATTAGAAACATTATAAAGTTCCTTTCGGAGATTCCAAGTTCCCGGCGATAGAATCGTGCTGTCGGGTAACTCAACTGGCCATTTTCGTGCATCCAGATGTTAGTGAGGAAAAAACGAGAAACTCGTGTCGTTGCGATGAAGAACTCATTAGAAACACT
Organism: Gleditsia sinensis; assembly: GCA_037074535.1. Lineage (NCBI taxonomy): Eukaryota > Viridiplantae > Streptophyta > Magnoliopsida > Fabales > Fabaceae > Gleditsia > Gleditsia sinensis. The sequence continues at coordinate 48,024,151 of CM073469.1, forward strand.
ATAAAGTTCGTTTCGCGAGATTCCGAGTTGCCGGCGACGGAATCGTGCGGTCGAGAAACCCTACGGGCCATGTTCGTGCATCCGGATGACGGTGAGTAAAATATGAGAAACACGTTTCGTTGGAATGAAGAACTCATTAGAAACTCTATAAAGCTCTTTTTGCGTGATTCCGACTTGCTGGCGATGGAATAGTGCAGTCGAGAAACCCTACGGGCCACGTTCGTGCATCCGGACGACGGTGAGGAAAATACGAGAAACACGTTTCGTTGGAATGAAGAACTCGTTAGAATCTTTATAAAGCTCATTTCGCGAGATTCCGACTTACAGGCGATGGAATAGTGCAGTCGAGAAACCCTACGAACCACGTTCGTGCATCCGGATGACGGTGAAGAAAATACGAGAAACATGTTTCGTTGGAATGAAGAACTCATTTAAAACTCTATAAAGCTCCTTTCGCGAGATTCCGACTTGCCGGCAATTGAATCGTGCAGTCGAGAAACGCTACGGGTCATGTTCGTGCATCCGGATGACGGTGAGAAAAGTACGAGAAACTCGTGTCGTTGTTAGGAAGAACTCATTAGAAACTCTATAAAGTTTGTTTCGTGAGATTCCGAGTTGCCGGTGATGGAATCGTGCGGTAGGGTAACTCAACTGGCCATTTTCGTGCATCCGGATGATGGTGAGGAAAATACGAGAAACTCGTCTCGTTGCGATGAAGAACTCATTAGACACTCTATAAAGTTCGTTTCGCGAGATTCCGAGTTGCTGGCGTTGGAATCGTGCAGTTGAGAAACCCTAAATTGCATTTTCATGCATCCGGATGACGGTGAGAAAAATTCGAGAAACTTGTGTCGTTGTGATGAAGAACTCATTAAAAACTCTATAAAGTTCGTTCCACGAATTTCTGAGTTGCCGGCGTTGGAATCGTGCAGTTGAGAAACCCTACGTGCCATTTTCATGCATCCGGATGACGGTGAGGAAAATACGGGAAACTTGTGTCATTGTGAAGATGAACTCATTAGAAACTCAATAAAGTTCGTTTCGAAAGATTCCCAGTTGCCGACGATGAAATCGTGCCGTCGAGAAACCCAACGGGCCATTTTCATGCATCCGGATGACGGTGAGGAAAATACGAGAAACACGTTTCGTTGGAATGAAGAACTCATTAGAAACTCTGTAAAGCTCATTTGGCGAGATTTCGACTTGTCGGCGATAGAATAGTGCAGTCGAGAAACCCTGCGGGCCACGTTAGAGCATCCGGATGATGGTGAGGAAAATACGAGAAACACGTTTCGTTGGAATGAAGTACTCATTAGAAACTCTATAAAGCTCATTTCGCGAGATTCCGACTTGCCAGCGATAGAATAGTGCAGTCGAGAAACCCTACGTGCCATTTTCGTGCATCTGGATGACGGTGAGGAAAATATGAGAAACTGGTGTCGTTGTTAGGATGAACTCTATAGAAACTCTATAAAGTTCATTTCGTGACATTCCGTGTTGCCGGCGATGGAATCGTGCGGTCGAGAAACTCTACGTGCCATTTTTATGCATCTGGATTACGGTGAGAAAAATACAAGAAACTCGTGTCGTTGTTAGGAAGAACTCATTAGAAACTCTATAAAGTTTGTTTCGCGAAATTCCGAGTTGCCGGCGATGGAATCGTACGGTCGGGTAACTCAACTGGCCTTTTTCGTGCATCCGGATGATGGTGAGGAATATACGAGAAACTCATCTCGTAGCGATGAAGAACTCATTAGACACTCTATAAAGCTCATTTCGCGAGATTCTGACTTGCCGGCAATGGAATAGTGCAGTCGAGAAACCCTACGTGCCATTTTCGTGCATCCGAATGACGGTGAGGAAAATACGAGAAACTGATGTCGATGTTAGGAAGAACTCTATAGAAACTCTATAAAGTTCATTTCGCGACATTCCGAGTTGCCGGCGATGGAATCGTGCAGTCAAGAAACCTTACGTGCCATTTTCATGCATCCGGATGACGGTGAGAAAAATTCGAGAAACTTTTTTCGTTGTGATTAAGAACTCTTTAGAAATTTTATAAAGTTCCTTTCGCGAGATTCCGAGTTCCTGGCCATTGAATCGTGCTATCGAGAAACGCTACGGGTCATGTTCGTGCATCCGGATGACGGTGAGAAAAATACGAGAAACTTGTGTCGTTGTGATGAAAAACTCATTAGAAACATTATAAAGTTCCTTTCGCGAGATTCCGAGTTCCCGGCGATAGAATCGTGCTGTCGGGTAACTCAACTGGCCATTTTCGTGCATCCAGATGACGGTGAGAAAAAAATGAGAAACTCGTGTCGTTGCGATGAAGAACTCTTGATATGAGGGAAATGCCTTAGGGAGTAATCATCCCCAAAAGCCAGGCTATTGGAGTGAGGGTGCCTAAGGTCTTATAAACCCCCCCACCTAGTGGTATTCTAGCCGATGTGGGACTTTGTCGATAGTCACTCGATAATCACCTTCACCGTTGCACAGTTCACATCATTCGCCCACTCTTTTTGGCTTCAACGTCCTCGTGCAAGGTGTACGGGCTACACCACGAGCTACCCAACGACGCAGTTTTTTTTTTTTTACAACCTGCCTCAGTCGGCGATCTGGCATTTTTTGATGACCTGCCTCAGTCGGCAATCTGGCCAACCCACACCGACCAGATGAACCAAGGCTCTGATACCAAATGATATGAGGGAAATGCCTTAGGGAGTAATCATCCCCAAAAGTCAGGCTGTTGGAGTGAGGGTGCCTAAGGTCTTATAAACCCCCCCCCCCCACCTAGTGGTATTCTAGCCGATGTGGGACTTTGCCGATAGTCACTCGATAATTAATTATGGAGATCAAGTTGCTGTCAAAGCTAATCTAAACCGTTCCCAAGATCCTTTGCAAGGGATAGGCGGTCCAATGATTAGGAGCAGGGCGAAGCAAGCCAAAGAAGCTTTACTAGGCTTGATCTTGGATGTGCAAGCTAAAGAGAAAGTTGTTGGGCCAAGTCTAAACATCAAGTGGGCCACACTTTGCAGCCTTGAGGATTGCATTAAAGAGGGCAATTCGGAGGCCCAATAAAGTTTGTTGGATCTTGAAGACAACTAGCTCAAATCTGCATTGATTTAAAGATGTTTTATGGGCTTTAGTTTAAATGTTTTGTTTTGAATATTATTAGTTTTTGGGCCCATTCTTTATGCAGCCCAAATAGTAGTTTAATTATGGGTTTGTTTTTTTATTAGTTTAGTTGGGCCAGATAACTAATGTTATTTGGGCCATATTTTTATTAGAAGTCCAATTAGGAGTTTAAGGCTTTTTGACTTTCCTACTAAGGTTAGGTTTGATTGTCTATTTAAGAGTTCTTCAAGTTCATGTATTAAACAGATTTTGATGATTAATAAAGATTGAGTTTTCTCCTAAAGTGAGAGCTTCCCTTAGTTCTTGGGCAAAGAACTGAATCCGATCTTATCGAGGCAACTCGTGGCGATCAAACATCCGTTGAATTTTCAAGACGATGCTTGCTTTTCCCAAACACTCTGTTTCTTCGTTTAGAGGAACGCATCATTTGGTATCACAGCCTTGGTTCGTCTGGTCAGTGTGGGTTGGCCAGATCGCCGACTGAGGCAGGTCATCAAAAAATGCCAGATCGCCGACTGAGGCAGGTTGTAAAAAAAAAACTGCGTCGTTGGGTAGCTCATGGTGTAACCCGCACACCTTGCACGAGGACGTGCAAGCCAAAAAGAGTGGGCGAATGATGTGAACTGTGCAACGGTGAGGGTGATTATCGAGTGACTATCGGCAAAGCGCCCTGCTCCTAGTCATTGGACCGCCTATCCCATGCAAAAGATCTTGGGAATGGTTTAGAGTAGCTTTAATAGCACCTTGATCTCCATCATTTGGTATCAGAGCTTTGGCTCCTTGAGATTTGGTTGGTGTCCTATCTTTTCTTTTCTATTTTCTAGACTAGTACTACGAGTTAGAATAAAAGTAGGATACCAAATGATGCGTTCCTCTATACGAAGAAACGGAGTGTTTGGCGAAAGCAAGGATCGTCTTGAAAATTCAATGGATGTTTGATCGCCACGAGTTGCCTCGATAAGATCGGATTTAGTTCTTTGCCCAAGAACTAAGGGAAGCTCTCACTTTAGGAGAAAACTCAATCTTTATTAATCATCAAAATCTATTTTTAATACATGGACCTAATAAAATCTTAAATAGACAATCAATCATAACCCTAATAGGAAAGCCAACAGGCCTAAAACTCCTAATTGGACTTCTAATAGAATATGACCCAAATAACATTAATTATCTGGCCCAACTAAACTAACAAAAACAAACCCATAATTAAACTACTATTTGAGCTACATAAAGAATGGGCCCAAATGCTAATAATATCCAAAACAAAACATTTAAAATTAAAGCCCATAATACATCTTTAGCCTATGCAGATTTGGGCTAGTTGTCTTCAAGATCCAATAAACTTTATTGGGCCTCCGAACTGCCCTCTTCAAGGCTGCAAAGTGTGGCCCATTTGATGTCTAGACTTGGCCCAATAATTTTTTCTTTAGCCTGCACATCCAAGATCAAGCCCAGTAAAGCTTCTTTGGCCCGCTTCGCCCTGCTCCTAGTCATTGGACCGCCTATCCCTTGCAAAGGATCTTGGGAACGATTTATAGTAGCTTTGACAGCACCTTGATCTCCATCATTCCCTCCTTCCTCGAAAGGATTCGTCCTCGAATCAAAACCATCACCTACATCAAATAAAGATAAGTCAGCAACATTGAATGTAGCACTAATATTGCCATACTCACTAGGTAAATCAATCTTATAGGCATTGTCATTGATTCGCTCCAAGACTTGAAAAGGTTCATCTCCCCTAGGATGTAACTTAGACTTTCTCTGAACCGAGAACCTCTCTTTGCACATATGTATCCAAACCCAATCACCAGGTTCAAATACAATCTTTGTTCTCCTCTTGTTGGCTTGCGTTGCATATTGCTTACTCTTCCTTTCAATGTTAGCTCGAACTTTAGCATGCAAATCCTTTACATATTCAGCCTTTTGCTTACCATCCAAATTAACAAACTCATTAGTAGACAAAGGTAAAATATCCAAAGGTGTTAGAGGATTAAAGCCATAAACAATTTCAAAAGGACTATAAGCAGTAGTAGAATGCACAGATCTATTGTAAGCAAACTCAACATGTGGTAAAGCTCTTTCCCAATGTTTCAAATTTTTTGACATAATAGCACGTAAAAGTGTAGTAAGTGTCCTATTAACTACCTCAGTTTGCCCATCTGTTTGAGGGTGTGCAACAGTAGAAAATAGAAGTTTAGTTCCTAATCTTCCCCATAAAGTACGCCAAAAATGACTTAAGAACTTAACATCTCTACCACTTACTATTGTTCTAGGCAACCCATGCAAACGCACTACTTCTTTAAAGAACAGATTAGCTATGTGTGTTGCACCATTGGTTTTAGCACATGCAATGAAATGAGCCATTTTGTTAAACCTATCAACAACCACAAAAACACTATCCTTACCACTTTGAGATCGTGGTAACCCTATCACAAAATCCATAGAAATATCATGCCAAGGCTGTGTAGGTACAGGTAATGGGGTATAAAGGCCATGTGGCATTACCTTAGACTTAGCTTGTTTACATGCCACACACTTAGTACAAAACAAAATGACATCATGTTTCATGCGAGGCCAATAAAAATGTTCATGCAGAATTTCTAAAGTTTTAGTGACTCCAAAATGCCCCATTAGACCTCCACCATGACTCTCCTTAATTAATAAGGCACACATAGAACACGTAGGCACACAAAGTTTATTCTTTTTAAACAAGTAGCCTTCATGTCTATAGAAACCATCAATAGCACGTTTATCACAAGAATTCCAAGCAGATCCAAAATCAACATCATTAGCATACAAATATTTAATGTATTCAAAACCAAGCAACTTAGCATGTAAGAATGTCAACAATGCATATCTTCTAGACAATGCATCAGCTACCACATTTTCCTTTCCAGTTTTATACTTAATCACATAAGGAAATGTCTCAATCAATTCTAACCACTTTGCATGCCTCTTATGCAACTTACCTTGAGACTTCAAAAATTTCAAGCTCTCATGATCTGAATGAATAATGAACTCTCTTGGCCATAGATAATGTTGCTAAGTTTGCAAAGTCCTCACCAATGCGTATAACTCCTTATCATAAGTAGGATAGTTCAGTGCTGCCCCATTTAGCTTCTCACTGAAGTATGCAATTGGTTTAGAATCCTGCATCAAAACAGCACCTATACCAACTCTAGAAGCATCACATTCAATTTCAAAAGCTTTATCAAAGTTAGGTAATGACAGCAAGGGTGCATTAGTCAGAAGATTCTTTAAAGTGTTAAATGACTTCTCATGCAAATCATCCCATTTAAAGACAACATTCTTTTTAACAAGTTCATTTAGGGGTGCAGCAATAGTACTGAAATTCTTTACAAACCGCCTATAGAAACTTGCTAAACCATGGAAACTCCTAACTTCATTAGCATTCCTAGGTGTAGGCCAATCTCGGATTGCCTTAACCTTGTCCTCATCCACACTAATTCCATGAGAATTAACAACAAAACCAAGGAACACTACTGAATCAGAACAGAATATGCACTTTTTCATGTTAGCATACAATTTATGCTCCTTAAGCACATCAAAAACAGCACGCAAATGCAATACATGTTCATCAAGATTTTGACTATATACTAAAATATCATCAAAGTAAACTACTACAAACTTTCCAATAAAAGCACGTAAGACATGGTTCATTAATCTCATAAAGGTACTGGGTGCATTAGTCAAGTCAAATGGCATTACTAACCACTCATATAAACCATATTTAGTCTTAAAAGCAGTTTTCCACTCATCTCCCTCTTTCATACGAATTTGATAGTAGCCATTCTTTAAATTAATTTTAGTAAAAACACTAGAACCATACAACTCATCAAGCATGTCATCTAATCTAAGAATTGGATGCCTATACTTTACAGTGATTTTGTTGATGGCTCTGCAATATACGCACATGCGCCAAGTACCATCCTTTTTAGGCACAAGAATAACAGGTACTGAACAGGGACTAAGACTCTCCCTCACGAATCATTTCTGCACTAGGTCATCTACTTGCCTTTGAATTTCCTTCGTCTCCTCAGGATTAGCTCGGTAGGCAGGTCGATTAGGGATGGATGATCCAGGGACAAAGTCTATCTGGTGCTCAATGCCTCTCAAAGGTGGTAGTCCATGTGGAATCTCCTCAGGAAAAATATCAGTGAATTCCTGTAACAAAGACACAACCATACTAGGCAAAGATAGGTTAGGAATGTTAGTAAAATAAATATCCTTGTACATGAGCACAAGGAGGTTTGGCTTGCATACCAAAGCACTCTTCACCTCACTTTTTAGTGCAAAAGCACTCACTCTTTTATTTTTCTCTTTCTCTGGCTTACAACTCTCTTTCTTTTTCTGCTCACATGTCTCAACCTCTCTCTCTTTTCTCTCACTCTCAATTTTCACCTTACTCTCTTTCTTCTCTTTTGCTAGTGTTTCTCTCAACTTACACTCTTTTGTAATTCTCACTTGATCAGCAAAAGTCTCAGCTGGCTTTAGGGGTGTTAGAATAAAGGTTCTCTTATGTATGGTTAATGTATATTGATTCTTGTAGCCATCATAATTAACCCTTCTATCAAATTGCCATGGACGTCCCAACAACAAGTGTCCAGCATGCATTGGTACTACATCACAAAGCACTTCATCTTTGTAGTTACCAATAGAAAAAGATATGCAAACCTGATTGGTCACCCATATATCTCCCCTATCATTCAACCATCTTAGCCTATATGGCTTAGGATGTTTCAATGTGGGTAGAACCAATTTATCAACCATCAAGGTACTAGCTACATTAGTGCAACTCCCACTATCAATAATCAAGCTACATACCTTGTTATTCACGTGGCACCTGGTCTGGAATATGTGCTCACGTTGTTCATCATCAACATCATCATTAGGTTGCATATTAAGAGCACGTCGAGTAACTAATACTTCTCCATGCACTGGTTCTCCAATCTCCATGTCACTGCAATCCTCCAATGGTGGCATCTCATCATCACTTGAATGCTCACTCTCCATGCCTCCATCATCAAGAAGAACAATGGCTCTCTTGTTAGGACATTGTGATGCAATATGCCCCAACCCGTGACATCTAAAACATTTTGTATCTCGTGCTCGAAAGGAAGTAGAAGTATCATTCTTAGCCTTGGGATTAGGGGCTGTAATTGAATTCCTCCCCTTGCTCTCTTCCTTCAGCCTAGTAGCAGCCTTAGGGTTATCTTGCCAATTCGGCTTCCATGGAGTTTTAGGAATTGAGCCAAATTTAGAAGATGTTCTAACCTTTAACTGCTTCTCAACTTTAATTGCTTTATGCAGTAAATCCTCCATCTCTACATAATGGTGCATATCTACTACATCTGCAATTTCTTTCCTCAAACCACCTATAAACCTTGCCATTGTAGCCTCTCTATCCTCTTCAATATTAGCTTTTATCATGGTCATCTCCATCTCATTGTAGTAATCCTCTACACTCATAGATCCTTGATGCAGATTCTGAACAAGTCTCTATAGTAATGGCTAGGAACAAACCGTTTTCTCATCACAACCTTCATCTCTTCCCATGACCGAATAGGTCTCTCACCACTTCTCCGCCTATTAATTGCTAATTGATCCCACCAAATACTAGCATAGTCAATAAACTCCACAGCAGCTAGCTTCACCTTTTTCTCCTCAGTATAATCATGACACTCAAACATATGTTCTACCTTCCTCTCCCACTCTAAGTAAAGTTTAGGGTCACCCTTACCTTGGAATGTAGGAATAGTCATTTTTATGTTTCCTAAGCCACTATCACGCCTAGGAGCTATCCTCATTTCCTTTCTTGACTCGAATGCTTTACTATCTGAATATTCCCCTTCTCCCTCATCAAACCCAAACTGTTTGGTAAGCTTAGGTTGGGCTGGTGAATCAAGGTTATCCAACCTCATATTCAGCAACTTAAACTGATCTTGAACTGCTTTCATAAAGAGTTTAAGGTCAATTTCAGGTTGATCTCTTTCACTACTCATGTTTGTCTCACAAACCTCACGTGTTTTGCACTCAATTTCACTCTCTTTCCTTTAAAGCTCTTAAACAAGAACCTGATCAACAAACTTATCTAAGAAAACAAGTGAATTAAAAAGAATAAATTTTCAGACAATGACAACCCTAGGAACTGAATTTTGAAAAATATGCGGGATACTAATATCAGTATGCTGTTTTTTTTATAACTAATTTCTCTTCCTTTTTTTTTCAGCTCACCTCTTCTTTTTTTGAGCGAATTTCCCTTTTTTTGACGAATTTTTTTTTTAGAAGAGACCAAATTCAAGTAGGACTAAGAATCTGATTTTTTTTTTTAATTTTGAATTTTTGAACAAGAAACCAAATTGAAATAGGAATAGGAATCACTTTTTTTTTTTCGAAATTCAAATTTTTTTGGAAGAAGAAAACTAAATTGACTAGTACTACGAGTTAGAATAAAAGTAGGAAAACAAAATTGACTAGAACTAGAACTCTTTTTTTTTCTAAAAGAACTAGAAGAACATTAATTAGAACTAGAACTAGAATTAGAACTCAAATTTGACCTAAAGAAAGGTGGAAGAAGAAGAACGACTCTAGAAAATAGAAAAGAAAAGATAGGACACCAACCAAATCTCATATCAATGGATGCCGTCAAAAGCTCGTTTCGCGAGATTCCGGCTTGCCGTCAAAAGAATCGTTAATGCATTCCTCTATACGAAGAAACGGAGTGTTTGGCGAAAGCAAGGATCGTCTTGAAAATTCAATGGATGTTTGATCGCCACAAGTTGCCTCGATAAGATCGGATTCATTTTTTTGCCCAAGAACTAAGAGAAACTCTCACTTTAGGAGAAAACTCAATCTTTATTAATCATCAAAATCTGTTTTTTACATGAACTTAAAGAACTCTTAAATAGACAATCAAACCTAACCCTAGTAGGAAAGCCAGCAGGCCTTAAACTCCTAATTGGATTTCTAATATAATATGGCCTAAATAACACTAGTTAATTGGCCCAACTAAACTAACAAAAATTAAACTCAAAATTAAACTACTATTTGGGCTGCATAAAGAATGGGCCCAAATACTAATAATATCCAAAAGAAAACATTTAAACTAAAGCCCATAATACATCTTTAAATCAATGCAGATTTGAGCTAGTTATCTTCAAGATCCAACAAACTTTATTGGGCCTCCGAATTGCCCTCTTTAATGCAATCTTCAAGGCTGCAAGGTGTGGCCCACTTGATGTCTAGACTTGGCCCAACAACTTCCTCTTTAGTTTGCACATCCAAGATCAAGCCCAGTAAAGCTTCTTTGGCCCGCTTCGCCCTGCTCCTAGTCATTGGACCGCTTATCCCTTGCAAAAGATCTTGGGAATGGTTTATAGTAGCTTTGACAGCACCTTGATCTCCATCATTCCCTCCCTCCTTGAAAGGATTCGTCCTCGAATCAAAAGCATCACCTACATCAAATAAAGATAAGTCAGCAACATTGAATGTAGCACTAATATTGCTATACTCACTAGGTAAATCAATCTTATAGGCATTGTCATTGATCCGCTTCAAGACTTGAAAAGGTCCATCTCCCCTAGGATGTAACTTAGACTTTATCTGAACCGGGAACCTCTCTTTGCGCATATGTACCCAAACCCAATCACTAGGTTCAAATACAATTTTTGTTCGACTCTTGTTGGCTTGCGTTGCATATTGCTTATTCTTCCTCTCAATATTAGCTCGAACTTTAGCATGCAAATCCTTTACATATTCAGCCTTTTGCTTACCATCCATGTTAACAAACACATTAGTAGACAAAGGTAAAATATTCAAAGGTGTTAGAGGATTAAAACCATAAACACATTCAAACGGACTATAAGCAGTAGTTGAAACTCGTGTCGTTGCGATGAAGAACTCATTAGAAACACTATAAAGTTCGTTTCGCGAGATTCTGAGCTGCCGGCGATGGAATCGTTCGGTCGAGAAACCCTACGAGCCATGTTCGTGCATCCGGATGACAGTGAGAAAAATACGAGAAACTTGTGTCGTTGTTAGGAAGAACTCATTAGAAACTCTATAAAGTTCGTTTCGCGAGATTCCGAGTTGCCGGCGATGGAATCATGCAGTTAAGAAACCCTACGCGCCATTTTTGTCCATCCGGATAACGGTGGGGAAAATACGCGAAACTCGTGTAATTGGAATGTAGAACTCATTAGAAAGTCAATAAAGCTGGTTTCGCGAGATTCCGACTTGCCGGGAAAGGAATCGTGCAGTCGAGAAGCCCTACGGGCCATTTTTGTGCATCCGAATGACGGTGAGTAAAATACGAGAAACACGTTTCGTTGGAATGAAGAACTCATTAGAAACTCTATAAAGCTCATTTTGCGAGATTCCGACTTACCGGCGATGGAATAGTGCAGTCGAGAAACCCTACGGGCCACGTTCGTGCATCCGGATGACGGTGAGGAAAATATGATAAACACGTTTCGTTGGAATGAAGAACTCATTAGAAACTCTATAAAGCTCATTTCGCGAGATTCCGACTTGCCGGCGATGGAATAGTGCAATCGAGAAACCCTACGGGCCACGTTCGTGCATCCGGATGACGGTGAGGAAAATATGAGAAACACGTTTCGTTGGAATGAAGAACTCATTAGAAACTCTATAAAGCTCATTTCGCGAGATTCCGACTTGCCGGCGATGGAATAGTGCAGTCAAGAAACCCTACAGGCCACATTCGTGCATCCGGATGACGGTGAGGAAAATACGAGAAACTCTTGTCGTTATTAGGAAGAACTCATTAGAAACTCTATAAAATTTGTTTCGCGAGATTCCGAGTTGCCAGGAAAGGAATCGTGCGGTAGGGTCACTCAACTGGCCATTTCGTGCATCCGGATGATGGTGAGGAAAATACGAGAAACTCGTCTCATTGCGATGAAGAACTCATTAGATACTCTATAAAGTTCGTTTCGCAAGATTCCGAGTTGCCGGCGTTGGAATCGTGCAGTTGAGAAACCCTAAGTTCCATTTTCGTGCATCCGGATGATGGTGAGAACAATTCGAGAAACATGTGTCGTTGTGATGAAGAACTCATTAGAAACTCTATAAAGTTCGTTCCGCGAGATTCCGAGTTGCCGGCGTTAGAATCGTGCAGTTGAGAAACCCTACGTGCCATTTTTGTGCATCCAGATGACGGTGAGGAAAATACGTGAAACTCGTGTAATTGGAATGTAGAACTCATTAGAAAATCAATAAAGCTCGTTTTGCGAGAATCCGACTGGCTGGCGATGGAATAGTGCAGTCGATAAACCCTATGTGCCATTTTCGTGGATCCAAATGACGGTGAAAAAAAATCGAGAAACTTGTGTCGTTGTGATGAAGAACTCATTAGAAACTCTATAAAGTTCGTTTCGCGAGATTTCGAGTTGCCGGCATTGGAATCGTGCAGTTGAGAAACCCTACGTGCCATTTTCGTGCATCCGGATGACGGTGAGAAAAATTCGAGAAACTTGTGTCGTTGTGATGAAGAACTCATTAGAAATTTTATAAAATTCCTTTCGCGATATTCCGAGTTCCAGGCCATAGAATCGTGCTGTCGAGAAACGCTACGGGTCATGTTCGTGCATCCGGATGACGGTGAGAAAAATAAGAGAAACTTGTGTCGTTGTGATGAAGAACTCATTAGAAACATTATAAAGTTCCTTTCGCGAGATTCCGAGTACCCGGCGATAGAATCGTGCTGTCGGGTAACTCAACTGGCCATTTTCGTGCATCCAGATGACGGTGAAGAAAAAACGAGAAACTCTTGTCGTTGCGATGAAGAACTCAATAGAAACACTATAAAGTTCGTTTCGCAAGATTCCGAGTTGTCGGCGATGGAATCGTGCGGTCGAGAAACCCTACGGGCCATGTTCGTGCATCTGGATGACAGTGAGAAAAATACGAGAAACTTGTATTGTTGTTGGGAAGAACTCATTAGAAACTCTATAAAGTTCGTTTCGCGAGATTCCGAGTTGCCGGTGATGGAATCATACAGTTAAGAAACCCTACGTGTCATTTTTGTCCATCCGGATGACGGTGACGAAAATACGCGAAACTCGTGTAATTGGAATGTAGAACTCAGTAGAAAGTCAATAAAGCTGGTTATGTGAGATTCCGATTTGCCGGCAAAGGAATCGTGCAATCGAGAAACCCTACCTGCCACGTTCGTGCATCCGGATGATGGTGAGTAAAATACGAGAAACACGTTTCGTTGGAATGAAGAACTCATTAGAAACTCTATAAAGCACGTTTTGTGAGATTCCGACTTGCCGGCGATGGAATAGTGCAGTCGAGAAACCCTACGGGCCACGTTTGTGCATCCAAATGACGGTGAGGAAAATATGAGAAACACGTTTCGTTGGAATGAAGTACTCATTAAAAACTCAATAAAGCTCATTTCGCGAGATTCCGACCTGCCGGCGATGGAATAGTGCAGTCGAGAAACCCTGTGGGCTACGTTCGTGCATCCGGATGAGGGTAAGGAAAATACGAGAAACTCGTCTCGTTGCGATGAAGAACTCATTAAACACTCTATAAAGCTCATTTCGCGAGATTCTGACTTGCCGGCAATGGAATAGTGCAGTCGAGAAACCCTACGTGCCATTTTCGTGCATCCGGATGACAGTGAGGAAAATACGAGAAACTGGTGTCGTTGTTAGGAAGAACTCTATAGAAACTCTATAAAGTTCATTTCGCGACATTCCGAGTTCCCGGCAATGTAATCGTGCAGTCGAAAAACCCTACGTGCCATTTTCCTGCATCCGGATGACGGTGAGAAAAATACGAGAAACTCGTGTCGTTGTTAGGAAGAACTCATTAGAAACTCTATAAAGTTTGTTTAGCGAAATTCCGAGTTGCCGGCAATGGAATCGTACGGTCAGGCAACTCAACTGGCCTTTTTCGTGCATCCGGATGATGGTGAGGAAAATACGAGAAACTCGTCTCGTTGCGATAAAGAACTCATTAGACACTCTACAAAGCTCATTTCGCGAGATTCTGATTTTCCGACGATGGAATCGTGCGTTTGGGTAACTCAACTAGCCATTTTCGCGCATTCGGACGACGGTGAGAAAAATACAAGAAAATCATGTCATTGCGTTGAAGAACTCATTAGAAACTCTATAAAGCTCCTTTCACAAGATTCCGACTTGCCGACGATCGAATTGTGCAGTCGAGAAACCCTACGTGCCACTTTCGTGCATCTGAATAACGGTGAGAAAAATTCGAGAACATGTGTCGTTGTGATGAAGAACACATTTGAAACTCTATAAAGTTCGTTTCGCGAGATTCCATGTTGCCGGCGTTGGAATCGTGCAGTTGAGAAAGCCTACGTGCCATTTTTGTGCATCTAGATGACGGTGAGGAAAATACGCGAAACTCGTGTCATTGAAATGTAAAACTCATTAGAAAATGAATAAAGCTCGTTTCGCGAGATTCCAACTTGCCGGCGATGGAATCGTGCAGTCGAGAAACGCTACGTGCCATTTTCGTGCATCCGGATGACGGTGAGAAAAAATCGAGAAACTTGTGTCGTTGTAATGAAGAACTAATTAGAAACTTTATAAAGTTCCTTTCGCGAGATTCCGAGTTCCCGGCGATGGAATAATGCTGCTGAGAAACGCTACGGGTCATGTTCGTGCATATGGATGACGGTGAGAAAAATACGAGAAACTTGTGTCGTCGTGATGAAGAACTCATTAAAAACACTATTAAGTTCGTTTCGCGAGATTCCGTGTTGCCGGCGTTGGAATCGTGCAGTTGAGAAACCCTACGTGCCATTTTCGTGCATCCGGATGACGTTGAGAAAAATTCGAGAAACTTGTGTCATTGTGATAAAGAACTCATTAGAAACTATAAAAAGTTCGGTTCGCGAGATTTCGTCTTGCCGGCGATCGAATAGTGCAGTCGAGAAACCCTACGTGCCATTTTCGTGCATCCGGATGGAGGTGAGAAAAATTCGAGAAACTTGTGTCATTGTGCTGAAGAACTCATTAGAAACTCTATAAAGTTCGTTTCGCGAGATTCCATGTTGCTGGCGTTGGAATCGTGCAGTTGAGAAACCCTATGTGCCATTTTCATGCATCCGGATGACGGTGAGAAAAATACGCGAAACTTGTGTCGTTGAGATGAAGAACCCATTAGAAACTCTATAAAGTTTGTTTCGCGAGATTCCAAGTTGCCGGCGTTGGAATCGTGCTGTTGAGAAACCCTACGTGTCATTTTCGTGCATCCGAATGACGGTGAGGAAAATATGCGAAACTCGTGTCATTGGAATGTAGAACTCATTAGAAAATCATTAAAGCTCGTTTCGCGAGATTCCGACTTGCCGGCGATGGAATTGTGCAGTCGATAAACCCTACGTGCCATTTTCGTGCATACGGATGACGTTGAGGAAAATACGCGAAACTTGTGTCGTTGTGATGAAGAACTCATTGGAAATTTTTTAAAGTTCGTTTCGCGAGATTCCAAGTTGCCGGCGTTGGAATCGTGTAGTTGAGAAACCCTACGTGCCATTTTCGTGCATCCGGATGACGTTGAGGAAAATACGCGAAACTTGTGTCGTTGTGATGAAGAACTCATTAGACACTCTATAAAGTTCGTTTTGCGAGATTCCGAGTTGACGCCGTTGGAATCGTGCAGTTGAGAAACCCTATGTGCCATTTTCATGCATCCGGATGACGGTGAGGAAAATACGGGAAACTTGTTTCATTGTGAAGATGAACTCCTTAGAAACTCTTTAAAGTTCGTTTCGAAAGATTCCCAGTTGCCGACGATGAAATCGTGCCGTCGAGAAACCCAACGGGCCATTTTCATGCATCCGGATGACGGTGAGGAAAATACGAGAAACACGTTTCGTTGGAATGAAGAACTCATTAGAAACTCTATAAAGCTCATTTTACGAGATTCTGACTTGCCGGTGATGGAATACTGCAGTTGAGAAACCCTACAGGTGACGTTCATGCACCCGGATGACGGTGAAGAAAATACTGGAAACTTGTGTCATTGTGAAGATAAACTCCTTAGAAACTCTATAAAGTTCGTTTCGAAAGATTCCCAGTTGCCGACGATAAAATCGTGCCGTCGAGAAACCCAACAGGCCATTTTCATGCATCCGGATGACGGTGAGGAAAATACGAGAAACACGTTTCGTTGGAATGAAGAACTCATTAGAAACTCTATAAAGCTCTTTTTGCGAGATTCTGACTTGCCGGCGATGGAATACTGCAGTCGAGAAACCCTACGGGTCACGTTCATGCACCCGGATGACGGTGAAGAAAATACGGGAAATTTGAGTCATCGTGAAGATGAACTCATTAGAAACTCTATAAAGTTTGTTTCGTGAGATTCCGAGTTCCCGGCGATGGAATAGTGCGGTCGAGAAACCCTACGGGTCATGTTCGTGCATCCGGATGACGGTGAAAAAAATACGGTAAACTTGTTTCATTGTGAAGATGAACTCCTTAGAAACTCTATAAAGTTCGTTTCGAAAGATTCCCAGTTGCCGACGATGAAATCGTGCCGTCGAGAAACCCAACGGGCCATTTTCATGCATCTGGATGACGGTGAAGAAAATACGGGAAACTTGTTTCATTGTGAAGATAAACTCCTTAGAAACTCTATAAAGTTCGTTTCGAAAGATTCCCAGTTGCCGACGATGAAATCGTGCTGTCGAGAAACCCAACGGGCCATTTTCATGCATCTGGATGACGGTGAATAAAATACGGGAAACTTGTTTCATTGTGAAGATGAACTCCTTAGAAACTCTATAAAGTTCGTTTCGAAAGATTCCCAGTTGCCGACGATGAAATCGTGCAGTCGAGAAACCTTACGTGCCATTTTCATGAATCCGGATGACGGTGAGAAAAATACGAGAAACTCTTGTCGTTGTTAGGAAGAACTCATTAGAAACTCTATAAAGTGTGTTTCGCGAGATTCCGAGTTGCCGGCGATGGAATCGTGCAGTCGAGAAACATTACGTGCCATTTTCATGCATCCGGATGACGGTGAGAAAAATACGAGAAACTCTTGTCGTTGTTAGGAAGAACTCATTAGAAACTCTATAAAGTTTGTTTCGTGAGATTCCGAGTTGCCGGCGATGGAATCGTGCAGTCGGATAACTCAACTGGCCATTTTCGAGCATCCAGATGATGGTGAGTAAAAAATGAGAAACTCGTCTCGTTGAGATGAAGAACTCATTAGACACTCTATAAACCTCATTTCGCGAGATTCCGACTTGCCGGCGATGGAATAGTGCAGTCGAGAAACCCTACGTGCCATTTTCCTGCACCCGGATGACGGTGAGAAAAATTCGAGAAACTTGTGTCGTTGTGATGAAGAACTCATTAGAAATTCTATCAAGTTCGTTTCGCGAGTTTCCGAGTTGCCGGCGTTGGAATCGTGCAGTTGAGAAACCCTATGTGCCATTTTCATGCATCCGGATGACAGTGAGGAAAATACGGGAAACTTGTGTCATTCTGAAGATGAACTCCTTAGAAACTTTATAAAGTTCGTTTTGAAAGATTCCCAGTTGCCGACGATGAAATCGTGCCGTCGAGAAACCCATCGGTCCATTTTCATACATCCGGATGACGACGAAGAAAATAGGAGAAACACGTTTCGTTGGAATGAAGAACTCATTAAAAACTCTATAAAGCTCATTTCGCGAAATTCCGACTTGCCGGTGATGGAATAGTGTAGTCGATAAACCCTACGTGCCATTTTCGTGCATCCGAATGACGGTGAAAAAAATTCGAGAAACTTGAGTCGTTGTGATCAAGAACTCATTAGAAACTCTAAAAAGCTCGTTTCGCGAGATTCCGGCTTGCCGGCAAAGGAATCGTGCAATCGAGAAACCCTACGGGCCACGTTCGTACATCCGGATGACGGTGAGGAAAATACGAGAAACACGTTTCCTTGGAACGAAGCAATCATTAGAAACTCTATAAAGCTCATTTCGCGATATTCCGACTTGCCGGCGATGGAATAGTGCAGTCGAGAAACCCTACGTGCCACTCTCGTGCATCCAGATGACGGTGAGAAAAATACGAGAAACTCTTTTCGTTGTTAGGAAGAACTCATTAGAAACTCTATATAGTTTGTTTCGCGAGATTCCGAGTTGCCGGCGATGGAATGGAATCGTGCGGTCGGATAACTCAACTGGCCATTTTCGTGCATCCGGATGATGGTGAGGAAAATACGAGAAATTCGTCTCGTTGCGATGAAGAACTCATTAGAAACTCTAAAAAACTCGTTTCGCGAGATTTCGGCTTACCGGCAAAGGAATCGTGCAATCGAGAAACCTTACGTGCCATTTTCCTGCATCCGGATGACGATGAGGAAAATATGAGAAACACGTTTCGTTGGAATGAAGAACTCATTTGAAAACTCTAAAAAGCTTGTTTCGCGATATTCCGACTTGCCGGCGATGGAATAGTGCAGTCGAGAAACCCTACGTGCCATTTTCGTACATCCGGATGACGGTGAGAAAAATTCGAGAAACTTGTGTCTTTGTGATGAAGAACTCATTAGAAACTATAAAGTTCGTTTCGCGAGATTCCGAGTTGCCGGCGTTGGAATCGTGCAGTTGAGAAACCCTACGTGCCATTTTCGTGCATCCGGATAACGTTGAGAAAAATTCGAGAAACTTGTGTCGTTGTGATGAAGAACTCATTTGAAACTCTATAAAGTTCGTTTTGCGAGATTCCGAGTTGCCGGCGATGGAATCGTGCGTTCAGGTAACTCAACTGGCCAGTTTCGTGCATCCGGATGATGGTGAAGAAAATACGAGAAACTCATGTCGTTGCGATGAAGAACTCATTAAAAACTCTATAAAGCTCATTTCGCGAGATTCTGACTTGCCGGCGATCGAATAGTGCAGTCGAGAAACCTTACATGCCATTTTCGTGCATCCGGATGACGGTGAGAAAAATACGAGAAATTTGTGTCGTTGTGATGAGGAACTCATTAGAAACATTATAAAGTTCCTTTCGCGAGATTCCGAGTTCCCGGCGATAGAATTGTGCTGTCGGGTAACTCAACTGGCCATTTTCGTACATCCAGATGACGGTGAGGAAAAAACGAGAAACTCGTGTCGTTGCGATCAAGAACTCATTAGAAATACTATAAAGTTCGTTTTCTGAGATTCCGACTTGCCGGCGATGGAATAGTGCAGTAGAGAAACCCTATGGGTCACGTTCGTTCATCCGGATGACGGTGAGGAAAATACGAGAAACACGTTTCGTTGGAATAAAGAACTCATTAGAAACACTATAAAGCTCGTTTCGCGAGATTTCGACTTGCCGGCGATGGAATAGTGCAGCCGATAAACCCTACGTGCCATTTTCGTGCATCCGAATGACGGTGAAAAAAATTCGAGAAGTGTATTGTTGTGATGAAGAAGTCATTAGAAACTCTAAAAAGCTTGTTTCGCGAGATTCCGGCTTGCCGGCAAAGGAATCGTGCAATCAAGAAATCCTACGGGCCACGTTCGTACAACCGGATGACGGTGAGGAAAATACGAGAAACACGTTTCGTTGGAACGAAGCACTCATTAGAAACTCTATAAAGCTCGTTTCGCGATATTCCGACTTGCCGGCGATGGAATAGTGCAGTCGAGAAACCCTACGTGCCATTTTCGGGCATCCGGATGACGGTGAAAAAAATACGAGAAACTCTTTTCGTTGATAGGAGGAATTCATTAGAAACTCTATAAAGTTTGTTTCGCGAGATTTCGAGTTGCCGGCGATGGAATCGTGCGGTCGGATAACTCAACTGGCCATTTTCGTGCATCCGAATGATGGTGAGGAACATACGAGAAACTCGTCTCGTTGCGATGAAAACTCATTAGACACTCTGTAAACCTCATTTCGCGAGATTCTGACTTGCCGGCGATAGAATAGTGCAGTCGAGAAACCCTGCGTGCCATTTTCATGCACCCGGATGACGGTGAGAAAAATTCGAGAAACTAGTGTCGTTGTGATGAAGAACTAACTAGAAACTCTATCAAGTTCGTTTCGCGAGTTTCCGAGTTGCCGGCGTTGAAATCGTGCAGTTGAGAAACCCTACGTGCCATTTTTATGCATCCATATGACGGTGAGAAAAATACGAGAAACTCTTTTCGTTGTTAGGAAGAACTCATTAGAAACTCTATATAGTTTGTTTCGCGAGATTCCGAGTTGCCGGCGATGGAATGGAATCGTGCGGTCAGATAACTCAACTGGCCATTTTCGTGCATCCGGATGATGGTGAGAAAAATACGAGAAATTCGTCTCGTTGCGATGAAGAACTCATTAGAAACTCTAAAAAACTCGTTTCGCGAGATTTCGGCTTGCCGGCAAAGGAATCGTGCAATCGAGAAACCTTACGTGCCATTTTCCTGCATCCGGATGACGGTGAGGAAAATATGAGAAACACGTTTCGTTGGAATGAAGAACTCATTTGAAAACTCCATAAAGATTGTTTCGCGATATTCCGACTTGCCGGCGATGGAATAGTGCAGTTGAGAAACCCTACGTGCCATTTTCGTACATCCGGATGACGGTGAGAAAAATTCGAGAAACTTGTGTCTTTGTGATGAAGAACTCATTAGAAACTATAAAGTTCGTTTCGCGAGATTCCGAGTTGCCGGCGTTGGAATCGTGCAGTTGAGAAACCCTACGTGCCATTTTCGTGCATCCGGATGACGTTGAGAAAAATTCGAGAAACTTGTGTCGTTGTGATGAAGAACTCATTTGAAACTCTATAAAGTTCGTTTTGCGAAATTCCGAGTTGCCGGCGATGGAATCGTGCGTTCAGGTAACTCAACTGACCAGTTTCGTGCATCCGGATGATGGTGAAGAAAATACGAGAAACTCATGTCGTTGCGATGAAGAACTCATTAAAAACTCTATAAAGCTCATTTCGCGAGATTCTGACTTGCCGGCGATCGAATAATGCAGTCGAGAAACCTTACATGCCATTTTCGTGCATCCGGATGACGGTGAGAAAAATACGAGAAACTTGTGTCGTTGTGATGAGGAACTCATTAGAAACATTATAAAGTTCCTTTCGCGAGATTCCGAGTTCCCGGCGATAGAATTGTGCTGTCGGGTAACTCAACTGGCCATTTTCGTACATCCAGATGACGGTGAGGAAAAAACGAGAAACTTGTGTCGTTGCGATCAAGAACTCATTAGAAATACTATAAAGTTCGTTTTCTGAGATTCCGACTTGCCGGCGATGGAATAGTGCAGTAGAGAAACCTTATGGGTCACGTTCGTGCATCCGGATGACGGTGAGGAAAATACGAGAAACACGTTTCGCTGGAATAAAGAACTCATTAGAAACACTATAAAGCTCGTTTCGCGAGATTCCGACTTGCCGGCGATGGAATAGTGCAGCCGAAAAACCCTACGTGCCATTTTCGTGCATCCGAATGACGGTGAAAAAAATTCGAGAAACTTGTGTCGTTGTGATGAAGATGTCATTAGAAACTCTAAAAAATTCGAGAAACTTGTATTGTTGTGATGAGGAACATACGAGAAACTCGTCTCGTTGCGATGAAAACTCATTAGACACTCTGTAAACCTCATTTCGCGAGATTCAGACTTGCCGGCGATAGAATAGTGCAGTCGAGAAACCCTTCGTGCCATTTTCATGCACCCGGATGACGGTGAGAAAAATTAGAGAAACTAGTGTCGTTGTGATGAAGAACTAATTAGAAACTCTATCAAGTTCGTTTCGCGAGTTTCCGAGTTGCTGGCGTTGAAATCGTGCAGTTGAGAAACCCTACGTGCCATTTTTATGCATCCGGATGATGGTGAGAAAAATACGGAAAACTTGTGTCATTGTGAAGATGAACTCATTAGAAACTCTCTACAGTTCGTTTCGCGAGATTCCGAGTTGCCGGCGAAGAAATCATGCGGTCGAGAAACTCTACGGGCCATGTTCGTGCATCCGGATGACGGTGAGAAAAATTAAAGACACTTGTGTCGTTGTGATGAAAAAGTCATTAGAAACTCTATAAAGTTCGTTTCGCGAGATTCCGAGTTGCCGGCGATGGAATCGTGCGTTCTGGTAACTCAACTGGTCAGTTTCGTGCATCCGGATGACGGTGAGGAAAATTCGAGAAACTAATGTTGTTGCGATCAAGAACTCATTAGAAACTCCATAAAACTCATTTCGCGAGATTCCGACTTGCCGGCTATCGAATAGTGTAGTCGAGAAACCCTACGTGCCATTTCCGTGCATCCCGATGACGGTGAGAAAAATTCGAGAAACTTGTGTCGTTGTGAAGAAGTACTCATTAGAAACTCTATAAAGTTCGTTTCGCGAGATTTCGAGTTGCTGACGTTGGAATCGTGCAGTTAAGAAAACCTACGTGCCATTTTTGTGCATCCGGATGACGGTGAGAAAAATACGTGAAACTCGTGTCATTGGAATGTAGAACTCATTAGAAAATCAAAAAAACTCGTTTCGCAAGAATCCGACTTGCCGGCGATGGAATAGTGCAGTCCATAAACCCTACGTGCCATTTTCGTGCATCGGAATGACGGTGAAAAAAATTCGAGAAACTTGTGTAGTTGTGATGAAGAACTCATTAGAAACTCTAAAAAGCTCGTTTCGCGAGATTCTGGCTTGCCGACAAAAGAATCGTGCAATCGAGAATCCCTACGGGCCACGTTCGTGCATCTGCATGACGGTGAGGAAAATACGAGAAACACGTTTCGTTGGAATGAAGAACTCATTAGAAACTCTATAAAGCTCGTTTCGCGATATTCCGACTTGCCGGCGATGGAATAGTGCAGTCTTGAAACCCTACGGGCCAAGTTCGTGCATCCGGGTGACAGTGAGAAAAAATCGAGAAACTTGTGTCGTTGTGAGGAAGAACTCATTAGAAACTTTATAAAGTTCCTTTCGCGAAATTCCGAGTTCCCGACGATAGATTAGTGCTGTCGAGAAACGCTACGTAAGTTCGGGCATCCGGATGACGGTGAAAAACATACGAGAAACTTGTGTCGTTGTGATGAAGAACTCATTAGAAACACTATAAAGTTCGTTTCGAGAGATTCCGACTTGCCGGCGATGGAATAGTGCAGTCAAGAAACCCTACGGGCCATTTTCGTTCATCCGGATGACGGTGAGAAAAATTCGAGAAACTTGTGTCATTGTGCTGAAGAACTCATTAGAAACTCTAAAAAGCTCGTTTCGCGAGATTCCATCTTGCCGGCAAATGAATAGTGCAATCGAGAAACCCTACGGGCCACGTTCGTGCATCAGGATGACGGTGAGGAAAATACAAGAAACACGTTTCGTTGGAACGAAGAACTCATTAGAAACTCTATAAAGCTCATTTCGCGAGATTCCGACTTGCCAGCGATGGAATAGTACAGTCGAGAAACCCTACGTTCCATTTTCGTGCATCCGGATGACGGTGAGAAAAATTCGAGAAACTTGTGTCATTGTGATGAAGAACTCATTAGAAACTCTCTAAAGTTCGTTTCGCGAGATTCCGAGTTGCCGAAGTTGGAAACGTGCAGTTGAGAAACCCTACGTGCCATTTTGGTGCATCTGGATGACGTTGAGGAAAATACGTGAAACTCGTGTCATTGGAATGTAGAACTCGTTAGTAAATCAATAAAGCTCGTTTCGCGAGATTCCGACTTGCCGGCGATGGAATAATGCAGTCGATAAACCTTACGTGCCATTTTCGTACATCCGGATGACGGTGAGGAAAATACGCGAAACTTGTGTCGTTGTGATGAAGAACTCATTAGAAATTTTATACAGTTCCTTTCGCGAGATTCTGAGTTCCCGGCCATAGAATCGTGCTGTCGAGAAATGCTACGGGTCATGTTCGTACATCGGGATGACGGTGAGAAAAATACGAGAAACTTGTGTCGTTGTAATGAGTAACTCATTAGAAACATTATAAAGTTCCTTTCGCGAGATTCCGAGTTCCCGGCGATAGAATCGTGCTGTCGGGTAACTCAACTTGCCATTTTCGTGCATCCAAATGACAATGAGGAAAAAACGAGAAACTCGTGTCGTTGCGATGAAGAACTCAGTAGAAACTCTATAAAGTTCGTTTCGCGACATTTTGAGTTGCCGGCGATGGAATCTTGTAGTCGAGAAACTCTACGTGCCATTTTTGCATCCCGATGACAGTGAGAAAAATACGAGAAACTCTTGTCGTTGTTAGGAAGAATTCATTATAAACTCTATAAAGTTTGTTTCGCGAGATTCTGAGTTGCTGGAGATGGAATCGTGCGGTCGGATAACTCAACTGGCCATTTTCGTGCATCCGGATGCTGGTGAGTAAAATACGAGAAACTCGTCTCGTTGCGTTGAAGAACTCATTAGGCACTCTATAAACCTCATTTCGCGAGATTCCGACTTGCCAGCGATGGAATAATGCAGTCAAGAAACCCTACGTGCCATTTTCATGCACCCGGATGGATGACGGTGAGAAAAATTCGAGAAACTTGTGTCGTTGTGATGAAGAACTCATTAGAAACTCTATCAAGTTCGTTTCGCGAGTTTCCGAGTTGCCGGCGTTGGAATCGTGCAGTTGAAAAACCCTACGTGCCATTTTCATGCATCCGGATGACGGTGAGGAAAATACGGAAAACTTGTGTCATTGTGAAGATGAACTCATTAGAAACCCTATAAAGTTCGTTTCGCGAGATTCCGAGTTGCCGGCGATGGAATCGTGCGGTCGAGACACCCTACAGGCCATGTTCGTGCATCCGGATGACGGTGAGAAAAATACGAGAAACTTTTGTCGTTGTTAGGAACAACTCATTAGACACTCTATAAAGTTCGTTTCGCGAGACTCCGAGTTGCCGGCGATAGAATCATGCAGTTAAGAAACTCTACGTGCCATTTTTGTGCATCCGGATGACGGTGAGGAAAATACGCTAAACTCGTGTAATTGGAATGTAGAACTCATTACAAAGTCAATAAAGCTGGTTTCGCGAGATTCCGACTTGCCGGGAAAGGAATCGTTCAGTCGAGAAACCCAACGGGTCATTTTCGTGCATCCGGATGACGGTAAGAAAAATACGAGAAACTCATGTCGTTGCGATGAAGAACTCATTAGAAACTCTATAAAGCTCATTTTGCGAGATTCCGACTTCCCGGCAATGGAATAGTGCAGTCGAGAAACCCTACGCGCCATTTTCGTGCATTCGGATGTCGGTGAAAAAAATTCGAGAAACTTATGTCGTTGTGATGAAGAACTCATTAGAAACTCTATAAAGTTCGTTTCGTGTGATTCCGAGTTGCCGACGTCGGAATCGTGCAGTGAAGAAACCCTACGTGCCATTTTTATGCATCCGGATGACGGTGAGGAAAATACGAGAAACTTGTGTCGTTGTAATGAAGAACTCATTAGAAACTCTACAATGTTCGTTTTGCGAGATTCCGAGTAGCCGGCGATGGAATCGTGCGTTCGGGTAACTCAACTGGCTAGTTTCGTGCATCCGGATGACGGTGAGAAAAATACGAGAAACTCATGTCGTTGCGATGAACAACACATTAGAAACTCAATAACGCTCATTTCGCGAGATTTCGACTTGCCGGCGATCGAATAGTGCAGTCGAGAAACCCTACGTGTAATTTTCATGCATCCGGATGACCGTGAGAAAAATATGAGAAACTTGTGTCGTTGTGATAAAGAACTCATTAGAAACACTATAAAGTTCGTTTCGCGATATTCCGAGTTGCCGGCGTTGGAATCGTTCAGTTGAGAAACCCTACGTGCCATTTTTGAACATTCGGATGACGGTGAGGAAAATACGCGAAACTCGTGTCATTGTAATGTAAAACTCATTAGAAAATCAATAAAGCTCGTTTCGCGAGAATCCGACTTGCCGGCGATGGAATAGTGCAGTCGATAAACTCAACGTGCCATTTTCGTGCATCCGAATGACGGTGAAAAAAATTCGAGAAACTTGTGTCGTTGGGATGAAGAACTCATTAGAAACTCTAAAAAGCTTGTTTCGCGAGATTCCGGCTTGCCGGAAAAAGAATCGTGCAATCGAGAAACCCTACGAGCCACGTTCGTGCATCCGGAAGACGGTGAGGAAAATACGAGAAACAAGTTTCGCTGGAATGAAGAACTCATTAGAAACTCTATGAAGCTCGTTTCGCGATATTCCGACTTGCCGGCAATGGAATAGTGCAGTCGAGAAACCCTACGTGCCATTTTCGTGCATCTGGATGACGGTGAGAAAAATTCGAGAAACTTGTGTCGTTGTGATAAAGAACTCATTAGAAATTCTATAAAGTTCGTTTCGCGAGATTCCGAGTTGTCGGGGTTGGAATCGTGCAGTTGAGAAACCCTACGTGCGATTTTCGTGCATCCGGATGACGGTGAGAAAAATTCGAGAAACTTGTGTCGTTGTGATGAAGAACTCATTAGAAACTCTATAAATTTCGTTTCGCGAGATTCCATGTTGCCGGCGTTGGAATCGGGCAGTTGAGAAACACTACATGCCATTTTCGTGCATCCGGATGACGGTGAGGAAAATACGCGAAACTCGTGTCATTGGAATGTAGAACTCATTAGAAAATCAATAAAGCTCGTTTCGCAAGATTCTGACTTGCCGGCAATGGAATCGTGCAGTCGAGAAACGCTACGTGCCATTTTCGTGCATCCGGATGACGGTGAAAAAAAATCGAGAAACTTATGTCGTTGTGATGAAGAACTCATTAGAAACTTTATAAAGTTCCTTTCGCGAGTTTCCGAGTTCCCGGCGATGGAATAGTGCTGTCGAGATACGCTACGGGTCATGTTCGTGCATCCGGATGACCGTGAGAAAAATACGAGAAACTTGTGTTGTTGTGATGAAGAACTCATTAGAAACACTATAAAGTTCGTTTCGCGAGATTCCGACTTCCCGGCGATGGAATAGTACAGTCAAAAAACCCTACGTGCCATTTTCATGCATCCGGATGACGATGAGAAAAATTTGAGAAACTTATGTCATTGTGATGAAGAACTCATTAGAAACTGTATAAAGTTCCTTTCGCGAGATTCCGAGTTCCCGGTGATGGAATAGTGCTGTCGAGAAACGCTACGGCTCATGTTCGTGCATCCGGATGACGGTGAGAAAAATACGAGAAATTTGCGTCGTTGTGATGAAAAACTCATTAGAAACTCTATAAAGTTTGTTTCGCGAGATTCCGACTTGCCGGCGATGGAATAGTGCAGTCAGGAAACTATACGTGCCATTTTCGTGCATCCGGATGACAGTGAGAAAAATTCGAGAAACTTGTGTCATTGTGATGAAGAACTCATTAAAAACTCTATAAAGTTCGTTTCGCGAGATTCCATGTTGCCGGCGTTGGAATCGGGCAGTTGAGAAACCCTACGTGCCATTTTCGTGTATCTGGATGACGGTGAGGAAAATACGCGAAACTCGTGTCATTGGAATGTAGAACTCATTAGAAAATCAATAAAGCTCGTTTCGCAAGATTCTGACTTGCCGGCGATGGAATCGTGCAGTCGAGAAACGCTATGTGCTATTTTCGTGCATCCGGATGACGGTGAAAAAAAATCGAGAAACTTATGTCGTTGTGATGAAGAACTCATTAGAAACTTTATAAAGTTCCTTTCGCGAGTTTCCGAGTTCCCGGCGATGGAATAGTGCTGTCGAGATACGCTACGGGTCATTTTCATGCACCCGGATGGATGACCGTGAGAAAAATACGAGAAACTTGTGTTGTTGTGATGAAGAACTCATTAGAAACACTATAAAGTTCGTTTCGCGAGATTCCGACTTGCCGGCGATGGAATAGTACAGTCAAGAAACCCTACGTGCCATTTTCGTGCATCCGGATGACGGTGAGAAAAATTCGAGAAACTTGTGTCATTGTGATGAAGAACTCATTAGAAACACTAAAAAGCTCATTTCGCAAGATTCCGTCTTGCCGGCAAATGAATCGTGCAATCGAGAAACACTAAAAAGCTCGTTTCGCAAGATTCTGACTTGCCGGCGATGGAATCGTGCAGTCGAGAAACGCTACGTGCCATTTTCGTGCATCCGAATGACGATGAGAAAAATTCGAGAAACTTGTGTCATTGTGATGAAGAACTCATTAGAAACTCTATAAAGTTCGTTTCGAAAGATTCGCAGTCGCCGACGATGAAATCGTGCCGTCAAGAAACCCAACTGGTCAATTTCGTGCATCCGGATGACGGTGAGGAAAATACGAGAAACTCATTTCATTGTGATGAAGAACTCATTAGAAACTCTAAAAAGCTCGTTTCGAGAGATTCTGGCATGCCGGCAAAGGAATCGTGCAATCGAGAAACCCTACGGACCACGTTCGTGCACCCGGATGACGGTGAGGAAAATACGAGAAACACGTTTCGTTGGAATGAAAAACTCATTAGAAACTTTATAAAGCTCATTTCGCGAGATTCCGACTTGCCGGCGATGGAATAGTGCAGTCGAGAAACCCTACATGCCATTTTTGTGCATCCGGATGACAGTGAGAAAAATTCGAGAAACTTGTGTCGTTGTGATGAAGAATTCATTAAAAACTCTACAAAGTTCGTTTCGCGAGATTCTGTGTTGCCGGCGTTGGAATCGTGTAGTTGAGAAACCCTACGTGCCATTTTCATGCATCCGGATGACGGTGAGGAAAATACGTGAAACTTGTGTCGTAATTTTTAGATATTTTCCTTAGAAATTCTTCACCTTACATATATGCATAGAAATGTTCTAATATTAATGGAATAGGTAAAGAAAGAAAACCTAGGAGGAAATATTCGAAATAAACATGTTAAAGAAAGGTGAAATTCTTAGGTAAAGAAAGATAAATTTTTGTGAAGTAAGTAAAGGTCTTATAATTTTAAGAAGATCGGATTAGGGCAATTTTTCTTAATTTAAGAGCAAAAGTTACTAAGTTTAGTATCTCCACCCGTAATTGGGCTTTAACCTATAGACACTTCATATAGAGTTTTTCTACTTCACGTGAATTTTTAGCAAGCCAATAGGATAGCTCAAGGAAGAAATAAAACATAGACTTAGACTAGGATATAGAAATTGGACCGCTAGTCCAAAAATCATGAAAACGTGACCAAACCCATTATGAAAGGTAGAATTTTAACCAAAGTAAGGAAAATGGGCAAAAATGAGCCCAAACCCAAGAGGAAAAATAAAAATAAAAATAAAATTAAAGTGATGAAAATTGGTGTAATCAAAATTAAGTGACATGGCATTAAGACAAAAATTTAACAAGTGGTGTGATTCTACATTCATCATTTTGGCAAGTGGCATAATAATACAAGGCTTTAGGACAAAAACATCTATATCCTACATTCATAACTTTAGCAAGTGGGTAATAATACATAGCATTATGACAAAACATCATTATCCTACACAAATAATTTTAGTTAAGGAAAATTCAAGGGCTAAAAATTTGCCACTTAAAAAGGCAACTCTATCATACTTGATTAAGATAAAAGAAAAAAGAAATGAATCCCTAAATCAAAGGGATCTTGCCCCATATCTTAAGAACATATCATCATAATTTTCAAAATACAAATCTACTTTTTCTATGCATATCTTGACTAAGGAAGATGAAGACAAGAACATAAGTTGTTTGTTTTCCAGAAATTCAACAAAGTGTATCCTAATTGTGATAAGGTAGACCCATGATCATGAAAGGTAAATTATTTGGTGGTCTATATAAGAAAATCCACCCT
Source organism: Gleditsia sinensis (assembly GCA_037074535.1). Lineage (NCBI taxonomy): Eukaryota > Viridiplantae > Streptophyta > Magnoliopsida > Fabales > Fabaceae > Gleditsia > Gleditsia sinensis. Next base: position 48,054,032 of record CM073469.1, read on the forward strand.
TACAACATTAGAATTTCGTCCAAGTGAGGGAGAGCAAAAATAGAAGCAAGGTAGTGTGAGGAAAGGAGAGGAAGAAAGGAAGAAAGAGGAAGGAGAAGTCTAGGGGACTAAGTGCTCCAGGTAAGTTTAACAATATTTCTTTTTGAAGAAAACCTTTGAAACTCATAATATTTATATGAGATTTTGATCTTAGAACTTTGATGATTGGTCATGGATGTTGCTATATCATGTTACATATTGATCTTGCATGTGATGTATGTTTGAATACTTAGGTTGGTGTAGATAGTTCTGCATGGGTATAGCTATGGTTGACAGAATTTTTAATTTCGGTATTTTAATTTCTGGGCACAATCTATAAGGAATTAAAATACATGGTTAACATAGGAATTAAAGATATATGTGTCACGGATTTTCACCCACTGGAATCATTCCATTTAGAGTCCATATGAGGTTGCTATGGTCTGATTAGTAGTCAAAGGTCAGAAAATGAATCATCAGGGAAGAATATGTTAGGATAGCTTCGATAATTTAATTTCTGGGAATTATTGGTAAGGAATTAAAATAAATGGTTAACATAAGAATTAAAGATACGTGTATCATGGATTTTTAGCCACCGGAATCATTCAATTTGGAGTCCACATGTGGTAGATATGGTCTGATTAGTAAGCCAAGGTCAGAAAATGGTTCATCAGGGAAGATTATGTTAGGACAGCTTTTGGTATTTTAATTTCTGGGAATTATCTGTATGGAATTAAAATAAATGGTTAACATGAACGTTATATATCTATGTCTCATGGAGATATATCCACTGGAATTATGCAATTTGGAGTTCATATGAGGTAGATATGATCCAATTAGTAAGCAGAGGTCAGAAAATGTTTATTCAGGGAAGAGTATGTTATTAATGTTTTAGTTTTTGAATTTCTGGGAATATTCTGTAGGGAATTAAAATAGCGCGCCAACATAACAATTATAGATATATGGCTCATGGATTTTTACCAACTGGAATAACTCAATTTGGAGTTCCAATTTGGGAGATATAGTCTAATTAGTCAGTAAAGGTCAGAACCTATCCGAGAGGAACTATCCTGTACTTTGAGGGAGTAATATCACCTTCGTTTCTTAATTTTTCGTTACAATGTTCAACATATTGTTTTATCTTAAAATGGACACCAAGATCACCTACATCAGAGTTAAATTGAGGGAGTTATTCTCTGATTAGTAAGAGAAGGTTAGATAGGATGAAAACCTGCATTAAGAAAATAAAGAAATAAAATTAGTATTTAAAAAAGAAGATGAATCTTAATAAATGACTAGTATAGCCATAGCCATTGCCATTGTATGAACTTCTTACCATCTTAAGTGTGAAATTTTGACATGGAAATATTTTATAAAGTGATATTTGAAATGGTTATGTTCATGGCATGATTACCAATGATTTATGGTAATAGTTATATTTTGATGAACATACTTGTTATTGAAAGCATATTTTTGGCTAACATTGTAAAAAGAAAAGAAATGAGCACGGTCACATGGCAATCCGTGTGGTGCACCAGTAGGGGACGCCCTACCAACGGTTATGATCATGATAATGAGAAAAGAAAGAGAAAGTGGGCCATGTCGGACGGAGCGAGAAAAGCCCGTACCGGAGAGTAGAGGATACTCACCCTGACCGGGGTAGCTTGAAATGAGAATAAGTTGATGGCTATCATATGATATTTTGAAAATAGTTAATCCTGTCATACATATTATTACAGTATGATTCTTATGTGCATAGATATAATGCATTCATGTGACCAAAGATATTTTCTGTAGTTTATACAGCTGAACATGACGTGATGAGCTTTACTAATGATAATTTATTGTTGAACTTACTGGGATTTAATTCTCACTATATTTCCATATCATGTTCAGAAAATTATTTATGCAGCTTTTGTTTCTAAGGCTCTGGCTTTTAGTGCACATTGGATCGAGTTACTTTATGTTGGGCTGATTTCAGAATAAAATAAGATGTTTGTGGTCGAGTTGACTCAGATCCCGGTGAAGGTGCAACCACCCGCACCTGTATCTCCGGAATTAGTCAACCAAAATAAACAAGATGTAAATATCTATGTGTTTGATATGTTATACGTCTGTTTTGATTAATGACATGTATGTGAACTCAATATTGTATAATAATAAAGAAAAAAAAAAGGTTGTTACAGAGAGCATGCACCTTAGATCAGGGAAAAGATTGGGATAAGTACATTCCGCTGGTGGAATTCGCTTACAACAACAGTTATCATGCCAGTATTGGAATGGCACCATATGAAGCTCTGTATGGCAGAAAATGTAAATCTCCTTTGTGCTGGTATGAAGTAGGTGAGAGAAAGTTGTTGGGTCCAGAGTTAGTTCAGCATACTACGGATCAAATACGAATGATACAAGATAGGATGCGAACTGCCCAGAGTCGTCAGAAAAGTTATTATGATCGGAGAAGAAAGCCCTTGTGTTTTCAAGAAGGAGAACATGTGTTTTTGAAGATTTCTCCGACCACTGGGATTGGCCGAGCCATGAAAGTCAAGAAGCTGAGTCCTCGCTATATAGGACCATATCAGATACTCAAGAAAGTTGGCCCCTCGGCATATCAAATATCCCTACCTCCAAGATTATCTAACTTGCACAATGTGTAACATCCTTAATTTCGTTTCTTTTATTGATAAAGGTACATAAAAAATTTAATTAAGGAAATAAAATTTATTAGACAATATTTTAGATATCTAAGGAAATATAATCCTTAGAAATTCTTCACCTTAGGTATATGCATAGAAAATGTTTCTAACATTAAGAGAACAAATAAAGAAGGAAAATCTAATAGGAAAGAAATTAGAAATAACATACTAAAGAGATGCAAAATTCTTGGATAAGGAAGATAATTTTTTAGAAACAAGTAAAGGTCTTAAAATTTCAAAGAGCATTGAATTAGGGTAATTTTTCCTAATTCAAGAACTATAGTTACTAAGTTTAAAATCTTTACCCACACATTGGGCTTTTACCTATGGACACTTCATATAAAGTTTTTCCACTTCACATAAGTTTCTAGCAAGCCCATTGGATAACCTAAACAAGAAATTAAACATAGACTTGGACTAGGATATAGTAATTTCACAAATAGCCCAAAAATTATGAAAATGTGACCAAGCCCACCAAGAAAGGAAGAATTTTATCCAAAGCAAAGAAAATGGGTAGGACAAGCCTATAATGGGTAGGAATAAGCCCAAATCCAAGAGGAAAACTAAAATAAAATAAATTAGATGATGATATAATAATAAGAATAAAGATTAGGTTACATGGCATTAAGACAAAAAAATTTAACAAGTGGTGTGATTCTACATTCATCACTTAAGCAAGTGGCATGATAATACAAGGCTTTAGGACAAAAACATCTATATCCTACACTCATAATTTTAGCAAGTGGTATGATAATACATGGTATTAGGACAAAACATTCATAGCCCACACAAATAATATCAACCAAATAATGAAGATTCAAGGGCTAGAAATTTGCCACCTAAAAAGGCAAACCTATCATACTTGTTTAAGACAAAAGAAAATGGAAATGAATCCCTAAATCAAAGGGACCTTGTCCCATATCTTAAGAACATATTATCATAATTTTCAAAATACAAATCTCCTTTTCCTATGCATATCTTGACTAAGGAAGAGGAAGACAAGAACATAAGTTGTTTGTTTTCCAAAAATTCAACAAAGTGTATCCTAATTGTGATAAGGTAGACCCATGATCATGAAAGGTGAATTATTTGGTGGTCTATATAAGAAAACCCACCCTTACAACATTAGAATTTCGTCCAAGTGAGGGAGAGAAAAAAATAGAAGCAAGGTAGAGTGAGGAAAGGAGAGGAAGAAAGGAAGAAAAAGGAAGGAGAAGTCTAGAAGACTAAGTGCTCCAAGTAAGTTTAACAATATTTCTTTTTGAAGAAAACTTTTGAAACTTATAATATTTGTATGAGATTTTGATCTTAGAACTTTTATGATTGGTCATGATGTTGTTATATCATGTTACATATTGATCTTGCATGTGATGTATGTTTGAATACTTAGGTTGGTGTAGATAGTTCTGCATGGTTATGGCTATGGGTGACAGAATTTTAAGCTTCGGTATTTTAATTTCTGGGAACAATCTATAAGGAATTAAAATAAATGGTTAACATAAGAATTAAAGATAAATGTGTCATGGATTTTTAGCCACTGGAATAATTCCATTTGGAATCCATATGAGGTAGCTATGGTCTGATTAGTAGTCAAAGGTCAGAAAATGAATCATCAGGGAAGAATATGTTAGGATAGCTTCGGTAATTTAATTTCTGGGAATTATTGGTAGGGAATTAAAATAAATGGTTAACATAAGAATTAAAGATAAATGTGTCATGGATTTTTAGCCACTGGAATCATTCCATTTGGAGTCCATATGAGGTAGCTATGGTCTGATTAGTAGTCAAAGGTCAAAAAATGAATCATCAGGGAAGAATATGTTAGGATAGCTTCGGTAATTTAATTTCTGGGAATTATTGGTAGGGAATTAAAATAAATGGTTAACATAAGAATTAAAGATATGTATGTCATGGATTTTTAACCATTGGAATCATTCAATTTGGAGTCCATATGAGGGAGATATGATCCGATTAGTAGACAAAGGTCAGAAAATGGGTCATCAGGGAAAAATATGTTAGGATAGCTTCGGTATTTTAATTTCTGAAAAGTATCTGTAAGGAATTAAAATAAATTATTAACATAAGAATTAAAGATAAATGTGTCATGGATTTTTAGGCACTGGAATCATTCAATTTGAAGTCCATTTGAGGTAGATATAAGCTGATTAGTAAGCAGAGGTCAGAAAATATTTATTCAGAATATGTTATTAAAGCTTTAGTTTTTGAATTTCTGGAAAATATTCTGTAGGGAGTTAAAATCGTACGCCAAGATAACAATTATAGATATAGGGCTCATGGATTTTTACCAACTGGAATAACTCAATTTGGAGTTCAAATTTGGGAGATATGGTCTAATTAGTCAGTAAAGGTCAGAACTTACACGAGAAAAAATAATCTGTACATTTAGAGAGTAATATCACCTTGATTTCTTAATATTTCGCTACAATGTTCAACATAATAGTTTTAGATAATTGTTTTATCTTGAAATTGACACTAAGATCACCTACATCAGAGTTAAATTGAGGGAGTTATGCTCTGATTAGTAAGAGAAGGTTAGATAGGATGAAAACCTGCATCAAGAAAATAAAGAAATAAAATTAGTATTTTAAAAAGAAGATGAATCTTAACAAATGACTAGTATAGCCATAGCCATTGTCATTGCATGAACTTACTACCATTTTAAGTGTGTAATTTTTAACATGGAATTTACCCTAGTACTCATATAAATTTACAAGAAGTTTTGAAAGTGCCGATTTTATTTGAAAAATCTTAGTATGCTCCGTGGTTGCAGTATTTTCACATCAGAAAAGAATTATTCTAGTTACTGGAAAACAAAATTGTGATTTGTGAAAAGTGCATGTCTAAGGAAAGCTCTGGCAAGGAAAGACATGGTACTTAAGCGTGTCCATTAGTGACCCACCTCTCTTTCTTGGAAACTTTTCTGGTGCGCTGTTTACAGACTACAATTACTATCCAGTTACCAAGGTATTAGTATGAAATTTTGACATGGAAATGTTTTATAAAGTGATATTTTAAATGGTTATGTTCATGGCATGATTACCAATGATTTATGGTAATAGTTATATTTTGATGAACATACTTGTTATTGAAAGCATATTTTTGGCTATCATTGTGAAAAGAAAAGAAATGAGCACGGTCACATGGCAATCCGTGTGGTGCACCAGTAGGGGACGCCCTACCAACGGTTATGATCATGTTAATAAGAAAAGAAAGAGAAAGTGTGTAACATCCCGTAATTTTTAGATATTTTCCTTAGAAATTCTTCACCTTACATATCTGCATAGAAATGTTCTAATATTAATCGAATAGGTAAAGAAAGAAAACCTAAGAGGAAATATTAGAAATAAACATGTTAAAGAAAGGTGAAATTCTTAGGTAAAGAAAGATAAATTTTTGTGAAGTAAGTAAAGGTCTTAAAATTTCAAGAAGATCGGATTAGAGTAATTTTTCTTAATTTAAGAGCAAAAGTTACTAAGTTTAGTATCTCCACCCGTAATTGGGCTTTAACCTATAGACACTTCATATAGAGTTTTTCTACTTCACATGAATTTTTAGCAAGCCAATAGGATAGCCCAAGGAAGAAATAAAACATAGACTTGGACTAGGATATAGAAATTGGACCGGTAGCCTAAAAATCATGAAAATGTGACCAAGCCCATTATGAAAGGTAGAATTTTAACCAAAGTAAGGAAAATGGGCAAGAATGAGCCCAAACCCAAGAGGAAAAAAAATAAAAAAAATAAAATTAAAGTGATGAAATATTGGTGTAATCAAGATTAAGTGACATGGCATTAAGACAAAAATTTAGCAAGTGGTGTGATTCTACATTCATCATTTTGGCAAGTGGCATAATAATACAAGGCTTTAGGACAAAAACATCTATATCCTACATTCATAACTTTAGCAAGTGGGTAATAATACATAGCATTATGACAAAACATCATTATCCTACACAAATAATTTTAGTTAAGTAAGGAAAATTCAAGGGCTAGAAATTTGCCACTTAAAAAGGAAAATCTATCATACTTGATTAAGACAAAAGAAAAAGGAAATGAATCCCTAAATCAAAGGGATCTTGCCCCATATCTTAAGAACATATCATCATAATTTTCAAAATACAAATCTCCTTTTTCTATGCATATCTTGACTAAGGAAGAGGAAGACAAGAACATAAGTTGTTTGTTTTCCAAAAATTCAACAAAGTGTATCCTAATTGTGATAAGGTAGACCCATGATCATGAAAGGTGAATTATTTGGTGGTCTATATAAGAAAACCCACCCTTACAACATTAGAATTTCGTCCAAGTGGGGGAGAGCAAAAATAGAAGCAAGGTAGTGTGAGGAAAGGAGAGGAAGAAAGAGGAAGGAGAAGTCTAGGAGACTAAGTGCTCCAGGTAAGTTTAACAATATTTATTTTTGAAGAAAACCTTTGAAACTCATATATTTATATGAGATTTTGTTCTTAGAACTTTGATGATTGGTCATGGATGTTGCTATATCATGTTACATATTGATCTTGCATGTGATGTATGTTTGAATACTTAGGTTGGTGTAGATAGTTCTGCATGGGTATGGCTATGGTTGACAGAATTTTAAGCTTCGGTATTTTAATTTCTGGGAACAATCTATAAGGAATTAAAATAAATGGTTAACATAAGAATTAAAGATATATGTGTCACGGATTTTTAGCCACTGGAATCATTCCATTTGGAGTCTATATGAGGTAGCTATGGTCTGATTAGTAGTCAAAGGTCAGAAAATGAATCATCAGGGAAGAATATGTTAGGATAGCTTCGGTAATTTAATTTCTGGGAATTATTGGTAGGGAATTAAAATAAATGGTTAACATAAGAATTAAAGATATGTGTGTCATGGATGTTTAGCCACTGGAATCATTCAATTTGGAGTCCACATGTGGTAGATATGGTCCGATTAGTAAGCCAAGGTCAGAAAATGGTTCATCAGGGAAGATTATGTTAGGACAGCTTTTGTATTTTAATTTCTGAGAATTATCTGTATGGAATTAAAATAAATGGTTAACATGAAAGTTATATATCTATGTCTCATGGAAATATACCCACTGTAATTATGCAATTTGGAGTTCATATGAGGCAGATATGATCCGATTAGTAAGCAGAGGTCAGAAAATATTTATTCTGGGAAGAGTATGTTATTAATGCTTTAGTTTTTGAATTTCTGGGAATATTCTGTAGGGAATTAAAATAGCGCGCCAACATAACAATTATAGATATATGGCTCATGGATTTTTATCAACTGGAATAACGCAATTTGGAGTTCCAATTTGGGAGATATGGTCTAATTAGTCAGTAAAGGTCTGAACCTATCCGAGAGGAACTATCCTGTACTTTGAGGGAGTAATATCACCTTCGTTTCTTAATTTTTAGCTACAATGTTCAACATAATAGTTTTAGATAATTGTTTTATCTTGAAATGGACACCAAGATCACCTACATCAGAGTTAAATTGAGGGAGTTATGCTCTGATTAGTAAGAGAAGGTTAGATAGGATGAAAACCTGCATCAAGAAAATAAAGAAATAAAATTAGTATTTAAAAAAGAAGATGAATCTTAATAAATGACTAGTATAGCCATAGCCATTACCATTGTATGAACTTCTTACCATCTTAAATATGAAATTTTGACATGGAAATATTTTATAAAGTGATATTTGAAATGGTTATGTTCATGGCATGATTACCAATGATTTATGGTAATAGTTATATTTTGATGAACATACTTGTTATTGAAAGCATAATTTTTGGCTATCATTGTGAAAAGAAAAGAAATAAGCACAGTCACATGGCAATCCGTGTGGTGCACCAGTAGGGGACGCCCTACCAACGGTTATGATCATGATAATGAAAAAAGAAAGAGAAAGTGGGCCATGTCGGACGGAGCGAGAAAAGCCCGTACCGGAGAGTAGAGGATACTCACCCTGACCGGGGTAGCTTGAAATGAGAATAAGTTGATGGCCATCATATGATATTTTGAAAATAGTTAATCATATCATACATATCATTACAGTATGATTCTTATGTGCATAGATATAATGCATTCATGTGACCAAAGATATTTTCTGTAGTTTATACAGCTGAACATGACGTGATGAGATTTACTGATGACAATTTATTGTTGAACTTACTGGGATTTAATTCTCACTATATTTCCATATCATGTTTAGAAAATTATTTATGCAGCTTTTGTTTCTAAGGCTCTGGCTTTTAGTGCACATTGGATCGAGTTACTTTATGTTGGGCAGATTTTAGAATCAAATAAGATGTTTGTGGTCGAGTTGGCTCAGATCCCGGTGAACGTGCAACCACCCGCACCTGTATCTCCGGAATTGGTCAACCAAAATAAACAAGATGTAAATATCTATGTGTTTGATATGTTATACGTCTGTTTTGATTAATGACATGTATGTGAACTCAATATTATATAATAAAAAAAAAAAAGAGGTTGTTACATAATTGGTATCAGAGCAGGTCGATCCTAGATGGCCAGTGGGTGGATGGTTATCTGAATCGATCTTATAGTGTCTTGAGTATGTTGTGGTTGTGCTGTGTAGGGAATCAGTGACTCATATAGGTAAGAAATTACTAGTGTTTCTTATCTATATGCCGAGGTGGTGTTATGACTGCTGTTAAATATTGTTTTGAAACTAACTATTGGGCTTGATCACCTCAATAGTAGCATAAATTTATTTTTTTCCACAGTAGGAAATGGCACCACCAAGGTGGAATCCGGCAAACAATGCGGAGAAAATCTTGCACAACCTTGCCACAGCAATTCGAGAATTTGGTATTGATTTACTTCTTAGAACCCAACTAGTATCTATATCCCTATATAGAATGATATCGATTGAATTTAAAAAAAAAAAATTGTGATTTGTGAAAAGTGCATGTCTAAGGAAAGCTCTGGCAAGGAAAGACTTGGTACTTAAGCGTGTCCATTAGTGACCCACCTCTCTTTCCTGGGAACTTTTCTGGTGCGCTGTTTACAGACTACAATTACTATCCAGTTACCGAGATATTAGTGTGGAATTTTAACATGGAATTTACCCTAGTACTCATATAAAATTTCCAAGAAGTTTTGAAAGTGCCGGTTTTATTTGAAAAAATCTTAGTATGCTCCGTGGTTGCAGTATTTCCACATCAGAAAAGAATTATTCTAGTTACTGGAAAAAAAAAATTTACAAGACTTGTTAGACAAGGGATTTAAATGCCCTAGTACTTTTATTTGGAGTGCTCTAGTTCTATTTGTGAAAAAGAAAGATGGATCACTATGACTATGCATAGATTGTAGACAGTTGAATAAGGTAACAATGTAGAATAGAAACCCATTAGCTCGTATAGATTACCTGTTTGACCAGTTATAAGGTGTTCAATATTTTTCCACAAATAGATTTGGGATATGAGTAACATTAATTAAGGATAAGAGAAGAGGATGTAGGACTTATTATGGGCATTATGAGTTCTTGGTGATGAATTTAATTGACAAACCTTTAGCTGCATTCATAAATTTAATGAATAGTAATTAGGTCATCCTTGGAACAATTTGTTATTATATATATGGTTGATATATTAGAATATTTCAAAAGTTCAGAGGATCATAAGCAACATTCAAAGATAGTTTTACCAACTCTAAAGGAGTATGGTTGGTAAATATGGTATACAAGTAGAGTCTAAGAAAGTAAAAGTAGAACAATAATAGCTACGTTTTACTATATTTAAAGATGAAGATCCAAATCCAATTTACGTTTCCTGCGGTTATCTGCCGTCCATTCTACTGGAGTAATAGTTAGATCAGGTACATGAACATAGGCTTGTAAAGCATCAATCAACTCCTCAACATTTGAAGCTGAGATGAGAATTTGTCGTGTTGAGTGTGAGATAAACCTCTGTTCCACAGCTTGATCTAGAAAAGATAACAAACCATCAAAGAAGTGATTAACATTTAACAAACCTATCGGTTTGTGATGCATATTTAGTTGTGCCCAAGAGACTATTTGGAAAATCTCCTCTAGAGTACCAAAACCACCTGGTAAGGCAATGAAGGCGTCAGCATTGCTCATCATTCTAGCCATGCGTTCATGCATGGAAACTACCCTATATTCTTCCCCAATTGTCTTCCCTATGTTGCTGGATGTAGCTAGAGCTGTAGGAATAATACCTAAAACTTGGCATCCCCCTGCATGTGCAGCTGTAGCCACACACCCCATTAACCCACAGTTACCTCCACCATACACTAAATGAATTTTTCTCCTAGCCAGCACCATACCCAGATTTTGTGCTGCTTTAACATACTCCTCATCTTTTCCAGGACTGGAACCACAAAAGACACAGATATTTCGAAACTGACGGAATGCGGTTCCCTCCATAATTTCTATCACCTTAACTTTGATAATAGACAAAGATACTAATGTAAGTATTTATAGAACTCAGAGAAGGGCATATTTATAATAGCTATGCAAATAGGCCAGGTAGAACAACTATGTGAGTGATTGGTGGATATCAGCTAAATTAAAGATAAATAAAAAAAAAAATTCAAAAATGACGGCAAGCATGTATATGTACAGTAGTATGACTGTGACCCATATTAAGCACATAAAGAGTATAAGATAAGATATCACCAGAAATCTGTCTTTATCTTGTTGTCTTTGATGAAGCATTGATGTTTTGATTCTTGTAAAAAAGTTCTAGGTGATAGCCGTAAAAAAAAAAAAAGTAAAAAAATAAAATAAAAAATGCAATCAAATGATTTATTTTGTATTCTCAATGTTTTCGCCAGTCGACTATCAGTATTATTAAGTCGACTAGCTATTTTGAGAAATTTTAATTTGGACTGGTTAATTTACAGTTGATTAATTACATCTATTTTGAAGCAATCAACTGCATCCTACCAGTTAACTACATATTCTTTGATTTTCACAGACTTTTATAAGCTCAGAAATGTTTCTTTTTCCATGTGATATCTTTCCACAGAATACCAATAGATTTAAAGTAGATTCTGACACATATATTCAAAATTTGCGGCCACCGATTTTTGTTGAAATCATAGATAGATTTTGTTTACAGATTTTCAAGAATTGCGGCCACCGATTTTAATATTTTTCAATGCTTTGTCAAAACTTTTGACTTTCGCTTTTGGAACCATTCTCTATTATGCTTTTCGTCTGTTTCACTCATTAACGGTTGGCATTAAATGCAAGGTTATTTTCCCTCATTACAATTAAAGATAATTTCTTCCTTTGAAACTTGGTTGTTATGGTGTCTAAGTTGTTAATAGGTTAAAATAATGAAAGGTTTGAAAATAATGGACGGATGATGGTCTTATGGTGTTTTGACGAATGTAATCAAGAGAATTAGTGGTGTTGAAGTTCTCGAGGAATAAAATATAGGAAGTAGGATTTAAGTTAGTCTTTGAACTCTTAATTTGGAAATATAGAGAATATTCTGAGAACCATGTCCGGAAATAATGTAGGTTATCAAGATATTTATGTTAAAGGATTATATCATGCTAAATTGAGTCTAGTATCTAGGATGTGAATTATGTTGGAATTGAGAATTCATGTATGAGTAATTGTTAGGAAAAAAAAAAACACAAATCTTCTTCAAATGATTGGGTGAATTAAATGGGATTGGCATAAGCTAGAATGAGGTGCTTTTGGATATGATAGAAGAAATAATTGAAATTTTTGACAATGAGTTTAATGGTGTTAATAAGCTTGTATAGAATTACTGTGATGAGGTAAGTTGGAATTATTAGACATGTGTCAATGGTACATAAACGTTATTAAAGGTTTGAAGGATTTATTGCTACGTATGTTTAACATATTGATTAAAGGATTTGAGGATAAAAATAGATGATAGATTAAGATGATGATATTCAGGGGATGATGTTGATATATAAAAAAAAAAAAAATTTGACTTGATAGAAGTTTGGAATAAGAAAAGATAGTTACACAATATGAAGGTGTATATGTTCATTTATATGTGTGTTTTCTAATATCGACCGATAGATATATCCATACGGGCTAGAGGATATCAATTGAAGAACTTATGAGTGAAAGAAATCCTTATGGTTAAGTTATATGGCAAAAATCACTCAAGTGAATAGACATATTAAAAAGTAAAGATGTCATACAGAAAAGATATCTCTAATTATTTAGGTAATAAGTTTGGTAACTCTGAATAATGCCTTAATTTCATTCCCTACATGTGGTAGGATGGATTGAAATTCGGGGACCGAATTTCTAAAGGGGGGAAGAATGTAACATCCCGTAATTTTTAGATATTTTCCTTAGAAATTCTTCACCTTACATATCTGCATAGAAATGTTCTAATATTAATGGAATAGGTAAAGAAAGAAAACCTAAGAGGAAATATTAGAAATAAACATGTTAAAGAAAGGTGAAATTCTTAGGTAAAGAAAGATAAATTTTTGTGAAGTAAGTAAAGGTCTTAAAATTTCAAGAAGATCGGATTAGAGTAATTTTTCTTAATTTAAGAGCAAAAGTTACTAAGTTTAGTATCTCCACCCGTAATTGGGCTTTAACCTATAGACACTTCATATAGAGTTTTTCTACTTCACATGAATTTTTAGCAAGCCAATAGGATAGCCCAAGGAAGAAATAAAACATAGACTTGGACTAGGATATAGAAATTGGACCGGTAGCCTAAAAATCATGAAAATGTGACCAAGCCCATTATGAAAGGTAGAATTTTAACCAAAGTAAGGAAAATGGGCAAGAATGAGCCCAAACCCAAGAGGAAAAAAATAAAAAAAATAAAATTAAAGTGATGAAATATTGGTGTAATCAAGATTAAGTGACATGGCATTAAGACAAAAATTTAGCAAGTGGTGTGATTCTACATTCATCATTTTGGCAAGTGGCATAATAATACAAGGCTTTAGGACAAAAACATCTATATCCTACATTCATAACTTTAGCAAGTGGGTAATAATACATAGCATTATGACAAAACATCATTATCCTACACAAATAATTTTAGTTAAGTAAGGAAAATTCAAGGGCTAGAAATTTGCCACTTAAAAAGGAAAATCTATCATACTTGATTAAGACAAAAGAAAAAGGAAATGAATCCCTAAATCAAAGGGATCTTGCCCCATATCTTAAGAACATATCATCATAATTTTCAAAATACAAATCTCCTTTTTCTATGCATATCTTGACTAAGGAAGAGGAAGACAAGAACATAAGTTGTTTGTTTTCCAAAAATTCAACAAAGTGTATCCTAATTGTGATAAGGTAGACCCATGATCATGAAAGGTGAATTATTTGGTGGTCTATATAAGAAAACCCACCCTTACAACATTAGAATTTCGTCCAAGTGGGGGAGAGCAAAAATAGAAGCAAGGTAGTGTGAGGAAAGGAGAGGAAGAAAGGAAGAAAGAGGAAGGAGAAGTCTAGGAGACTAAGTGCTCCAGGTAAGTTTAACAATATTTATTTTTGAAGAAAACCTTTGAAACTCATATATTTATATGAGATTTTGTTCTTAGAACTTTGATGATTGGTCATGGATGTTGCTATATCATGTTACATATTGATCTTGCATGTGATGTATGTTTGAATACTTAGGTTGGTGTAGATAGTTCTGCATGGGTATGGCTATGGTTGACAGAATTTTAAGCTTCGGTATTTTAATTTCTGGGAACAATCTATAAGGAATTAAAATAAATGGTTAACATAAGAATTAAAGATATATGTGTCACGGATTTTTAGCCACTGGAATCATTCCATTTGGAGTCCATATGAGGTAGCTATGGTCTGATTAGTAGTCAAAGGTCAGAAAATGAATCATCAGGGAAGAATATGTTAGGATAGCTTCGGTAATTTAATTTCTGGGAATTATTGGTAGGGAATTAAAATAAATGGTTAACATAAGAATTAAAGATATGTGTGTCATGGATGTTTAGCCACTGGAATCATTCAATTTGGAGTCCACATGTGGTAGATATGGTCCGATTAGTAAGCCAAGGTCAGAAAATGGTTCATCAGGGAAGATTATGTTAGGACAGCTTTTGTATTTTAATTTCTGAGAATTATCTGTATGGAATTAAAATAAATGGTTAACATGAAAGTTATATATCTATGTCTCATGGAAATATACCCACTGTAATTATGCAATTTGGAGTTCATATGAGGCAGATATGATCCGATTAGTAAGCAGAGGTCAGAAAATATTTATTCTGGGAAGAGTATGTTATTAATGCTTTAGTTTTTGAATTTCTGGGAATATTCTGTAGGGAATTAAAATAGCGCGCCAACATAACAATTATAGATATATGGCTCATGGATTTTTATCAACTGGAATAACGCAATTTGGAGTTCCAATTTGGGAGATATGGTCTAATTAGTCAGTAAAGGTCTGAACCTATCCGAGAGGAACTATCCTGTACTTTGAGGGAGTAATATCACCTTCGTTTCTTAATTTTTAGCTACAATGTTCAACATAATAGTTTTAGATAATTGTTTTATCTTGAAATGGACACCAAGATCACCTACATCAGAGTTAAATTGAGGGAGTTATGCTCTGATTAGTAAGAGAAGGTTAGATAGGATGAAAACCTGCATCAAGAAAATAAAGAAATAAAATTATTATTTAAAAAAGAAGATGAATCTTAATAAATGACTAGTATAGCCATAGCCATTGCCATTGTATGAACTTCTTACCATCTTAAATATGAAATTTTGACATGGAAATATTTTATAAAGTGATATTTGAAATGGTTATGTTCATGGCATGATTACCAATGATTTATGGTAATAGTTATATTTTGATGAACATACTTGTTATTGAAAGCATAATTTTTGGCTATCATTGTGAAAAGAAAAGAAATAAGCACGGTCACATGGCAATCCGTGTGGTGCACCAGTAGGGGACGCCCTACCAACGGTTATGATCATGATAATGAAAAAAGAAAGAGAAAGTGGGCCATGTCGGACGGAGCGAGAAAAGCCCGTACCGGAGAGTAGAGGATACTCACCCTGACCGGGGTAGCTTGAAATGAGAATAAGTTGATGGCCATCATATGATATTTTGAAAATAGTTAATCATATCATACATATCATTACAGTATGATTCTTATGTGCATAGATATAATGCATTCATGTGACCAAAGATATTTTCTGTAGTTTATACAGCTGAACATGACGTGATGAGATTTACTGATGACAATTTATTGTTGAACTTACTGGGATTTAATTCTCACTATATTTCCATATCATGTTTAGAAAATTATTTATGCAGCTTTTGTTTCTAAGGCTCTGGCTTTTAGTGCACATTGGATCGAGTTACTTTATGTTGGGCAGATTTTAGAATCAAATAAGATGTTTGTGGTCGAGTTGGCTCAGATCCCGGTGAACGTGCAACCACCCGCACCTGTATCTCCGGAATTGGTCAACCAAAATAAACAAGATGTAAATATCTATGTGTTTGATATGTTATACGTCTGTTTTGATTAATGACATGTATGTGAACTCAATATTATATAATAAAAAAAAAAAAGAGGTTGTTACAAAGTGTGCCATGTCGGACGGAGCGAGATAAGCCCGTACCGAAAAGTAGAGAATACTCACCCTGACCGGGGAGCTTGAAGTAAGAATAAGTGGATAGCCATCATATGAAATTCGAAAAATAGTTATTCATGCCATACATGTCATAACTATATAATTTTCATGTGCATGATAAAGTGCATTCATGTGACCTAAAGATATTTTCTGTAGTTTATACAGCTGAACATGACGTGATGAACTATATTGATGGTAAATTATGATTTATTGTTGAACTTACTGGGATTTAATTCTCACTATATTTCCATATCATGTTCAGAAGAATAAATATGCAGATATTCTCTATGACACTTATTATCTCTGTACGTTGGATCGAGGTGCCCTACCTTGGGCAACTTCCAGTTATTTCTGATGTAACTGTCGTAGATGTAACTGAGATTCCGGTGGACGTGCCACCCGAACCAGTGTCCCCGGAAGTAGTCGATATAGATGATTAGAACTAATATGTATCTTTGTACAAATGTTTGTAAAATAATGGTGTGTAGTTTGTAAAATAATAGTGTGTATGGAAACTCAGTATTGTATAAATTAAATAAATGTTATATTGAGTTAAGTTGTAACGAGGTAATAACTTCATGGTATTTTAAAAAAAAAAAATTTACATAAATGGAGTTGTTACATAATTGGTATCAGAGCAGGTCGATCCTAGATGGCCAGTAGTTGGATGGTTATCTGAATCGATCTTATAGTGTCTTGAGTATGTTGTGGTTGTGCTGTGTAGGGGATCAGTGATTCATATAGGTAAGAAATTACTAGTGTTTCCTATCTATATGCCGAGGTGGTGTTATGACTGCTATTAAATATTTTTGAACTAACTATTGGGCTTGATCACCTCAATAGCAGCATAACTTTGTATGTACCATAGTAGGAAATGGCACCACCAAGGAGGAATCCAGCAACCAATGCAGAGGAAACCCTGCACAACCTGGCCACGGCAATTCGAGACCAAGTTATGACCACCAACCAAATTTTACAACATCTCCAGAATGCTAATAACACAAATGTTGAGATTGGTCCTAACAACCGGACGGCTGGAAAAGATAATGGCATATCCGAGTTCCTGAGGATTAGACCACCTTGTTTCCAAGGTGGTTATGACCCAACGATAGCCGAAAGGTGGATTAGGGAATTAGAGAAAATCTTTGAAGTGATGGGCTGTACTGAAGAGCAGCAAATCATTTTTGCTGCATATATGTTAAAGGATGAAGCAGAATACTGGTGGCGTGGAGCTAGAGAACTTTTAGCTCATCAGGGAAGACAGATCACCTAGCAAGTGTTCAAGGACATTTTTTTTGAAAAGTACTTTCCAAGTACTGTACGGGCAGAGAAAGAGATCGAATTTCTCCAACTCAGGCCCTAAGCATGACCGTGGACCAGTATATCGCAAGGTTCGAGGAGCTGTCTAAGTTCTCCTCTTATCTACGATATAACCCAGATGAAGCATGGAAGGCGGTTAAGTTTGAAGCGGGACTAAACCCGGAGTTAAAGAATGCTGTTATAGCTATAGAGATCAGGGAGTTTGTACCTCTGATAAATAAATGCAGACTCTTGGAAAAGAGTTTAAGGGCAGTGGAGGACGAGAAGCAAAGGCGAAACCTATGGCCAATCCTAGAAAGAACGTGAGAAGAAGTGGATATGGAGCTGGTAAGAGGCCATTGATTGCGGGTCCTAGGCCTTTTCAACAAGACCTCGCCTCAGTCAAGTGCGCTAAATGCGGACGCATGCATGGTAACCGGCCATGCTACATAGGACAAGATGTTTGCTTCAATTGCGGACAGAAGGGACATTTTGCGAAAAACTGCCCACAGAATGTAGGAAAGCAACCAGAACAGAGGCCTCAGGTGAAAGGAAGGGTTTTCACCCTGAGCGGCCAAGAGGCAGCTCAATCTTCTGAAATGATTCAAGGTACATGTTATATTTATGGATTTGCTCTTATGGTGTTTTTGACTCTGGTGCTAGTCATTCATTTATATCAGAAGAATGTATTAGGAAGTTTCAGTTCCCTATTTCTGAAACTCCCTATGAGCTATCTGTAGTAACCCCTACAGGGGAACGGGTATTAACTTCCTCTGTATGTAAGGACTGTCAAGTCACCATCCAGGAGAAAACTTTTTCTGTAGACCTCGTCATTTTACCTTTAAGAGGTATTGAGGTCATTCTAGGGTTAGACTGGTGATGCAGTCCCACATCGGTTGGCGAGGGGATCCTGGTGTTGAATATAAGGGTTCGCAACCCTCCTCCTTACGAGCTAGCTTTTGAGGTGGGAGTTAGGCGGGTCCATTAAATTGGTATCAGAGCCTAACCTCGACCGGTCGGTGTGGACGGCATGCACGAAGGTTTCCTGCACGAGGACGTGCAGTCTAAAGGGGTCGGGAATGATGCAGTCCCACATCGGTTGGCGAGGGGGTCCTGGTGTTGAATATAAAGGTTCGCAACCCTCCCCCTTACGAGCTAGCTTTTGAGGCGGGAGTTAGGCGGGTCCATCAAATTGGTATCAGAGCAAGGTGACACCTTACCGCCACCACATCACCACCAAAGCACTGCCGCTGGTTTGCTTTGTTCATCTGGAGTCTTTGCCATTTCAGTTTTCTGTCATTTTCGTTTTTGAGTCATTTCTGGTCTTTCATTGTTGTGCTTTGCTTGAATTGCTTGTGGTTTTGGAGATTTGGACACATTCCCTCACCTACATCATCGTGAACCACCATAGAACTCTTGCTGCAGCCTTGTTCAACCACCAACCACCATTCCTAGCCTTCACCATCCAGAAAAACGTCCATGACTTGCTGCAATAGCCAGATTTGATTTCTAAGGCTGAACATTAGCTGCTCCCTACAAATCAGGCTGCATTCCTTTATTGCATCAACCAGGTTTGACTTCCATGGCTGAGCATTAATTGCTCCTAAAAATCAGGGATTTGTTTTTGTAGCTGTCATAATTACTCCATAAAATAAGGGATATTTGATTTTCAGCTGTTATAATTGCTCCTAAAATCAGGGGATTTGATTTGTAGCTGTTATATTTGTTCCTCAAATCAGGGAGATTTGATTTGCAGCTGTTATACTTGTTCCTTAAAATCAGGAAGATTAAGTCCAATCTGCTATTAGAAGTTATTTTTGAAATTTAAATTGAAATTCCAGGTGTTAATTTCTTATTTCTGATATTCCAAGTTTCATTTCTGTATTTTATTTATTCTTGAGACAAAAAAAAAACGAAAAAAAAAAAACGAAAAGAAAAGAAAAAAGAAATTCAAGTCTCATTTCAGCATTGCATTTGTATTTCATACTATCCTAAGTTGTAATCATTTCATAGAAGTAGTTTGTACTTAGTCATTTCTCAAGTGAAACTCAAAGGGATTGCCAAGAGGCTTCAGATACACCAAGGAGTCCTACAAGCCCTAGCCATACCTTAGCCTTGTCCCACACTTAGCCAGATTTCGAACCTCACCCTTCTAATCTCCATTGGTACAAGTTGAGACAAGTAAGGTACAATTCTTCCTTCTTGAGTTCAGATTGATTGAGTATACTTTGTCTAATTGCATTACCTTCTTGTAATTGTCTTGTTCAATCTTATTTTCTTTCTTTTTCTGAGTCATTTGCTTGTTTAATCCTCTGCCGAACTTATCCTTTCTATAATTCACCATTTCTTGGCGATTGTTGGCTTAGAACACTCTGTTCACGTGGGTTATTTGATTCATACAAGACAATCCATTAAAAAAAAAAAAAAACGTACATCAACAACAATTAGGAGAGAGAGATCAAACACAAGAGTGAAACACTAGTGAGGTGATTTTGATTTCTCTAATCTGACTTGTTTAGGTGTTAGTCTTCTTTTGAACATGTCTAGGTCACCAAGTCCTCCACACTCAAGGAGTTCTTCACCAATACCGCCTGAGATGTTCAACATGCTCAAGACCATGTCGGACAACTTAGCCCACTTGACTGCTCGGATGGCTGTTTTGGAGTCAAGGCCAGCACCACCCGCCCTCGTCCCTCTAGGCACCTATGCTGAGGATGGAGGCCCTTCCAATGTCGCCGCAAGAGCGCCCCTACCAGATCAAAGGAGTGCTTATGATGCAGCTCGAGGCGCACACCAACAAGTCCCTCCAGGCACCGCTTCTCACCTTGGAAGATCAGAAGGCGCTGCCCCACATCATGGCACTCCAGTCCATGCTCACAATGAGCAACTCTCTGTCCATAACTCTCCTTTACATAGACGAAATCATTATGCACCTAATCGTTTTAATACATTTCAGGGTTACCAAGATGAGGAATTGGAGTATGAAGGCTGGCAAGCTGAGCCACCTAGGGGATACCAAGCTAGAAGAGGACGTGAGCCAGAGCAAGATGGCATTGGGAAGATCAAAGTGAAGATCCCAAGTTTTGAAGGCAAGTGTGATCCAGATGCATACATGGAGTGGGAGACCAAGATAGAACAAATCTGGTCATGTCACAACTTTGCTGAGCATAAAAAGGTCCAGTTAGCTGCATTGGAGTTCAATGGCTATGCCCTCATATGGTGGGACAACCTGGTCAAGGAAAGAAGAAGAGTACTTGATCCAGACGTGGCCACATGGGAGCAAATGAAAGCTTTGATGAGGGCTAGATTTGTGCCTCAACATCATACAAGGGATTTAAGGCAAAGATTGGAGAATTTGAGACAAGGGTCAATGAGTGCAGAAGAGACCTACAATGCCATGCAAGTGGCAATGGTGAAAGCTAATGTGATTGAAGATGAAGAGACAACCATGGCCAGGTATCTTAGAATTCTCAATTCATTTCTGGCTAATGAAGTCGACTTGTATCCATACAGCTCTATGACAGAATTGCTACACTTAGCAATCAAAGTAGAAAGAAAGACAAGGGCTAGGAACCAAGGAAACAAGAGCTCAAGTGGAACATCCAACACTTGGAGAAACCAGCAAGGACGTAGCTCTCAATCCTATGGCCGGGAGTCTTCACAAAGAGAGCCATACTTAGAGCAAGTCGGACAGAAAAGAAGTGCACCACCTAGTGCCACACCCTACCCTCCACGAGCCACAACTGGTTCCTCTAATGGATCCAAAGGGAGTACCTCTAACCCTACTCTTAGAACTAGGGACATTGAATGCTTTAAATGTAGAGGAAGAGGTCATATGATGAAGGATTGTCCTAATAGAAAAACGCTCATGATTAACCACTTAGGACAATATGAATCTGAAAGTGACAAAGAAGATAATGAAGAGTGTGTTAATGAGGTGAATGAGCATGAATCTGGTTTTGATAATGAGGATGAGATTGAGTATGAGCATGGAGAGTCTTTAATTTGTAAGAGAACATTGCATGTACAACCTGCCCCTTGTGAGGATAATCAAAGGGAAAACTTGTTTCATACTAGATGCTTAGTTAAGGGAAAGGTGTGCAACATGATAATTGATGGAGGTAGTTGTTGCAACATTGCTAGTACTGAATTGATTTCTAAGTTGCAAATTACTACTTTTCATCACCCTAGGCCTTACAAACTGCATTGGATGAATGATTGTGGAGAATTGAAAGTGAATAAGCAAGTTAAAGTTACTATCACATTAGGTCACTATGAGGATACAATTCTGTGTGATGTTGTTCCTATGCAAGCTTGTCACATCTTGTTAGGAAGACCATGGCAATATGATAGAAGAGTCATGCATGATGGTCACACTAATAAGCATTCCTTTACATTTAATGGCAAGAATGTTGTCTTAAAACCTATGTCTCCTATGCAGATTGCCGAGGCCTATGAAAGGAAGAAGGAAAACGACAAGGAACAAGGAGAGGAGAAGAAGCAAGGCAAGAGCACAACTCGGCAGCAAGTAGGCACCCCCTCAAAGCCAAGCCAAGCATTAGCAATACAGCCTTCTAGTGTCTTATTAGCATCCAAAAGTGAGCTACAAGGTGAGTATCTACCCCTAGAAACCACCCTCATGCTTTTGTGCAAGAAACTGGCCATGCTAAGTGAAGAAACTAAGGTTGCCCTACCCCCTCCTATCCAAGCCCTTTTAGAAGAGTTTAAGGATGTATTTCCGGATGATATACCCCCTGGCCTACCCCCTTTGAGAGGCATAGAGCACCAAATAGATCTTATTCCCGGAGCCACCTTACCAAATAGGCCAGCTTATAGAATGAACCCTAAGGAGAGCCAAGAAATCCAGACCCAAGTGCAAGAGCTCCTAGACAAGGGTTATGTGAGAGAGAGCCTATCTCCTTGTGCCGTGCCAGTTCTACTTGTGCCAAAGAAGGACAACACATGGAGGATGTGTGTTGACTGTAGAGCCATCAACAACATCACCATCAAGTACCGCCATCCAATTCCGAGGCTGGACGACATGTTGGACGAGCTCCATGGTGCCACCATCTTCACAAAGATTGATCTAAGGAGTGGATATCATCAGATTAGGATGAAAGAAGGAGACGAATGGAAGACTGCATTCAAGACCAAGTTTGGTCTCTATGAATGGCTTGTGATGCCATTTGGTTTGACAAATGCTCCTTCTACTTTCATGAGATTGATGAACTATGTTTTGAGGAACTTTATAGGGAAATTTGTTGTAGTATACTTTGATGATATACTCATCTATAGCAGGTCCCTAAAGGAGCATGAAGAACACTTAAGGGAAGTTCTTTCTACCCTTAGAGAAGAGTACTTGTATGCCAATTTGAAAAAGTGTGATTTCTGCACTAATAAAGTCACATTTCTTGGTTTTGTAGTGAGTACACAAGGGCTGCAAGTGGATGAAGAGAAGATAAGAGCCATTCAAGATTGGCCAACTCCAACTTCAATTGGACAAGTGAGGAGTTTTCATGGACTAGCTAGCTTCTATAGGCGCTTTGTCAAGGATTTTAGCACCATTGCTGCACCCTTGACTGAGATCACCAAGAAGCATGCTCCATTCGTGTGGGGAGAGGCACAAGAGAGGGCCTTCAACAATCTGAAGTGGAGGCTCACCAAGGCGCCACTTCTAGTGCTCCCAGATTTTACTCGCCCATTTGAAGTAGAGTGTGACGCTTCTGGAATTGGTATTGGAGGTGTACTCATGCAAGAATGTAAGCCTATTGCCTTCTTCTCTGAAAAATTGAAAGGTGCATGCCTTAACTACTCTACTTATGACAAAGAGTTGTATGCTTTATATAGAGTGCTTAAGACTTGGCAACATTACTTATGGCCTAGAGAGTTTATTTTGCATACTGATCATGAGTCTTTAAAGCATTTTAGGAGTCAAGATAAACTTGATAGGAGGCATGGTAGATGGATGGAATTCATTGAAACATTTCCATATGTCATTAAGTATAAAAAGGGAAAAGATAATGTTGTTGCTGACGCACTTTCTAGGAGACATGTTTTGTTGACCACATTAGACTCTAAGGTGTTAGGATTCACTTACATTAAAGAGTTATATGCAGATGACATTGATTTTGGTGCTACTTATAAGCATTGTGTGCAGAAAGGTTCCTTAGATAAGTTTTACTTGTTTGAGGGATTTTTGTTCAGAATTGATAAGGTGTGCATTCCTAGGTGTTCCTTGAGGACGTTACTTGTCGAGGAAGCCCATAAGGGAGGTTTAATGGGACACTTTGGTAGGGATAAGACATATCATATGCTGCATACACATTTCTTTTGGCCACACATGCTTAGGGACGTAGAACACTTAGTGAAGAGATGTTTAGAGTGCCTAAAAGCCAAGTCTAGAATTAAGCCACATGGTTTGTATACTCCTTTACCTATTCCTACAGCCCCTTGGGAAGATATTAGTATGGATTTCATTGTAGGGTTGCCTAGGACTAAGAAGGGGAGAGATTCTATATTTGTGGTTGTTGATAGATTTTCTAAGATGGCTCATTTTATTGCTTGCCATAAGACTGATGATGCTTCTAATGTAGCTAACTTGTTCTTTAGGGAAATAGTTAGGTTACATGGAGTGCCTAAAACTATTGTGAGTGATAGGGATGTGAAGTTCCTTAGCTATTTTTGGAAAACTCTTTGGGGAAAACTAGGGACTAGATTGTTATTTTCTACTTCTAGTCATCCACAAACTGATGGTCAAACTGAAGTGACCAATAGGACTCTCACAACTATCTTAAGGGCTATCATTAGAAAGAATCTGAAGGCTTGGGAAGATGCATTACCTCATGTAGAATTTGCATATAATAGGGCTGTTCATTCTTCTACTTCTCTAAGTCCTTTTGAGTGTGTTTATGGTTTGAATCCTTTAACCCCACTTGATCTTACGCCGTTGCCTATGAAGGAACGAGCAGATTTCAATGCAGGAAAACATGTGGAGTTCATTCGGGAGATGCATGAAAGAACTAGGGCAAAGCTACAACAAAAGGGAGAGTACAATGCTGCCAAGGCAAACCAAGGAAGAAGGAGAGTGATCTTCAAACCGGGGGATCTTGTTTGGGTTCATTTGAGGAAGGAGCGTTTTCCTGAAAAACGCAAGTCCAAGCTTTCACCAAGAGGAGATGGTCCATTCAAGGTTCTGAAAAGAGTTGGAGATAATGCTTATGTGCTGGAGCTGCCCGGGGAGTATGGCGTGAGTGCAACCTTCAATGTTGGAGACCTTACACTTTATGAGGGACATGATGAGGAGCTGGATGATTCGAGGTCGAATCCTTTTCAAGAAGGGGAGGATGATGAGGGATCACCTACACCTCAAGTTCCTACATTTGAAGGTCCTATCACTAGGGCAAGGGCTAAGGAGATCCAACAAAAATTAGACAAGGTGATAACCTTTTTCTTGTCCAAGGAGCCTTCCATGTTAACAGCCTTCTTTGAGCCATCAATCAAGGATCTGTCCATCAAGTCAATGGTGGCCATTGCAGCTCATGAAGACCCTAGGGGTGAAGAGAAGACTCCATGAAGTGATTGGATGTTTTGCTTGTAGTCTTTTCTGTTTTAAGACAATTTCCTTATTTAACTTTTAATATTTCGTTTTTATAAAGGGAGGCCAGCACTAGGACTATAAAAGGCCCTCCTTAGCATGTTTTTAGGAGATTAGACATTTTGTAACTCAGATACTTATATTCCCTTCTATCAAAAGAGTGCTTTTGAGAGAAGAGAGCTTTGCTGATTGATCTTGCTTAGTTGTTCTTGTGTGTGTCAATCTCCCTAGAGATTGGTGTTCTCAAGCCTCCATAAGCCTCCTCCTTGTGCTTGGCTGCCATGGCCATTGTGTAAGGTTGTACTGGTAGGGTTTCTTCATCATTTGGTTCAGTTCTTGATTCAGAGAACAAGGGTTGTTCCATTGTGTGAATTGGTTCTACTTCTATTCCTTTTATTTCTGTTTTCTTCTATTTTCATATTTAACCTCCATTGTTGTCTTCTTTGAGTTCTGTCAAGGTTTGGTGTCTAGATCTAGAGTTTGTGGCTTACCCCACATCAAATTGGTTTAATGGACCCGCCTAACTCCCACCTCAAAAGCTAGCTCGTAAGGAGGAGGGTTGCGAACCCTTATATTCAACACCAGGATCCCCTCGCCAACCGATGTGGGACTGCATCATTCCCGACCCCTTTAGACTGCACGTCCTCGTGCAGGGAACCTTCGTGCATGCCGTCCACACCGACCGGTCGAGGTTAGGCTCTGATACCAATTTAATGGACCCGCCTAACTCCCACCTCAAAAGCTAGCTCGTAAGGAGGAGGGTTGCGAACCCTTATATTCAACACCAGGATCCCCTCGCCAACCGATGTGGGACTGCATCAACTGGATGTCTAGGAATCGAGTCTTGTTGAATTGTTGTAACAAGACCGTTGAATTTCTACCTTCTACTCCGAAAGAGGAGGTCCAGTTATTGATGTTAAATGCCAATCAAGTTAATAGGGAGTTGAAGAATGGAGTACTTGGATACATTCTCTTGTATTTATCAAACCTAGAAGTCGAATCGAAGCTTGATGAAATTCCAATAGCCAACGAGTTTCCTGAGGTGTTTCCATCAGATATTCCAGGCTTACCTCCCAAGAGAGAGATAGAGTTCTCTATTGATCTCCTACCTGGGACAGGGCCTATCTCTATTGCACCATATCGAATGGCCTCGAAGGAACTACAAGAACTAAAGAAGCAGTTGGAGGAACTATTAGACAAGCAATTCATTAGACCGAGTGTATCACCTTGGGGAGCTCCTGTATTGTTTGTTAAGAAGAAAGACGGGAGTTTGAGACTATGCATAGATTACAGACAGCTGAATAAGGTGACTATCAAAAATAAGTACCCTCTCCCTAGGATAGATGACTTATTGGATCAATTAAAGGGTGCCTCCATCTTTTCTAAAATTGACTTGCGGTCAGGATATCATCAGATTAGGATTAAGGAGGAGGACGTACCAAAAACTGCCTTCAGGACTAGGTATGGGCACTATGAGTTTCTCGTAATGCCCTTTGGGTTGACTAATGCACCTGCAATTTTCATGGATTACATGAATCGCATTTTTCGACCCTACCTAGATCAATTTGTTGTAGTGTTCATTGATGACATCTTGATATATTCTAAGAGTGAGAAAGAACATGAACAACATCTCCGAATCATGCTGCAAGTGCTGAAAGAGAAAAAGTTATATGCTAAATTGGAGAAGTGTGAATTTTGGCTGTCAGAGGTGAAGTTTCTCGGACATGTCATCTCTAATAGAGGGGTAGCCGTAGATCCTAGCAAGACGGAAGCAGTGATTAAGTGGGAGACACCAAAGACGGTTACGGAAATCAGAAGTTTCCTTGGTTTGGCAGGATACTACAGGAGATTTATACAAAACTTCTCTCGTATAGCCTTGCCATTGACTAAATTGACCAGGAAGGGAAGTCCTTTCAAATGGACTGATCAATGTGATGCTAGTTTTCAGGAGCTGAAGACAAGACTGACCACTCCTCCTGTTTTAATTATTCCAGACCCCACAGGATATTTTGAAGTGTATAGTGACGCTTCAAAGAAAGGGCTAGGATGTGTGCTGATGTAAGATAAGAGAGTAGTTGCTTACGCCTCTAGGCAACTGAGACCTCACGAAGGAAACTATCCAACCCATGATCTTGAATTAGCGGCAGTAGTGTTTGCCTTAAAGATTTGGCGACACTATTTGTACGAGGCAACCTTTGAAGTATATTGTGATCATAAGAGTCTTAAATACCTCTTTGATCAGAAGGAGTTAAATATGAGGCAACGAAGATGGGTAGAATTCTTCAATGACTACAAGTTTGAGATAAAGTATCATCCCGGAAAGGCGAATGTTGTAGCAGATGCCTTGAGTCGAAAATCTCTGCATATGGGTCAGATGATGGTGTATGAGATGCAGATGCTAGAGGAGTTTCGAAATTTGAAGCTAGCCCCTACTCTTACTCCAAAGAATCTAGTCATTAATGGTTTAAGTATAGGGTCTGACCTTAGAGCCCAGATCAAAGAAGCTCAAGCTCACGATCAATACTTACAAGATCATAAAGACCAAGGTAATTTTTCTGTAATGGAAGATGGAGCAATCATGTATCAGGGAAGGATTTGTGTCCCTCAAGAACAAGAGTTGAGGACTAAGATACTGCAGGAAGCGCATCAAAGTAAATACACAATCCATCCTGGATGCACTAAAATGTACCAGAATTTAAAAAGGATGTATTGGTGGCCAGGGATGAAAAATGACATTGCTGAGTTTGTGGCGAAATGTCTCATTTGTCAAAAGGTGAAGGTGGAGCACCAAAAGCCAGCGGGATTTCTACAACCTCTTGAGATCCCTAAATGGAAATGGGATAGTATTTCGATGGACTTTGTTGTAGGTTTACCTAAGACCTCAGTGGGACATGACTCTATCTGGGTAATAGTTGACAGATTAACCAAATCTGCTCACTTTTTGCCCATAAAAATTAACTTTTCACTAGATAAATTGGCCCAATTGTACGTTCAGGAAATAGTTAGACTCCATGGGATTCCCTTAAATATTGTTTCTGATAGAGATCTGAGGTTCACGTCGAGGTTTTGGAAGGCGTTGCAAGAAGCTTTTGGTACTCAGTTGCGGTTCAGTACTGCCTACCATCCTCAAACTGACGGGCAGACAGAACGAACCATTCAAACCCTAGAAGATATGTTGAGGGCCTGTGTGATAGAGCAAGGTAAAGGATGGGATAAGTACCTACCTTTAGTAGAGTTTGCTTATAATAATAGCTATCACTCTAGCATTAAGATGGCCCCCTATGAAGCTTTATACGGTAGAAAGTGCCGATCTCCACTATGTTGGTTCGAGGTAGGAGAAAAGAACTTGTTAGGTCCTGATCTAGTTCAACAAACCACTGAACAAATCAGGATGATACGAAACAAAATACTTACAGCTCAGAGTCGACAAAAGAGTTACTACGATAAGAGACATAGACCTCTAGAGTTTGAGGAAGGAGACCATGTATTTCTGAAACTTTTCCCGACTACTGGAGTTGGTAGGTCTCTCAAAACAAGAAAGCTAAGTCCGCGATTTTTAGGACCCTACCAAATTTTAAAGAAAGTTGGGACATCAGCATATCAAGTTGCTCTCCCACCTAATTTGTCCAACCTGCATAATGTTTTCCACGTATCACAGCTGCGGAAGTATCTTTCAGATTCATCACATATAATACTGGATGAACCAATCCAAATAAAGGAGAACATGACATACCAGCTAGTACCTGCATCCATATTGGACACTGACGTGAAGCAACTGAGAAATAAAACCATTCCCCTAGTTAAGGTGTTATGGGAAGGTTTGACTCTAGAAGAAGCAACTTGGGAGCTGGAAGAAGTCATGAGAAAGAAATATCCGCAATTGTTCTTATAAGGTAATTTCTGAAATTTTGAGGACAACATTTCTTTTAGGGGGAGAGAAATGTAACATCCTTAATTTCGTTTCTTTTATTGATTTTGTACATAAAAAACTTAATTAAGGAAATAAAATTTATTAGACAATATTTTAGATATCTAAGGAAATATAATCCTTAGAAATTCTTCACCTTAGGTATATGCATAGAAAATGTTTCTAACATTAAGAGAACAAATAAAGAAGGAAAATCTAATAGGAAAGAAATTAGAAATAACATACTAAAGAGATGCAAAATTCTTGGATAAGGAAGATAATTTTTTAGAAACAAGTAAAGGTCTTAAAATTTCAAAGAACATTGAATTAGGGTAATTTTTCCTAATTCAAGAACTATAGTTACTAAGTTTAAAATCTTTACCCATACATTGGGCTTTTACCTATGGACACTTCATATAGAGTTTTTCCACTTCACATAAGTTTCTAGCAAGCCCATTGGATAACCTAAACAAGAAATTAAACATAGACTTGGACTAGGATATAGTAATTTCACAAATAGCCCAAAAATTATGAAAATGTGACCAAGCCCACCAAGAAAGGAATAATTTTATCCAAAGCAAAGAAAATGGGTAGGACAAGCCTATAATGGGTAGGAATAAGCCCAAATCCAAGAGGAAAACTAAAATAAAATAAATTAGATGATGATATAATAATAAGAATAAAGATTAGGTTACATGGCATTAAGACAAAAAAATTTAGCAAGTGGTGTGATTCTACATTCATCACTTAAGCAAGTGGCATGATAATACAAGGTTTAGGACAAAAACATCTATATCCTACACTCATAATTTTAGCAAGTGGTATGATAATACATGGTATTAGGACAAAACATTCATAGCCCACACAAATAATATCAACCAAATAATGAAGATTCAAGGGCTAGAAATTTGCCACCTAAAAAGGCAAACCTATCATACTTGTTTAAGACAAAAGAAAATGGAAATGAATCCCTAAATCAAAAGGACCTTGTCCCATATCTTAAGAACATATTATCATAATTTTCAAAATACAAATCTCCTTTTCCTATGCATATCTTGACTAAGGAAGAGGAAGATAAGAACATAAGTTATTTGTTTTCCAAAAATTTAACAAAGTGTATCCTAATTGTGATAAGGTAGACCCATGATCATGAAAGGTGAATTATTTGGTGGTCTATATAAGAAAACCCACCCTTACAACATTAGAATTTCGTCCAAGTGAGGGAGAGAAAAAAATAGAAGCAAGGTAGAGTGAGGAAAGGAGAGGAAGAAAGGAAGAAAAAGGAAGGAGAAGTCTAGAAGACTAAGTGCTCCAAGTAAGTTTAACAATATTTCTTTTTGAAGAAAACTTTTGAAACTTATAATATTTGTATGAGATTTTGATCTTAGAACTTTTATGATTGGTCATGATGTTGTTATATCATGTTACATATTGATCTTGCATGTGATGTATGTTTGAATACTTAGGTTGGTGTAGATAGTTCTGCATGGTTATGGCTATGGGTGACAGAATTTTAAGCTTCGGTATTTTAATTTCTGGGAACAATCTATAAGGAATTAAAATAAATGGTTAACATAAGAATTAAAGATAAATGTGTCATGGATTTTTAACCACTGGAATAATTCCATTTGGAGTCCATATGAGGTAGCTATGGTCTGATTAGTAGTCAAAGGTCAGAAAATGAATCATCAGGGAAGAATATGTTAGGATAGCTTCGGTAATTTAATTTCTGGGAATTATTGGTAGGGAATTAAAATAAATGGTTAACATAAGAATTAAAGATAAATGTGTCATGGATTTTTAGCCACTGGAATAATTCCATTTGGAGTCCATATGAGGTAGCTATGGTCTGATTAGTAGTCAAAGGTCAGAAAATGAATCATCAGGGAAGAATATGTTAGGATAGCTTCGGTAATTTAATTTCTGGGAATTATTGGTAGGGAATTAAAATAAATGGTTAACATAAGAATTAAAGATAAATGTGTCATGGATTTTTAGCCACTGGAATCATTCCATTTGGAGTCCATATGAGGTAGCTATGGTCTGATTAGTAGTCAAAGGTCAAAAAATGAATCATCAGGGAAGAATATGTTAGGATAGCTTCGGTAATTTAATTTCTGGGAATTATTGGTAGGGAATTAAAATAAATGGTTAACATAAGAATTAAAGATATGTATGTCATGGATTTTTAACCACTGGAATCATTCAATTTGGAGTCCATATGAGGGAGATATGATCCGATTAGTAGACAAAGGTCAGAAAATGGGTCATCAGGGAAAAATATGTTAGGATAGCTTCGGTATTTTAATTTCTGAAAAGTATCTGTAAGGAATTAAAATAAATTATTAACATAAGAATTAAAGATAAATGTGTCATGGATTTTTAGGCACTGGAATCATTCAATTTGAAGTCCATTTGAGGTAGATATAAGCTGATTAGTAAGCAGAGGTCAGAAAATATTTATTCAGAATATGTTATTAAAGTTTTAGTTTTTGAATTTCTGGAAAATATTCTGTAGGGAGTTAAAATCGTACGCCAAGATAACAATTATAGATATAGGGCTCATGGATTTTTACCAACTGGAATAACTCAATTTGGAGTTCAAATTTGGGAGATATGGTCTAATTAGTCAGTAAAGGTCAGAACTTACACGAGAAAAAATAATCTGTACATTTAGAGAGTAATATCACCTTGATTTCTTAATATTTCGCTACAATGTTCAACATAATAGTTTTAGATAATTGTTTTATCTTGAAATTGACACTAAGATCACCTACATCAGAGTTAAATTGAGGGAGTTATGCTCTGATTAGTAAGAGAAGGTTAGATAAGATGAAAACCTGCATCAAGAAAATAAAGAAATAAAATTAGTATTTTAAAAAGAAGATGAATCTTAACAAATGACTAGTATAGCCATAGCCATTGTCATTGCATGAACTTACTACCATTTTAAGTGTGTAATTTTTAACATGGAATTTACCCTAGTACTCATATAAATTTACAAGAAGTTTTGAAAGTGCCGGTTTTATTTGAAAAATCTTAGTATGCTCCGTGGTTGCAGTATTTTCACATCAGAAAAGAATTATTCTAGTTACTGGAAAACAAAATTGTGATTTGTGAAAAGTGCATGTCTAAGGAAAGCTCTGGCAAGGAAAGACATGGTACTTAAGCGTGTCCATTAGTGACCCACCTCTCTTTCCTGGGAACTTTTCTGGTGCGCTGTTTACAGACTACAATTACTATCCAGTTACCAAGGTATTAGTATGGAATTTTGACATGGAAATGTTTTATAAAGTGATATTTTAAATGGTTATGTTCATGGCATGATTACCAATGATTTATGGTAATAGTTATATTTTGATGAACATACTTGTTATTGAAAGCATATTTTTGGCTATCATTGTGAAAAGAAAAGAAATGAGCACGGTCACATGGCAATCCGTGTGGTGCACCAGTAGGGGACGCCCTACCAACGGTTATGATCATGTTAATAAGAAAAGAAAGAGAAAGTGTGCCATGTCGGACGGAGCGAGATAAGCCCGTACCGAAAAGTAGAGAATACTCACCCTGACCGGGGAGCTTGAAGTAAGAATAAGTGGATAGCCATCATATGAAATTCGAAAAATAGTTATTCATGCCATACATGTCATAACTGTATAATTTTCATGTGCATGATAAAGTGCATTCATGTGACCTAAAGATATTTTCTGTAGTTTATACAGCTGAACATGACGTGATGAACTATATTGATGGTAAATTATGATTTATTGTTGAACTTACTGGGATTTAATTCTCACTATATTTCCATATCATGTTCAGAAGAATAAATATGCAGATATTCTCTATGACACTTATTATCTCTGTACGTTGGATCGAGGTACCCTACCTTGGGCAACTTCCAGTTATTTCTGATGTAACTGTCGTAGATGTAACTGAGATTCCGGTGGACGTGCCACCCGAACCAGTGTCCCCGGAAGTAGTCGATATAGATGATTAGAACTAATATGTATCTTTGTACAAATGTTTGTAAAATAATGGTGTGTAGTTTGTAAAATAATAGTGTGTATGGAAACTCAGTATTGTATAAATTAAATAAATGTTATATTGAGTTAAGTTGTAACGAGGTAATAACTTCATGGTATTTTAAAAAAAAAAAATTTACATAAATGGAGTTGTTACACAATGTGTTTCATGTCTCTCAACTACGAAGATATTTGCCGGATCCATCACATGTGATCCAAGAAGAGGAATTAGCAGTGAAGGAAAATCTAACATATCAACCAGAACCCGTCATGATCTTAGATCAAAATGTGAAACAACTACGTAGTAAATCTGTTCCACTGGTAAAGGTGTTATGGAAATGGCTATCCGAAGAGGAGGCTACATGGGAAAGAGAGGAAGACATGAGGCACTCTTATCCACAAATGTTTGAAGATAGGTAAAATTCCTGGATTTTGGGGACAAAATTCCTGTTAAGGGGGGAAGAAGTGTAACACCCGAAATTTTGTTAATGATATTCATAAAATGGAGTGGTGAGAAAAGGGTTTAAAAGATTTAAATGAGGGAGTTATAGAGGAATAACAATAAATGTTTAATAAAGATTTTTCTTACTTTTGGGAAAAGTTGTTGAGAAAGAGGTAGTAATTTTCTTGTTTACAGGGTTACAAGTAGATAGCAAGGATAGAAATATGGAGCCATAAAGAGAGTTGCACAAAAAGTCATTGAGGTAAGGCCAAGAAGATATTAAACACCTAGCAATTTTCCTTTACCCAAACAAAGCCTTAGCCAACCCCTTAGTCACACTTTAATGGGATGGCACTCTTGAAATTTTTAGACAAGGAAGGGGTAAAGGTTAAGGGGTTGGATGGCTTGTTGAGAAAGCTGCCATATTTTATTATTTTTTTCTATTGACTTAAAAGACCAAGTCACCAGATTTTCCAGCCAAGCCCAAGGGAACCCCACGGCAAAAGGAGAGAAGGGAGAAAGAGAAGAAAGAAAAGAGAAGGAGAAGAAGAAGGGAGAGAGGAGAAAGAGGAAAGCTAGAGAAGAAGGAGAAAGAGCAAGGAGAAGAGAAGGAGAGGAGGTGTAGAGCAAACTAAAGAGACAACTTGTAGAAAGAGAAAGGTAAGATCAACATCATTCACGATTTTGGTTGATTCTGGAGGTTACTTTTTATGTAGAATCTGGAAATATGTTGAACATATGAATTGTAGCCCTGTGTCTTAGCTTTAAAACGCCCCTGGAATCACCTTAATCGGATTCGAAATGAGAGAGATATGCCATGTTGAGTGAGGGTAGGTCAGATCTAACGCGCTGAGTTCCGACGTTGTTTTCAAGCAACTTTTTCCCCTGATTCTGTTTCTTATTTGTTGAAGTGGTAGAAATAAAAGTTGTGGATAATTGTTTTAGCTTTCCATTGACACCGAAATCACCTTAATCGGAGTTGAAATGAGTGAGTTATGGTCTTTTTAGTAAGGAAAAGTCTGGCTGAACGAAAATCTGGACTGCAGGGAAAAAACCCGAAGCATGGCCGTGCTTGGTGACACGGCCAAGCCGTGCTTGGTGACACGGCCAAGCCGTGCTTGAGGCTGTTTTTGCTCTGTTTTGCATTTTGAAGGCTCTAAATGAACCCCAATGAATGGATGATGTTAAGGGGAACTAAAATGTATAGATATACCTTTTTAATGATACATTGTAGTGTGAATTCCATCCATTTATTATGAGATATTAAATTACACATTGCTTAATGATGAAATGCATGTTGATTGATGTCTATGCTAGTATATTAATGCATGAGGAATGATGCATGATTGTCATATTTGCATATTATAGACTGCTTGTGTGCATGGCTGTAAGTTAGTTATTGATGCATGTGCTTTTGGGAGGCTATAGAAGCACGTATGTTATTTATGAGAAATAAATATGACATGTTTAAGGATGAATATGATTTATGTGCTGGATAATTATTGACATGCATATCCTTGTTATGATAAGTGGCTAAAGAGAGGTAAAAGACTTAATCTGGTCAGGAGGACCCTCTCTAAAGCAGGGTGGCCCAAAAATGGGTGTCTCCCTTACTGTATTGAGGCGACTGACGGTCAGAATGATCCTCTCTGAAGCAGGATGGCCTGGCAACAGGTGTCTTCCTTGCTGTATTGAGGAGACTGACAATTCCAGGATGACCTTTACCCATTAAGGTGACCCAGGATAGTGGCACCTTACGAGGTAAAGCGATTGAAGGGTCGTGGCTTGTGATACGGTACCGGGATAGGGGACGCCCTATAGCCTAGAGTGGTCAATACAGGAAGGACCCTCCGACCAATGGCCCTCAAAGGGTGGATGAGTAGCTGGAGGAGAAGGCTCACACCACATTGAGGATTGCAATTGAGAGAAATTATCGGCTTATGAGCCACTATGAGTGATAATGAGTCACTGTGTGTGGCATGGATCATGGACGACAGCACAGGTATTGTATAAATACATATTTTGATATTTTGCATGATATTGATGCATAACCTACAAAAAGGCTGGTATGTACCTTATTGTATCTTTACTGCATAAAAGAGAAAATGTTTTCTGTAGCTTATACAGCTGGACATAGCATGTGAGTTTTCGCATATTTATATGTTTTGAAATGTTGATCTTGCTGGGATTTTCATATCTCACTATGTTTTAATACTATGTTCAGATCAGTAGAAATGGCATTCGTGGTGCTGACACTGCTTCTGGAGTTGCAGACCGTGGATGTCCCTTACTTGGGACAGTTCACGATTATTGTGAACCTATTAGTGACTAGTATGATAGAGATCCCTACTCCTGGCCCACCTCCTCCACCAGCAGCACCCCAGGGGTGAGGGCTAGGGATAGGATGTAGTATAGCAGTGGAAGTCTAACTTTTGCCTATGTAAATGGGTTAACCCATTATTTTGATGTAACTCCATGGTACTCTGCCTTTTGTGTTGTGAGCTCAGTACCTCAGGTTACATATGTATGTATGTATATATATATATCGCTGAACTCTGATGTATATAGTTTTGAATATATGAATGTATGGGTTGCTTAGTTAATGATATATCTGATCTCTGCTTTAAAAAAAAAAAAAAAAAAAAAAAAAACCGGGCGTTACATGTGTAAGGGTAATTTAAGGGGTAAGTCAGTTAGTGGAGAAAAGTGTGTTTTTTCTGAGAAGTGTCTTAGAACAAGCTTCGGCTTAGGGCTGGTTGTGAAGTTTTCCAACCAGATGACTAATTTCTGTGTACTGGTGTTGAATGAAATATAATACATTGTGTTTCTATTAATTGTTTGCTGGAATCCTATCTAGGACAAGGTGGCTATCATTGGAGGGGGTAATTTTATACCCCCTGTTAGAGCTGTTTATCAATAGAGTAATAAGACCAAGGTAGGGTAGGGAGAGGTTATTTTATCAAGGGATTGAAGTGGAAATTAATTCCCTAAAGGCCAGGTGTTAAAGTGTGAATGGCAAGGAGGGAAAAACAGTTAGAGGAGGTGTGGAAAATGAAGGGGAAAGAAGGAGTGACAGAGGCAAGCAATTACTGAGAGCGGTCTTGGGGAGATTTTGGCCGTCTCAAAAGTGCTAGGTCTAGTTTACTGTATTCTGTTTTCATTCTCTGCGGGTTCTTTTGGTGTTTCCTTGTTAGATTGTTTAGTTTCTTGATGTTCGGGAGCCGTATTCTTCTGATTTTCCTTTAGTATTGATTTATCATTCAAGCTACTAAAAGTATAGAGGTAATTCTTTCCCAAAACTCCTGTTGTTTTATTTCTGTTTGGGTATTTTGGTTGTTTCGGCTTAAGTAGGAATTTAGTATCTAATAACACATTCCAAACAATATAGGCATCTTTAAGACTTCTCATAATAGAAAGTGAAACACATAAACTGTGATGGAAGGAGTAATAATTTGGTATCTCTAACTCAATGTATTTATTTAGGAAAAAGAAAACAAATTTTTGTTTCCTAGATTTTATTGTTTTACTTGCTAACTATAAATCCAACTCTTTAATATGTGATCATACTCATTCTTAAAAAACTCGATCTCTGTATTCTGTTTTCATTCTCTGCGGGTTCTTTTGGTGTTTCCTTGTTAGATTGTTTAGTTTCTTGATGTTCGGGAGCCGTATTCTTCTGATTTTCCTTTAGTATTGATTTATCATTCAAGCTACTGAAAGTATAGAGGTAATTCTTTCCCAAAACTCTTGTTCTTTTATTTCTGTTTGGGTATTTTGGTTGTTTCGGCTTAAGTAGGAATTTGGTATCTAACACATTCCAAACAGTATAGGCATCTTTAAGACTTCTCATAATAGAAAGTGAAACACATAAACTGTGATGGAAGGAGTAATAATTTGGTATCTCTAACTCAATGTATCTATTTAGGCAAAAGAAAACAAATTTTTGTTTCCTAGATTTTATTATTTTACTTGCTAACTACAAATCCAACTCTTTAATATGTGATCATACTCATTCTTAAAAACTCAATCTCTGTCACCAAACTTTATTATTTAAATACACTCCTAAACTGTATGTATATGGACAAGGCCTACTCCTAAACAGTATAGGCATCTTTAAGACTTCTCATAATAGAAAGTGAAACACATAAACTGTGATGGAAGGAGTAATAATTTGGTATCTCTAACTCAATGTATCTATTTAGGCAAAAGAAAACAAATTTTTGTTTCCTAGATTTTATTATTTTACTTGCTAACTACAAATCCAACTCTTTAATATGTGATCATACTCATTCTTAAAAACTCAATCTCTGTCACCAAACTTTATTATTTAAATACACTCATAAACTGTATGTATATGGACAAGGCCTACTCATCTGGATGGATGCATTGAATAAATTGTCTCCAAGCATTTTTTAGGTCATTTTCTTTTTTTTCTTTCTTTTTTCCAGTAGAGAAGCACAAACAAACAAATTGTTTGTTGCATATAACTATTCGGTAACGAAAGTTGAAGTTATTTGACTAATAAGCACCATAAGTTTCTTCCAATGACATGTCTTTGCATTCACTTTCAAACATCAGTGCTGTGAATCTATGATAAAAATTGATCGTCTGGGTTTAAGGAGATTTGCCATGTGCCATCTACTTAAAAATCCTTTCACCTTAAATCAAAAGTATAACATCTATAACTTGTATAAAGAATGACCCATTAACCAAATAAATGGAAATCAACGGACAAAAATTATATTCATTATGAGCGAAAAGTAGAGAAGAGGTATGGCTGAGAGAATAAAGGTGGCAGGGGTGAAAAGAAAAGTAACCTTGCAATTTTTATGGCAGCTCTGTGTCCAGTTTTGTTTTGGTCTGCAAGGAAAAGACTAGAAATCAATCAGTATAGTTTCATTCTATGAGGCTATTATCTCACAAGACCTGCTAATAGGACTCAAGTTTGATCACATAATATGAAAGATCACAAATTGAATAAATAATCACTAATATCTGGCTATTAATCAAATCAATAAATAATTCTATAAGGCCAAATCTGAGAAATGATTAAACCTTTGAATACATATCACAATGGTGAGAATTCAGGTTTGAAAATGAAAGGAAAAGCTTGGCATTGCGACTGTAATTCCAAGGCTCTTTAAGGAAACCCAGAAAAGAAAATAAATAAATGAAGAAGCAATTATGGAGCTACTATTAGACGGTGAAATGTCATATCAAATAGACTGCAGTAAACGACATTTAAATAGCAAGAAGCACATCTAAAGATTGCTTGAATCATTCCAAATAGCGAATCATTTCTTTCACAAAATAGTATGGAAATAGAAATTAAAAAAAATGACAAAGATATCTTACAAACATGATAACTCCAGATTAAAAAGTATGACTTGGCCCTGTCTTCTCCAGGAAGAAGCAGAACACAGTACTGAAGACGAGGCCCCAGCATAAGCAGACCCAGCAATTGACCCAAATAATATCAGTGATTAAAAATAAGATACAGTCATGATTTATATAAAATAGTATCGCAGATTTTTCTGAAAAAAATCTCTCAGGCATCACCTCAGCTACCTTTATGAGAATCTTATGAACTGAAATAGCACATTACCTTTATGACAATGCAAAAACGAAAGCAGTGGAAGCACTTCATTGCAGGAAAGAGATAAGGAAAGAGGAAGGGCAGGGATGGAGAGGAATTGAAAGTGAGGGTGAGAGATGGAATTAACTAGCCGTTGTGGTTTTCAAACATATATAACTGTGGCAAAACTAGCCGTTTGGAAGAGAGGAGCCTTTGCTCCGTTGGCAGTAAAATATAGCCGTTGTCACGGAAAAAAAGTGAGATGGGGATGGAAAAATTATAAAATAAAATAAAAACGTAAACGTGAGGAACTCTCGGCTGAGGAGAGTTTCGGGTATTTCTCTTCTTGAGCTCTCTGGCGGAAGAATGTGGAAGCACCCAGCCCCACTGCCACCGTCGTTGAAGCCTGAAGTCACACCCAATTCTTTGTATGCGTTTTCCTGATCTGCCCGTTGGGGAGGGATTGCATCCATTTTCTTCAGAGATGCCACAAATGCCAAGTGCATGCGAATTTTATCTACGCGTCACCGATATCTTTCTATTTCCGGAGGGCTTGGCCTGAATGTTGAGCAAAGAACTTAAGCTGGCAGCTCCCTCGAGTTCACCGGCGAGGACAGGGCCAAAGAATCAATGGAATGCACTTCGTCGTTGCGAAACGAGTCATGAAGAAAAGGACCAGAAAGAAGCCCCTCTTAGGCACCCGAGGTTAATACCATTCTGATAGGGCCCATCCAGGGTTCTAAATGGGTACTCTTTAGAATTTTTTGCCGCTTTCTTTTAATTTTAGATTCTCAAATTTATTGCTTTCACTTATATTTTGCAGTTTTAAAT
Source organism: Gleditsia sinensis (assembly GCA_037074535.1). Classification (NCBI taxonomy): domain Eukaryota; kingdom Viridiplantae; phylum Streptophyta; class Magnoliopsida; order Fabales; family Fabaceae; genus Gleditsia; species Gleditsia sinensis. The sequence goes on from CM073469.1 coordinate 48,094,048, forward strand.
TTCTTGCTTTGATCTCAAATTTGTTTGCCTCTATCGATTTTTTTTTTGTTGGATTAAATAATTTCAATCTTATTTTCTCTTATTTATGATTGAGCTCTCTGACCACAAAAAAAAAAAAAGAGCTAGATTTCTTTTTGTTTATTGTTTTATTTTTCTAGCTGATTAAATAGCTACTTTTTGTTTTGGTTTATGGTGAGAAAGAATGCTTCCGTTTGATTCTATGAAGATTAGTTTCTCGGTTATTTTGATGTGCTCCATTTTTCTGTTTTATCTATTATTTAAATGGGTTTGAATTGGAATTTATGTTGTAGCGCAAGGAATCAACTTTTTTTTGTCAATTATTATTACTTAAAAATCATTAATTAATTAAAACTTGAAACATAAATATTTGAATATATGTAAATCTTCTTCTCTTTGTCATTTACTAATGTGTTTGGTTTTTCTTTTCTTTTTTTTGTCTTTTAAAATATAAATAAACAAAAACTAATATTAATGCTAGATTCAATTGTATAAAAATAATAATAATATTATAGAATAAACTTTAAATAAAATTAAAAAAAACTCAAATTAAAACATTTTTAACCATATGGATCAATACTCTGTTTTAAAATTAATACTCAATATGTTCGAGAGATGAACTTATAAGCAATGCTTGTATCTTTAAGGGATAACTATAAAAAAAATTTCTTTTGTTAGACTCAAAAGTCTTCTATATTTTGCATGTTAAGAATTGTGACTAACATTTCACATACAATATTTAAGAAAAGTGACCATCAACTCCTTTCATTATGTTCTCACTTATTTTGTCAAATATTACATGTGTTAAACTTTTTTTTGGCATTTGAATGAATTACTTTACATTTCTGTATTTATTTTATCTTCAATTTTTTCGTTTTAATTTTATTTGCGGTGCCTGACTTCCTAAAAAATAAGATCTTACTTCAGAAGCTCTTTTAGATCGGATCTGTTTTGAATTCAACTTACAAAAGGTAAGAAAGAAAGAATTTCTTCAAAGTAGCTTCAGATAATTTTCGAAATCAAGAACTACAGATTATGGATGAATGATATGTAAAAGAAGAATATCAATTCGTCAATAGCTTAATTTCGTTTTCATTATCAACTTCAGCAGGTTTTGCTTGTCCACGTGCCCTTTGAGGAGTGCAGGCAATATTTTTGACAATTGAGGTGTAAAGGTCAAACTCTGCCTTCAATTTCAAGCAGGAAGCTTCTATCCACTTCTCTGCTACAGTTGTAGATACACTATCTTGGCTATCCCTCTCATACTCTTCAATGGCAGGTCTTATTTCATCGTATAAAGCATCAAGTGCAGAAGTAGCCTCATTCTTCATTTCCTGCATGGATGGATGCTTTAGAATTCACATGCAAACTTTACAAAAAACAAAGATAGGATACATATAGACAAAAACTTTATTTTGATCTCCAAAACTTTTGAGTATCAATTTAATACTCTATTTAAAATATAATTTTTGTCTATCATATAAACATGTGCAAAATGAAATGAAAACTAACAATTAAGAAATTACAGGATCAAGCACCAACTATGATGTCAATTCTTATCTCAGGGATGCCTTACACTTCAATTATTTTTGCAACAAAAAGGAAGAAATCAACGACTGTTACATATATTGAGAAGCAATTGAAAACAAAATTCTAAGGCAACCAAGGTGAAATTGGAAAGGAAAAGAACGTTCCAATATAAAGCAAAAATTTGCTCTCAAGAAAGTATAATTGTCTGTAAGATGGGTGTATACTGGGATACCCCATTGCACTTGAGGCTTTTGCCAGCAAATCACAAAGGTGTGATGAGATCCAAATTAGACCCAAATCAAATTTATAAATATTTTTGTAATTACAAAATTTATTAATTATGTATATCCAACCCTAGATAATCAAACTCTTTTTAGCTTCAGCCTCAAACTGAACTGCATTTTACTTCCCTCAAAGGACAGTTATAGTTTCCGACTATAAAACATGGAGCCTCCAGATCCAACTAAGAAATAACTGGCCATACACAATTAAATCAAATTTTGCAGGTTGAGTTACCAAACAAAATAAGATTAACAAAGCCTAAATCTGGGTAATCTTCAATGCAACTTGCACAAACCACTTAGAACATAAGAAAACAATAAAAAAAAAATCATACCTCATATCTCAAAATCTCCTCCTGTGCTTCCTTTGATGCCAAACATTCAGCTGCAGACTTTGCATCAACTTGCTTCTGTACGATATGTCTTTGATTTTTTAGTAGACATGGATCCAGGTTCAATGTGATAGTTTCGGCCTGCAGTATTACTCTGGATTCGTGATATCATTGCATTCTTTTGGGGAAAGGCTTGTTGAGTGTCTCTCGTGTACAATTTCATATCATCACTTCCTATTTCAGTTTTTATCAAATTGACATGTAAGCCCTTCATCAGAACTGAATCAAGTGGCTGCACAATAAAAGCAGTGGACTCTGATAGTGGCTCAGGTTTTATAATAATATCCATGGAGTGTTCATCTTTTCCATTATTCTCAGTGTTTGAGTTTCTAAGGACCTTCGAGGGAGGCTCATCCTCTGCAGAGTCATATACTGGAATTTTCTCAACAGAGTACCTGTAACCAAGAACAGACTATAATATCACAAGAGAAAGGAATTCCAGTAATTGTGCAAATATATACATATATCTTTATACCCACACACATAAGGAATTAAGGATTAGATTATATGTTATATATTGCAATTAAGACATTTTAACCTTCAAAATAGAAAGTAAATTAATAGACACATAATGTATGTTTCCTTTTCTTTACCAACTCATTAAGTAAATTGTTCGATGCTATCAGCAAGCCTGGCATGTAAATATTTAACAACAACAACTAAGCATTTTTTCTTTATGTGGAGTCGACTACATGGATCAAACAATACCATAGTAATCTATTATGAATGAGATCAACAGATAGGTTATTAACTAATAAATCATTCTTAATAGTTTCACCTATTATTTTCTTTAACCTCCTTCTACCTTTAACTATCGGGCTATTCTCCATCTGATCTACTTTTCTCAATAGGACTTCTGCAGGTCTTCTCTACACATTACCAAATCACCTTAAACGAGATTCAACCATCTTCTCCACAATCGATACTACCCCAACATTTTCTTTAATGCACTCATTTCTAACCATATCTTTTCTGGTGTGTCCACACATTCAGCGCAATATTCTCATCTCTGCAACATTGAATTTATCTTCGTATTGTCTTTTAACCGCCCAACATTCAGTACCATAATGTAACCAAGATATTTAACTTGTTTTAATATATAGTCTCCAATTTTTTACATATAAATTCGTATTTATTCGTCTTTTACTAAAAATACATTTCATATATTTTGTTTTATTTTTACTTATACAAAAACCATGTGTTTCCAAAATTTGTCTCCATGACTCTAACTTTATATTTATTTCTTCTTTCGAATCACCAACTAAGATTATATCATCTGCAAAAATCATACATTGAGACCCCAAATCTTATATATGTTCAATAACTGCGTCCAAAATCAAGTTAAAAAGATACGGACTCAGAGAAAACCCTTGATGTAGTCCAACAGTTATGAAAAAAAATTTTGTGTCTCCATTTTTTGTTCTTACACAAGTTGTGATCCTATCGTACATGTATTTAATTGTTCGAATATACGCAATACGTACTCTTTTCTTCTCTAAAACTTTCCATAAAACCTCTCTTAGCACTCTGTTATATGCCTTTTCTAAATCAATAAAAATCATATACAAATCTTTCTGTCTTCTTTAATATATCTCCATCAATCTCCGCAGTAAATAAATTGCTTCCATAATTGATCTTCCTGGCATAAAATCAAATTGATTCTCTGTGATTTGAGTCTCTTGTCTTAATCTTTGCTCAATGATCTTCTCCCATAACTTCATAGTGTAACTCATGAGCTTAATCCCCCAATAGTTAGTGCAGCTCTGTATGTCCCCTTTATTTTTACAGATAGGGATTAAAGTACTTCTCCATTCATTCGACATTTTCTTAGATTTCATTATCACATTAAACAACTTAGTGAGCCAACTTATACCTTTCCTTCCTAAACTTTTCCACACCTCAATAGGTATATTATCGGGTCCTACTGTTTTACCGTTTTTCATTCTCTTCAAAGCCTTCTCTACTTCAAACTCCTGAATTCTACGATAAAAAGTATAATTACAGTCCTCCTCCGCAACATTGAGTAATCATAGGTCAACTCACGTCCTTCATTAAAAAGCCCTTGAAAGTAACTCCTCCATCGTGGTTGGATATCTTGCTCCCTCACCAAAACCTTACCATCTTCATCTTTAATACATTTTACTTGATTTAGATCTCTTGTCTTTCTTTCCCTACCCTTCGCAAACTTGTAAATTTTTTTTCCCCATCCTTAGTTCCTAAAGATTGATATAGCCCTTCAAAAACTCTAGATCTTATTTCGTTCACAGCTTTCATAGCGTCTTTCTTAGCCACTTTATATATCCCAATTTTTATTATCTTTACATAAGTGTCACGCCTTATAGCACTCTCTTTTAACCTTAATCTTATCTTGCACCTCTACATCCCACCACCAAGATTCTTTACCCTTTGGTCCAACGTCTCTTGATTCTTCAAGTATCTCTCTTGCTATATTCCTGATCCCTTTGGTCATCTCTTCCCATATCATTAGCATTTTTCTGAGCCTCCCAAAGCCCCTCTTTCTCCACTCTTTTTTGAAAACTCATTTATTGTTCATTCTTCAAAGACCACCAACTAATTTTGAGAATTGTTTTCTTGCTCTTTCTTTCTACTCTTCTCTTAACTCATACGTCCAAAATTAAAACTGTGTTGGGTAGCTAAACTCTCTCCAGGTATGACTTTGCAAAAATCTATTTAAGAGTTTGCTCCTCCATTCTTATATGTGATAAGATGTTCCACCTGCTTCTTACAGCACGTGTTTGCTATAGTAAAATTATAGGTTAACGAAAAATTCAAGATAGTTTTACCCTCTTCATTTGCTTCTCCTAATCCAAAACCTCTGTATACCCTCGTATCCTTTAAATTCCCTCCCTACATGTCTATTTAGATCCCTGCCTAGGAAAATCTTTTCTCCCAGAGGTATTTCTTGAATCAAACCTTCTAGATCCTCCCAAAAAATTCTCTTGTGATGCTCCTCTAAACCAACTTGAGGTGCATTTACACTAAATGGAAAAATATGACCTCTCATTCAAATTAGAGTTCTGAACCCAGAAGGTATAAGGTTCCCCATGAAATAAAAATTGTATACCAGATTTGCTCAACTTGTAGAACAGGGGAAGGGCAAGCAGTGCCCACCCAAAGGAAGACCAATTATAAGCAAATGATTTTAGAATGCACCTTCGAAAATATTTGGGCGTACACACTTTGTTCATGAGATATGACCACAGAATCAGACCTAAGGGCTCTAAAGTGTGTTGTCATAGGGTATTCTCAAACTCAAAAGTAACACCGATGTTTTTATCTTGATCTTGGCCAGTATCAGGTATCCACATGTAACTTTCTTGGAGACCACTCCTTCTTCTTGGCATCTCAAGAGTCCCTTCCTGTATGTGATTATACAGATGATTTCTTAATCTATATTATGACCTATTATGTAACAACCTCTCCAGTCAAACCTCCTATTTCATAGGTTTACTCCTGTTGGCCAGATTAGACCAGAACTAGTATTATGGATGCACCAATGTTGGTTTCCTCCACTCTACCAGCTTTCTCATCAATGGGTCCTATGGACCTTATTGCTATTTGCAAATGTAAATGCACTTGTACTCATACTGACGTCCTTTGTCTCCAATAACTATTTATCATCTGTGTTTTGTTCCTCTGTTACCTCTCTTAATGAAATATTAGTTCCCAAGTCTTTGTCTGAAGCTGTGACTCATGATGATTGGCAGAGGGCTATAAAGGAGCAAGTGCTTGCTCTTGATCATAATGACACCTAGGACTTAGTCCACCTTCCTCCTGGTAAAGAAACTATTGGTTGTAAACGGATTTATGTTGTGAATGTGAACCCAGACAGTTGATTTACCTGATTGAAAGCATAACTGGTTGCTAATGGTTATGCTCAAACTTATGGTGTTGATAGCACTGACACCTTTTATTCTGTGGCAAAATTAACATATGTGAGACTTTCCATCTCTCTAACTGCTACTAATTAAGGCCCTTGCATTGATGTGTAGAATGCTTTTCCGTATGGAGCTTTGGAAGAGGAAACATATACGGAGCAACCCCAGGTTTGTTCCTCATGCTCAAGAACAGTAAAGTATGTTGACTGAAAAATTTGTTGTATGGTTTAAAACAGCCCTCAAGGGCATGGTTTGAGTGATCTAGTGATTGAGTTTGGTCTATGAAAGAGAGGGCGTGATCATACAGTGTTCTTACAGTAAACTACAGCAGGATGTATGCTGTTAGTTGTTTACATTGATGATATTTTGATTATAGACAATGATGAACGTGATATTACCTACAGTGTTCTTATGGAAAACTAAAGTAGGATGTATCTGGTTAGTTGTTTATGTTGATTATATCTTGGTTACCAACAGTGATGAGTGTGATATGCAACACTCGAGATTTCTTCAAACCGAATTTCAGACCAAAGGTAAGGGCGAGTTAGTTAGAGTATTTCTTGGCCATTGAAGTTATGAAATCTAGAAAAGTGTTTTTTAATAACATAAAAAGTAGGTCCTTGATTTAACTGAGGAGGAGAGGAGGCCTCTAATGACCCAGAAAAATAAAGCTGGTCAGGAAACTTAATCATTTGACCTTCACCTGATTAGACATCAATTTTCCCATCAGTGTGAGTCAATGTATGTCTACCCAAACTAACACTCTGAAGGATGCATTGTTCCACAGTGAAATACTTGAAGAAAGCTCTGAGAAGAAAAATATTGTTTAGAGACCATGGCCATAAGAGAGTTGAGGCCTTTACAAATGTTAATTGGGCCAAATCTCTAGATGATAGAAAGTGAACAACAGAATATTGTGTGGTTGTTGGTGATAATCTACAGTCTTGGAAGAGCAAAAGCAAATTACAATTACCTGACCTCTACCAAAAAAAAAAACAATTACAATTGCCGGACCAATGTAGAGGCCGAATAACATACTATTGCCAAAACCCCTTGTGAACTTATGTGGGTACAACTGTTTTTGAATGAGCTTCAATTTGAGGCATTGCTTCTGGTGAAATTATGGTTTGATAACCAAGCAGCCATGCATATTTTGTCTAATACAATATTCCACAAGAGAACAAAATATATTGAAGAGAATTGTCATTTTGTAAAGGAGAAAGTTCACTAGAATCTTATTCACACCCCCTATGCTCATATAGGAGATCAGCTAGCATATTTAATTGCTAAAGCACTTAATGGGACAAGGACTGAATCTTTACGTAACAATTTGAATATGATCAATATAGATGCTCCACCTTGAAGAGTAATAAGGGTAAGCTACTAAGTTATTAAGAGGATGGACTGGCCTTTCATTAATTTTGAATTGTACTATGCCTATTATATTGTACTACACACGTCCAATTGTATGTAAATAGACGTGTGTACTCCAAGAAAATTAGCTCTCTCTCTTCTCCATCTCCCTTTTTCTCTCTCTCATTTCTTTCCTTCTTCCATTCACAATTATTAATCTTAAAAATGTTTAGAAGGACAGAGTTGACAATTGGAAGCATTTGAAACCAAACAGTCTATGCATTACCAATTGGAAGAATTTACAAGTGACAATCCATCAAGACCTTAGAATCCACCATCAAGTAAAAGCACAAATTTGATTTCGCACTACATAATTTTTATGGGGGCTTTTGGGTATTAACATCAGGTCTCTGGTATCAATATTTGGTAACCAACTACCCAGTTTAACTATTCTCATCATTTCTCAGTTTTGGTTATTTTGGGCTCCACGAGAAGAAATGCAAATATTTTCAGGTATCCACCCATTGCTATTCTTAGCACAAATACTAGTTGCAATACACAATTTAATCAATTAATTCATAATTCGGTCCATCAGATCTATCTGAAGAAAACTAACTATAATATTAACTTGAAGAGAATGCTATTGCTAGGTACATGTTAACCATAAAATTAGCAAAATAAACAAGACTGAATGACAGGAATTAACTATGGAGAAATTTTGAACTTTTATTTTGGGACAAACCTTGAACTTACTATTATCTATTTAGTACCCATACAGTCATTAATACAGAAAACGAGGACTACTAGTAAGAGAAGAATGCATAAAAAATAAAAAAAAAACAAGGTATCTATTTAGTACCCATACAGTCATTAATACAGAAAACGAGGACTACTAGTAAGAGAAGAATGCATAAAAAATAAAAAATAAAACAAGGTATCTATTTAGTACCCATACAGTCATTAATACAGAAAACGAGGACTACTAGTAAGAGAAGAATGCATAAAAAATAAAAAATAAACAAGGATAAATTATAAATTACCTTTCATCATCATCTTCCCATAAATAAGTATCCTCCTGCTCAGAATTTCCCCAAGATGAGGAAAAAATAAAATATTAAAAGCAAATAAGAGTTTCAAAAAGAAAATGAAAAAGTAGAAGTAAAAGGAAAAAAAGTAACAGACACAAAAGAAACAAATACGCAGAACAAGGGCATCAAATCATCATTTTAAAAATTTCACCAGAAAAACCATTTATCATCAAAACACATGTTCCCCAGGGGCGAATATATTCAGGAAAAGGGAAGGGGAAAGAGAAAAGAAACTAATATATTTCTTATTGACCACTCTTGTATCCTACATGATCACTAAATCACCCAAAGCTCCAACAGGTCAACAACACTGAACCATTAAAACTTGAATTCATAATGCTTCTTATTAACAAACCATCTATGTCCTCCAATTTAGTCTCCAAAGTCTGATGCTTATGAGACCAAAAAGGATCCACAACATCATCCAAGAATTAAAATCATGACTTAATATGGCAGTAACATAAATTTTGGCTAAAAAAATTCATTAAGATCTTAGAAACAAAGAACATCAAAAATTTAATTCTGGCACTTGATTATTCTGAGGTTATTACTAGCTTTCATCAAAACTTACCTGAAAACCACGAGATTTTGCTCCAAGGAATCCAGAACATTTGGCTGCACCACAGAGGCAACAGACCTTTGCACCACCAAACCATTCAAAGTTATAATCATATGCCAATTCAGCTCCAATAGGAATATCTTGTTTTGCAAATATTCCAACTCTTATCTCCCCCAAGACATTTCATTTCCGTGTCTCACAATTTGGCTGACTGCAAACTTGACAGAATTAAGTTGATCTCAAACCTTGGGTCATGGAAAATATGGACTATAACAAAATCCCTACTATTTATGCATAGTACATGGTCCATTTTTCTCAGTATTAGCTTTCATTTGAAATGATTTACCAGGAATGATTTATAAATCTACCAAGGCTTCCTTTTCTTGTTGCATCAATAGATTCAGAGGCATTAAGAAAAATAATAAATGCATCCTTGAGACCTGCAAAGCAAAATAAACGTTTTAAAACAGTGACATTGGTTATCAAATAGAGATATCAATTTAATTAAAATTTGACCTTGAGTTTCATAAGCCTGGGACCTACGCTTAGCTTCTTTCCATGAAATTACTTCTCCACAGTATTCGATGATAAATTGCCCTGCCTGTATCAGATGAAAGGAATTAAAGTCTGGCAGTATGCAACAAAGAAATGACTAACAAAATTAGCCATACCCAAGTCAGGAAATGCTAAGACAGCCATGGATTCAAGCAATAAAGTCCCATTTTTTATTGCAAAAGTTTTACAGAAATTCTTAAAATGATTACCTTAATGTTCTCATCAGCCAAAAGACCCCATCCACGGCCTTCAGTTTTAACCAACTTTGTTTTTGCATATTCACACTTCTGAAATCTCTGTAACCATCACATATATGATTAAAAAAAAGAAAAAAAGAATTGCTGTTAGTTTCATTCCATTAAAATAGGTCAGAGGCACAACAAATTTAAAAACACAACACTCCAAAATAACCATTCCTCAATGTCCCAGAAATTCAAATTTGCTACGAAACAATTTGTATTAGCACAACATAAACATGCAACAAGTTATAACAAGCATACTAAGACTGAGACACAGTATGAGATGTAGTAACTAATAAATTCTTCTAATAATCAAATACAAGCAGGATTATTATAGTAAACAAAAAACTGTGTTCTAAACAGTATTGAAAAATTAACACAATGAGAATGATAGGGAAAATACAAAACAAATATATCAGCAAGACACAAGGGCCTCAACATGAATTCACCTGATTTTTGCAAAAGATACCACAGAGGCAGTATCCAGGGGTGCATTCAGAGCTGGTTAATACATTGAGACATCTATCCCCACAAGCACTATCAGGGTCACTGGCATTATATTTGCATTCACATATAGCTATATCCTTCTCCTTCTGCTTCACATCCCTGGAGACAAATAAAGAGAAAAGCAAAAGAATTAGCATACCTTATAGAGATTTGCCAATCTTTAACATACAAAATGTCATTTGCTTTGCATTGATTTCTGGCATGATCCTTGTAATGTAGGTTGTCCAACTTCTAGGCACATGTAGGGTTGTCCTAATCTTTAGGAGTTGTTGGCTCCTAGTTTTAAGGAAATTAGGTAGGAAACAGGAAGAAGCAACATTTTGTGGAGATATGTTTTACTTCTTTTAGTTTGGTAGCGTACCTGGATGAAGCCAAATGCCTGAATTTTGAGAGGTCAGATGTAAGCCATTCCATACCTTTGGGACAGAATAGTTTATTTGGCTTCCCTTAGGGAGTTCAGCACATTGCCTTATCATGGGTGTTACTGTTTCTAATATCCAGAGAGGCTAGAGGGCTTTATTTAATAAATTTCTTACCTTTATTTTTTCTGTCTTAGAGATATTTTGTCATTTCGCATATAATATTTTTTCTCTTCTTCCAAATGATTTTTTTCTTTCTATCCTAAAGTTTAAAGGATATAATCCATCAAACAAACAAAAAATTAATGGTGGAGAAACAATTATGATTTACAAAGCCATTTGAAACCTGCTGTGTACCCCTTCCCCTCTTCTCAGAGTTAGTTACAAAAATAAAACTGTTTTAATACTAAAAAGGATAAAAGACATGACAACCTCTTACATAATTGAAAAGAACTAAATCAATGAGCCAAGTCACTAAAAGAGGGTGGGGAGGGGGGTATCCAGGAAAGTGAGAAGTAACGCAGAGTAGCAGAAGTACTAGAACAATTATTATAGTCACTAGATTTCTATGAGCAAGATAAAAAAAAAAATTATATCAGAGCTTTGGCAATCCTGAAATTTCAATTATCTCCTTATTCCTTAGAGATATTAAGAAAAACCAATAATGTGTCTTCACTTAATAGGTTGAGCTAGTGGGTGAAGTTATATTAGATATAGTAACAAAGTCTCAATGACTAAGTTCAATCCTTGGTCGCTCCACTCTCATAATTAAAATGTAAATTTCAACACAAGTTATGGTAAGCTACTAAGCTATACACATTACAATAATCACCATCAAAATTGACATGGAATTAGAGGGGAAAAAGAGAACAAAATGAAAATAAACTCCCTATCCAAGACAAGTGCTTGTACTTCAACGTAATATGTCTGCCATTATTATTTTTTACTAACTCTGGTTGATGAAATATGAAGAATTGAACAAGGAGGAATATTCTTGAAGAAAACACCAGAACAAAAATATAAATACAAAAGGACTAACCTGCTATTCAAAAATTCATTCTGATTTATATGTATGTATTGAGGCAACTCTTCGGCATGAGAATCCTTCAAAATGAATAGCGTCTTTGTTACTTGACTCAAATATAATATAACATGAACAATAATTGGAATAAACATTAACATAGAGGAAGAAAATGAAACAAAACCAAGAAAAATTTACCATTTCCAAGAATTGCATTGGAACGACTCTTTAGATGACTGTCATAGGTAAGTTGCATACAAACCTGCCAAAAATAGGAAAGAAAATGATGCTTATAAGAACAAACCCCCCCCCCCCCCGGGTACCAAAAGAAGAAAAGCGAAAAATTAAGTAATCTATCCTGACTAATGAACCAAAAGAAAAAAGAAACCACAGGTGCCAGTTGGAATAATTGATCGGAAGTCCAAGGTGCTCTACAAAGAATTCATGCTTCGGAAAAAATGACATTGTAAAGCTATTTAATAGTCTCAGCCTTTCCTCTTCATTTTGGGAGGATGAAAAATTTTAAAAAAAAATTGAAACGGGAGTATAAAAAGTGTATGACATTTCCTTAGAAAAGCGTAAGGGCAGCTTCTTCAGTTTCAGTTTTCTCATGAGATATCAGCTATTGGGGAAACAGATTCGGGAAATCATTCCTAGCTGTTAGGGACAATGCAGATTCACCCCGGTATCGAAATTTGACATAAGAAAAAGAAGAGAACCTCAATTATCATTCAAGAAGGGAGATGTAACAGTGATGCGAACCCGTTTGGGTCTGTTTTGGTCAAACTGGTGAGGAGTCGTGAAGGGAATGAAAAAAATCAGAGAAAACGTACCTCGACTGCTATCAGCTTCCCGGTTCCCTTTGGCACCGGCGATACCTCCGATAGAGAAGGGAGGGGGATATTCAGGGCTCAGTTTTCCGGCCAAGTGGATGTAAGGTTGAAAGTGCGTGACGTGATTCGAACTCCGTTAGGGTTGGGAAGCGAAGCTGAAGGAGGCTTTCGCCATGGACTCGCCCTCCAGCTTAAGGCGACGACGGATCTTGTGGCAGCAGGGACAGGAGCGGTTCCGTTTCAACCCGGTTAACAATACCGAATCGAATCGGAATTATAAAAATGCAAAATAGAAAAAAGTTAATCTATGTTCTATAACTATGGGCCAAAAAAATATTATGTTATAAGAAAATACATTTTTTGGGACTTTTTTTTTAGTTGAGTATTTTTATATTTTTTAATATAAAAATAATTTTATTGAAAATATAAAAATTATTATTTTATAAATTTTTTTTACAACTCAAATATTAATATTTTAGAGACTTCTGTTAAATTAAAATATGTTTATCACTAAAATTACAAAATTTTAAATTTAGAACATCTTTGCAGCACAATATAAATGACATTTTTACATTATTAATTACATATCTATGAATCTATTATAAAATAATAAGTAATATATATATAGTTTTTATAAAAATACTAGCATGAAAGGCAATGTAAAATTTGTTTGAATATTTTTTTTAATACTATAATCATAGGTATTTTTAGTCTTTATTTGATACTAAATTTTCTCTTTTGACATATATATTAGTTAAATGTATTTAAGATTTAATTCTATAATAATTTTTAGATAAAAAAGGATGTCCTCGTTTAATCCTCTTTTACCAAGCGAAATAATTCCTTAAGTAAAATTGTGTAAATTTAATACTGTACAAATAACTCATCAACTCATGAGATTTAGAGCATAGTAGTATGAAGAGTTACTCATTATTTGATTTAAATGTACCACTTAACCTTTTGTGTCGTTTTGTCCCATTACCACTAATTGTCCTTTGGTACTTTTTGTATTCAATTAAGCCAAATAATCATATAAAACTTAAAATGAAGAAAATTTGCATTTTTTTCTTCTTGTTGGCAAAATATTACGAATCATTAGATAACAAGCACATAGGCCTTGAGAATATGGGAAGTCTTGCTAATAGAACCTAGCTATTTTCTTCACCATCTTTAGCTTCATCCGCTTCTTCTTCATGCGAAGCAAGCTACACTTTTTTTCAGAAGTGAAATTCTTCTATGCGTAATTACTTGAGCTTCAATTGGACCATGAATTTTCCGATTTTGATCTGGAAAAGTTAGGTCCATGTTTGTTCTCAGTTTTCCTAGATTAAAATTTTAGACACTAGATCTCAAAATCTTAATTTTTTTTTAACAAGTAAAAATTCATTATTCATTCATGAAATCAAAATTACATGAGGCAAGTAACAGAAGGCAATAATAGATAAAATAAATAAATAACAGTTAATCTTAAATATACAAAATATAAGTATTATAATTAGATAATATAGAGGCAATATACTTTATAAATATTAATTTATTAAATATTATAACTCACCCATCTTATAATTATTATAAATACAACAAAAAAAATAAAAGAAAACAGAGATATGGATGAAAACTGTATGCTTGTAAGAAAAATAAGCTTCTGGAGTTGTTGGGCTTTGTCCCATGGACCATATTTTGAATGAAAATGTCAATAATCCAAAAGGTTTTAAGGGTTAACAGTTTGTCAAAACTTCAATTTGCTACGAGCTATTTTCGTGTATTCGGATGATGGTGAGAAAAATACAAGAAACTCGTGTCGTTGGAAAGAAGAACTCATTAAAAACTCTATAAAGTTCATTTCGCGAGATTCCGAGTTGCCGATGATAAAATCGTGCCGTCGAGAAACCGTACGGGCCATTTTCGTGCATCCGGATGATGGTGAGAAAAATACGAGAAATTTGTGTCGTTGTGATGAAGAACTCATTAGAAACTCTATAAAGTTCGTTTCGCGAGATTCCGAGTTGCCGACGATGGAATCGTACCGTCGAGAAACGCTACGGGTCATTTTCATGCATCCGGATGACGGTGAGAAAAATACGAGAAAATCGTGTTGTTGTGATGAATAACTCATTAAAAACTGTATAAAGTTCGTTTCGCGAAATTCCGAGTTGCGGGCGTTGGAATCGTGCCGTAGGGTAACCCTACTAGCCATTTTCGTGCATCCGGATGACAACGACGAAAATATGAGAAAGTCATGTCGTTGGAAAGAACAACTCATTAGAAACTCTTTAAAGTTCGTTTCGCGAGAATCCGAATTGCCGGCGATGAAATCGTGCCGTCGAAAAACCCTACGGGCCATTTTTGTGAAACCGGATGACGGTGAGTAAAATATGAGAAACTCGTGTCGTTTGAATGAAGAACTCATTAGAAACACTATAAAGTTTGTTTCGCGAGATTCCGAGTTGCCGGCGATGGAATCGTGCCGTCGAGTAACTCAATTGCCCATTTTCGTGCATCCGGATGACGGTGAGGAAAACACGAGAAACTTCTGTCGTTGTGATGAAGAACTCATTATTAACTGTATAAAGTTCGTTTCGTGAGATTCCGAGTTGCCGGTGATGGAATCGTGCCGTCGAGAAACCCTACAGGCCATTTTCGTGCATACGGATGACGGTGAAGAAAATACGAGAAACTCGTGTCATTGGAATGAAGAACTCATTATAAACTCTATAAAGTTCGTTCCGCGAGAATCAGAGTTGCCGGCGATAGAACAGTGCCGTCGGGTAACTCAACTGCCCATTTTCGTGCATCCGGATGACGGTGAGGAAAATATGAGAAACTTCTGTCGTTGTGATGAAGAACTCATTAGAAACTGTAAAAAAGTTTGTTTCGCGAGATTTCGAGTTACGGGCGTTGGAATAGTGCCGTAGGGTAACCATACTGGTCATTTTCGTGCATCCGGATGACAACGACGAAAATACGAGAAAGTCGTGTCAATGGATTAGAAGAACTCATTAGAAACTCTATAAAGTTCGTTTCGTGATAATCCGAGTTGCCGGCGATGGAATCGTGCCGTCGAGAAACACTACGGGTCATTTTTGTGCATCCGGATGACGGTGAGGAAAATACGAGAAACTCGTGTCGTTGAAATGAAGAACTCATTAGAAACTCTATAAAGTTCGTTTCGCGAGATTTCGAGTTGTCGGCGATGGAATCGTACAGACGAGAAACTATACAGGCCATTTTCGTGCATCCGGATGACGGTGAGGAAAATAAGAGAAACTTGTGTCGTTGTGATGAAGAACTCATTAGAAACTCTATAAAGTTCGTTTCGCGAGAATCCGAGTTGTCGGCGATGGAATCGTGCAGTCGAAAAACCCTACGGGCCATTTTCGTGCATCTAGATGACGGTGAGAAAAATACGAGAAACTTCTGTCGTTGTGATGAAGAACACATTAGAAACTCTATAAAGTTCGTTTCGCGAAATTCCGAGTTGCCGTCTAAGGAATCATGCCTTCGGGTAACTCAACTGGCCATTTTTGTGCATCCGAATGACGGTGAGAAAAATACGAGAAACTCAAGTCGTTGCAATGAAGAACTCATTAGAAACTCTTTAAAGTTGCTTTCGCAAGATTTCGAGTTGCTGACGATGGAATCGTATCGTCGAAAAACCCTACAAGCCATTGTTGTGCATCCAGATGCCGGTGAGAAAAATACGAGAAATTTCTGTCATTGTGATGAAGAACACATTAGAAACTCTATAAAGTTCGTTTTGCGAGATTCCGAGTTGCTGGCTAAGGAATCATGCCGTCGGGTAACTCAACTAGCCATTTTCGAGTATCCCGATGAAGGTGGGAAATGATGTGGGGTAAGCCACAAACTCTAGATCTAGACACCAAACCTTGACAGAACTCAAAGAAGACAACAATGGAGGTTAAATATGAAAATAGAAGAAAACAGAAATAAAAGGAATAGAAGTAGAACCAATTCACACAATGGAACAACCCTTGTTCTCTGAATCAAGAACTGAACCAAATGATGAAGAAACCCTACCAGTACAACCTTACACAATGGCCATGGCAGCCAAGCACAAGGAGGAGGCTTATGGAGGCTTGAGAACACCAATCTCTAGGGAGATTGACACACACAAGAACAACTAAGCAAGATCAATCAGCAAAGCTCTCTTCTCTCAAAAGCACTCTTTTGATAGAAGGGAATATAAGTATCTGAGTTACAAAATGTCTAATCTTCTAAAAACATGCTAAGGAGGGCCTTTTATAGTCCTAGTGCTGGCCTCCCTTTATAAAAACGAAATATTAAAAGTTAAATAAGGAAATTGTCTTAAAACAGAAAAGACTACAAGCAAAACATCCAATCACTTCATGGAGTCTTCTCTTCACCCCTAGGGTCTTCATGAGCTGTAATGGCCACCATTGACTTGATGGACAGATCCTTGATTGATGGCTCAAAGAAGGCTGTTAACATGGAAGGCTCCTTGGACAAGAAAAAGGTTATCACCTTGTCTAATTTTTGTTGGATCTCCTTAGCCCTTGCCCTGGTGATAGGACCTTCAAATGTAGGAACTTGAGGTGTAGGTGATCCCTCATCATCCTCCCCTTCTTGAAAAGGATTCGACCTCGAATCATCCAGCTCCTCATCATGTCCCTCATAAAGTGTAAGGTCTCCAACATTGAAGGTTGCACTCACGCCATACTCCCCGGGCAGCTCCAGCACATAAGCATTATCTCCAACTCTTTTCAGAACCTTGAATGGACCATCTCCTCTTGGTGAAAGCTTGGACTTGCGTTTTTCAGGAAAACGCTCCTTCCTCAAATGAACCCAAACAAGATCCCCCGGTTTGAAGATCACTCTCCTTCTTCCTTGGTTTGCCTTGGCAGCATTGTACTCTCCCTTTTGTTGTAGCTTTGCCCTAGTTCTTTCATGCATCTCCCGAATGAACTCCACATGTTTTCCTGCATTGAAATCTGCTCGTTCCTTCATAGGCAACAGCGTAAGATCAAGTGGGGTTAAAGGATTCAAACCATAAACACACTCAAAAGGACTTAGAGAAGTAGAAGAATGAACAGCCCTATTATATGCAAATTCTACATGAGGTAATGCATCTTCCCAAGCCTTCAGATTCTTTCTAATGATAGCCCTTAAGATAGTTGTGAGAGTCCTATTGGTCACTTCAGTTTGACCATCAGTTTGTGGATGACTAGAAGTAGAAAATAACAATCTAGTCCCTAGTTTTCCCCAAAGAGTTTTCCAAAAATAGCTAAGGAACTTCACATCCCTATCACTCACAATAGTTTTAGGCACTCCATGTAACCTAACTATTTCCCTAAAGAACAAGTTAGCTACATTAGAAGCATCATCAGTCTTATGGCAAGCAATAAAATGAGCCATCTTAGAAAATCTATCAACAACCACAAATATAGAATCTCTCCCCTTCTTAGTCCTAGGCAACCCTACAATGAAATCCATACTAATATCTTCCCAAGGGGCTGTAGGAATAGGTAAAGGAGTATACAAACCATGTGGCTTAATTCTAGACTTGGCTTTTAGGCACTCTAAACATCTCTTCACTAAGTGTTCTACGTCCCTAAGCATGTGTGGCCAAAAGAAATGTGTATGCAGCATATGATATGTCTTATCCCTACCAAAGTGTCCCATTAAACCTCCCTTATGGGCTTCCTCGACAAGTAACGTCCTCAAGGAACACCTAGGAATGCACACCTTATCAATTCTGAACAAAAATCCCTCAAACAAGTAAAACTTATCTAAGGAACCTTTCTGCACACAATGCTTATAAGTAGCACCAAAATCAATGTCATCTGCATATAACTCTTTAATGTAAGTGAATCCTAACACCTTAGAGTCTAATGTGGTCAACAAAACATGTCTCCTAGAAAGTGCGTCAGCAACAACATTATCTTTTCCCTTTTTATACTTAATGACATATGAAAATGTTTCAATGAATTCCATCCATCTACCATGCCTCCTATCAAGTTTATCTTGACTCCTAAAATGCTTTAAAGACTCATGATCAGTATGCAAAATAAACTCTCTAGGCCATAAGTAATGTTGCCAAGTCTTAAGCACTCTATATAAAGCATACAACTCTTTGTCATAAGTAGAGTAGTTAAGACATGCACCTTTCAATTTTTCAGAGAAGAAGGCAATAGGCTTACATTCTTGCATGAGTACACCTCCAATACCAATTCCAGAAGCGTCACACTCTACTTCAAATGGGCGAGTAAAATCTGGGAGCACTAGAAGTGGCGCCTTGGTGAGCCTCCACTTCAGATTGTTGAAGGCCCTCTCTTGTGCCTCTCCCCACACGAATGGAGCATGCTTCTTGGTGATCTCAGTCAAGGGTGCAGCAATGGTGCTAAAATCCTTGACAAAGCGCCTATAGAAGCTAGCTAGTCCATGAAAACTCCTCACTTGTCCAATTGAAGTTGGAGTTGGCCAATCTTGAATGGCTCTTATCTTCTCTTCATCCACTTGCAGCCCTTGTGTACTCACTACAAAACCAAGAAATGTGACTTTATTAGTGCAGAAATCACACTTTTTCAAATTGGCATACAAGTACTCTTCTCTAAGGGTAGAAAGAACTTCCCTTAAGTGTTCTTCATGCTCCTTTAGGGACCTGCTATAGATGAGTATATCATCAAAGTATACTACAACAAATTTCCCTATAAAGTTCCTCAAAACATAGTTCATCAATCTCATGAAAGTAGAAGGAGCATTTGTCAAACCAAATGGCATCACAAGCCATTCATAGAGACCAAACTTGGTCTTGAATGCAGTCTTCCATTCGTCTCCTTCTTTCATCCTAATCTGATGATATCCACTCCTTAGATCAATCTTTGTGAAGATGGTGGCACCATGGAGCTCGTCCAACATGTCGTCCAGCCTCGGAATTGGATGGCGGTACTTGATGGTGATGTTGTTGATGGCTCTACAGTCAACACACATCCTCCATGTGTTGTCCTTCTTTGGCACAAGTAGAACTGGCACGGCACAAGGAGATAGGCTCTCTCTCACATAACCCTTGTCTAGGAGCTCTTGCACTTGGGTCTGGATTTCTTGGCTCTCCTTAGGGTTCATTCTATAAGCTGGCCTATTTGGTAAGGTGGCTCCAGGAATAAGATCTATTTGGTGCTCTATGCCTCTCAAAGGGGGTAGGCCAGTGGGTATATCATCCGGAAATACATCCTTAAACTCTTCTAAAAGGGCTTGGATAGGAGGGGGTAGGGCAGCCTTAGTTTCTTCACTTAGCATGGCCAGTTTCTTGCACAAAAGCATGAGGGTGGTTTCTAGGGGTAGATACTCACCTTGTAGCTCACTTTTGGATGCTAATAAGACACTAGAAGGCTGTATTGCTAATGCTTGGCTTGGCTTTGAGGGGGTGCCTACTTGCTGCCGAGTTGTGCTCTTGCCTTGCTTCTTCTCCTCTCCTTGTTCCTTATCGTTTTCCTTCTTCCTTTCATAGGCCTCGGCAATCTGCATAGGAGACATAGGTTTTAAGACAACATTCTTGCCATTAAATGTAAAGGAATGCTTATTAGTGTGACCATCATGCATGACTCTTCTATCATATTGCCATGGTCTTCCTAACAAGATGTGACAAGCTTGCATAGGAACAACATCACACAGAATTGTATCCTCATAGTGACCTAATGTGATAGTAACTTTAACTTGCTTATTCACTTTCAATTCTCCACAATCATTCATCCAATGCAGTTTGTAAGGCCTAGGGTGATGAAAAGTAGTAATTTGCAACTTAGAAATCAATTCAGTACTAGCAATGTTGCAACAACTACCTCCATCAATTATCATGTTGCACACCTTTCCCTTAACTAAGCATCTAGTATGAAACAAGTTTTCCCTTTGATTATCCTCACAAGGGGCAGGTTGTACATGCAATGTTCTCTTACAAATTAAAGACTCTCCATGCTCATACTCAATCTCATCCTCATTATCAAAACCAGATTCATGCTCATTCACCTCATTAACACACTCTTCATTATCTTCTTTGTCACTTTCAGATTCATATTGTCCTAAGTGGTTAATCATGAGCGTTTTTCTATTAGGACAATCCTTCATCATATGACCTCTTCCTCTACATTTAAAGCATTCAATGTCCCTAGTTCTAAGAGTAGGGTTAGAGGTACTCCCTTTGGATCCATTAGAGGAACCAGTTGTGGCTCGTGGAGGGTAGGGTGTGGCACTAGGTGGTGCACTTCTTTTCTGTCCGACTTGCTCTAAGTATGGCTCTCTTTGTGAAGACTCCCGGCCATAGGATTGAGAGCTACGTCCTTGCTGGTTTCTCCAAGTGTTGGATGTTCCACTTGAGCTCTTGTTTCCTTGGTTCCTAGCCCTTGTCTTTCTTTCTACTTTGATTGCTAAGTGTAGCAATTCTGTCATAGAGCTGTATGGATACAAGTCGACTTCATTAGTCAGAAATGAATTGAGAATTCTAAGATACCTGGCCATGGTTGTCTCTTCATCTTCAATCACATTAGCTTTCACCATTGCCACTTGCATGGCATTGTAGGTCTCTTCTGCACTCATTGACCCTTGTCTCAAATTCTCCAATCTTTGCCTTAAATCCCTTGTATGATGTTGAGGCACAAATCTAGCCCTCATCAAAGCTTTCATTTGCTCCCATGTGGCCACGTCTGGATCAAGTACTCTTCTTCTTTCCTTGACCAGGTTGTCCCACCATATGAGGGCATAGCCATTGAACTCCAATGCAGCTAACTGGACCTTTTTATGCTCAGCAAAGTTGTGACATGACCAGATTTGTTCTATCTTGGTCTCCCACTCCATGTATGCATCTGGATCACACTTGCCTTCAAAACTTGGGATCTTCACTTTGATCTTCCCAATGCCATCTTGCTCTGGCTCACGTCCTCTTCTAGCTTGGTATCCCCTAGGTGGCTCAGCTTGCCAGCCTTCATACTCCAATTCCTCATCTTGGTAACCCTGAAATGTATTAAAACGATTAGGTGCATAATGATTTCGTCTATGTAAAGGAGAGTTATGGACAGAGAGTTGCTCATTGTGAGCATGGACTGGAGTGCCATGATGTGGGGCAGCGCCTTCTGATCTTCCAAGGTGAGAAGCGGTGCCTGGAGGGACTTGTTGGTGTGCGCCTCGAGCTGCATCATAAGCACTCCTTTGATCTGGTAGGGGCGCTCTTGCGGCGACATTGGAAGGGCCTCCATCCTCAGCATAGGTGCCTAGAGGGACGAGGGCGGGTGGTGCTGGCCTTGACTCCAAAACAGCCATCCGAGCAGTCAAGTGGGCTAAGTTGTCTGACATGGTCTTGAGCATGTTGAACATCTCAGGCGGTATTGGTGAAGAACTCCTTGAGTGTGGAGGACTTGGTGACCTAGACATGTTCAAAAGAAGACTAACACCTAAACAAGTCAGATTAGAGAAATCAAAATTGTAACAACCTCTTTTTCTTTTCCTTTATTATTATACAATATTGAGTTCACATACATGTCATTAATCAAAACAAACGTATAACATATCAAACACAGATATTTACATCTTGTTTATTTTGGTTGACCAATTCCGGAGATACAGGTGCGGGTGGTTGCACCTTCACCGGAATCTGAGCCAACTCGACCACAAACAACTTATTTGATTCTGAAATCTGCCCAACATAAAGTAACTCGATCCAATGTGCACTAAAAGCCAGAGCCTTAGCAACAAAAGCTGCATAATTAATTTTCTGAACATGATATGGAAATATAGTGAGAATTAAATCCCAGTAAGTTCAACAATAAATTATCATCAGTAAAGCTCATCACGTCATGTTCAGCTGTATAAACTACAGAAAATATCTTTGGTCACATGAATGCATTATATCTATGCACATAAGAATCATACTGTAATGATATGTATGACAGGATTAACTATTTTCAAAATATCATATGATGGCCATCAACTTATTCTCATTTCAAGCTACCCCGGTCAGGGTGAGTATCCTCTACTCTCCGGTACGGGCTTTTCTCGCTCCGTCCGACATGGCCCACTTTCTCTTTCTTTTCTCATTATCATGATCATAACCGTTGGTAGGGCGTCCCCTACTGGTGCACCACACGGATTGCCATGTGACCGTGCTTATTTCTTTTCTTTTCACAATGATAGCCAAAAATATGCTTTCAATAACAAGTATGTTCATCAAAATATAACTATTACCATAAATCATTGGTAATCATGCCATGAACATAACCATTTCAAATATCACTTTATAAAATATTTCCATGTCAAAATTTCATACTTAAGATGGTAAGAAGTTCATACAATGGCAATGGCTATGGCTATACTAGTCATTTATTAAGATTCATCTTCTTTTTTAAATACTAATTTTATTTCTTTATTTTCTTGATGCAGGTTTTCATCCTATCTAACCTTCTCTTACTAATCAGAGCATAACTCCCTCAATTTAACTCTGATGTAGGTGATCTTGGTGTCCATTTCAAGATAAAACAATTATCTAAAACTATTATGTTGAACATTGTAGCGAAAAATTAAGAAACGAAGGTGATATTACTCCATCAAAGTACAGGATAGTTCCTCTCGGATAGGTTCTGACCTTTACTAACTAATTAGACCATATCTCCCAAATTGGAACTCAAAATTGAGTGATTCTAGTTGGTAAAAATCCATGAGCAATATATCTATAATTGTTATGTTGGCGCGCTATTTTAATTCCCTACAGAAAATTCCCAGAAATTCAAAAACTAAAGCATTAATAACATACTCTTCCCTGAATAAACATTTTCTGACCTCTGCTTACTAATCGGATCATATCTACCTCATATGAACTCCAAATTGCATAATTCCAGTGGGTATATTTCCATGAGACATAGATATATAACTTTAATGTTAACCATTTATTTTAATTCCATACAGATAATTCCCAGAAATTAAAATACAAAAGTTGTCCTAACATAATCTTCCCTGATGAACCATTTTCTGACCTTGGCTTACTAATCGGACCATATCTACCACATGTGGACTCCAAATTGAATGATTCCAGTGGCTAAAAATCAATGACACACATATCTTTAATTCTTATGTTAACCATTTATTTTAATTCCCTACCAATAATTCCCAGAAATTAAATTACCGAAGCTATCCTAACATATTCTTCCCTGATGATTCATTTTCTGACCTTTGACTACTAATCAGACCATATCTACCTCATATGGACTCCAAATGGAATGATTCCAGTGGGTAAAAATCCGTGACACATATATATTTAATTCTTATGTTAACCATTTATTTTAATTCCTTATAGATTGTTCCCAGAAATTAAAATACCGAAGCTTAAAATTCTGTCAACTATAGCCATACCCATGCAGAACTATCTACACCAACCTAAGTATTCAAACATACATCACATGCAAGATCAATATGTAACATGATATAGCAACATCCATGACCAATCATCAAAGTTCTAAAATCAAAATCTCATATAAATATTATGAGTTTAAAAGGTTTTCTTCAAAAAGAAATATTGTTAAACTTACCTGGAGCACTTAGTCTCCTAGACTTCTCCTTCCTCTTTCTTCCTTTCTTCCTCTCCTTTCCTCACACTACCTTGCTTCTATTTTTGCTCTCCCTCACTTGGACGAAATTCTAATGTTGTAAGGGTGGGTTTTCTTATATAGACCACCAAATAATTCACCTTTCATGATCATGGGTCTACCTTATCACAATTAGGATACACTTTGTTGAATTTTTGGAAAACAAACAACTTATGTTCTTGTCTTCCTCTTCCTTAGTCAAGATATGCATAGAAAAAGGAGATTTGTATTTTGAAAATTAGGATGATATGTTCTTAAGATATGGGGCAAGATCCCTTTGATTTAGGGATTCATTTCCTTTTTCTTTTGTCTTAATCAAGTATGATAGATTTGCCTTTTTAAGTGGCAAATTTCTAGCCCTTGAATTTTCCTTACTTAACTAAAATTATTTGTGTAGGATAATGATGTTTTGTCATAATGCTATGTATTATTACCCACTTGCTAAAGTTATGAATGTAGGATATAGATGTTTTTGTCCTAAAGCCTTGTATTATTATGCCACTTGCCAAAATGATGAATGTAGAATCACACCACTTGTCAAATTTTTGTCTTAATGCCATGTCACTTAATCTTGATTACACTAATATTTCATCACTTTAATTTTATTTTTATTTTTATTTTTCCTCTTGGGTTTGGGCTCATTCTTGCCCATTTTCCTTACTTTGGTTAAAATTCTTCCTTTCATAATGGGCTTGGTCACATTTTCATGATTTTTGGGCTATCGGTCCAATTTCTATATCCTAGTCCAAGTCTATGTTTTATTTCTTCCTTGGCCTATCCTATTGGCTTGCTAAAAATTCATGTGAAGTAGAAAAAATCTATATGAAGTGTCTATAGGTTAAAGCCCAATTACGGGTGGAGATACTAAACTCAGTAACTTTTGCTCTTAAATTAAGAAAGATTACCCTAATCCGATCTTCTTGAAATTTTAAGACCTTTACTTACTTCACAAAAATTTATCTTTCTTTACCTAAGAATTTCACCTTTCTTTAACATGTTTATTTCTAATATTTCCTCTTAGGTTTTCTTTCTTTACCTATTCCATTAATATTAGAACATTTCTATGCATATATGTAAGGTGAAGAATTTCTAAGGAAAATATCTAAAAATTACGGGATGTTACATTCTTCCCCCCTTTAAGAAATTCGGTCCCCGAATTTCAATCCATCCTACCACATGTAGGGAATGAAATTAAGGCATTATTCAGAGTTACCAAGCTTATTACCTAAATAATTAGAGATATCTTTTCTGTATGACATCTTTACTTTTTAATATGTCTATTCACTTGAGTGATTTTGCCATATAACTTAACCATAAGGATTTCTTTCAATCATAAGTTCTTCCATTGATATCCTCTAGCCCGTATGAATATATCTATGGGTCGATATGAGAAAACACACATATAAAGGAACATATACACCTTCATATTGTGTAACTATCTTTTCTTATTCCAAACTTCTATCAAGTCAAATTTTTTTTTTTTCATATATCAACATCATCCCCTGAATATCATCATCTTAATCTATCATCTATTTTTATCCTCAAATCCTTTAATCAATATGTTAAACATACATAGCAATAAATCCTTCAAACCTTTAATAACGTTTATGTACCATTGACACATGTCTAATAATTCCAACTTACCTCATCACAGTAATTCTATACAAGCTTATTAACACCATTAAACTCATTGTCAAAAATTTCAATTATTTCTTCTATCATATCCAAAAGCACCTCATTCTAGCTTATGCCAATCCCATTTAATTCACCCAATCATTTGAAGAAGATTTGTGTTTTTTTTTTCCTAACAATTACTCATACATGAATTCTCAATTCCAACATAATTCACATCCTAGATACTAGACTCAATTTAGCATGATATAATCCTTTAACATAAATATCTTGATAACCTACATTATTTCCGGACATGGTTCTCAGAATATTCTCTATATTTCCAAATTAAGAGTTCAAAGACTAACTTAAATCCTACTTCCTATATTTTATTCCTCGAGAACTTCAACACCACTAATTCTCTTGATTACATTTGTCAAAACACCATAGGACCATCATCCGTCCATTATTTTCAAACCTTTCATTATTTTAACCTATTAACAACTTAGACACCATAACAACCAAGTTTCAAAGGAAGAAATTATCTTTAATTGTAATGAGGGAAAATAACCTTGCATTTAATGCCAACCGTTAATGAGTGAAACAGACGAAAAGCATAATAGAGAATGGTTCCAAAAGCGAAAGTCAAAAGTTTTGACAAAGCATTGAAAAATATTAAAATCGGTGGCCGCAATTCTTGAAAATCTGTAAACAAAATCTATCTATGATTTCAACAAAAATCGGTGGCCGCAAATTTTGAATATATGTGTCAGAATCTACTTTAAATCTATTGGTATTCGGTGGAAAGATATCACATGGAAAAAGAAACATTTCTGAGCTTATAAAAGTCTATGAAAATCAAAGAATATGTAGTTAACTGGTAGGATGCAGTTGATTACTTCAAAATAGATGTAATTAATCAACTGTAAATTAACCAGTCCAAATTAAAATTTCTCAAAATAGCTAGTCGACTTAATAATACTGATAGTCGACTGGCGAAAATATTGAGAATACAAAATAAATCATTTGATTGCATTTTTTTTTTACTTTTTTTTTTATTTACCTTTAATTTAGTTGATATCCACCAATCACTCACATAGTTGTTCTAATAATACCCGGCCTATTCGCATAGCTATTATAAATATGCCTTTCTTTGAGTTCTATAAATACTTACATTAGTATCTTTGTCCATTCTCAAAGTTAAGGTGATAGAAATTATGGAGGGAACAACATTCCGTCAGTTTCGAAATATCTGTGTCTTTTGTGGTTCCAGTCCTGGAAAAGATGAGGAGTATGTTAAAGCAGCACAAAATCTGGGTATGGTGCTGGCTAGGAGAAAAATTCATTTAGTGTATGGTGAAGGTAACTGTGGGTTAATGGGGTGTGTGGCTACAGCTGCACATGCAGGGGGATGCCAAGTTCTAGGTATTATTCCTACAGCTCTAGCTACATCCAGCAATATAGGGAAGACAATTGGGGAAGAATATAGGGTAGTTTCCATGCATGAACGCATGGCTAGAATGATGAGCAATGCTGATGCCTTCATTGCTTTACCAGGTGGTTTTGGTACTTTAGAGGAGATTTTCCAAATAGTCTCTTGGGCACAACTAAATATGCATCACAAACCGATAGGTTTGTTAAATGTTAATCACTTCTTTGATGGTTTGTTATCTTTTCTAGATCAAGCTGTGGAACAGAGGTTTATCTCACACTCAACACGACAAATTCTCATCTCAGCTTCAAATGTTGAGGAGTTGATTGATGCTTTACAAGCCTATGTTCATGTACCTGATATAACTATTACTCCAGTAGAATGGACGGCAGATAACCGCAGGAAGCGTAAATTGGATTTGGATCTTCATCTTTAAATGTAGTAAAACGTAGCTATTATTGTACTACTTTTACTTTCTTAGACTCTACTTGTATACCATATTTACCAACCATACTCCTTTAGAGTTGGTAAAACTATCTTTGAATGTTGCTTATGATCCTCTGAACTTTTGAAATATTCTAGTATATCAACCATATATATAATAACAAATTGTTCCAAGGATGACCTAATTACTATTCATTAAATTTATGAATGCAGCTAAAGGTTTGTCAATTAAATTCATCACCAAGAACTCATAATGCCCATAATAAGTCCTACATCCTCTTCTCCTATCCTTAATTAATGTTACTCATATCCCAAATCTATTTGTAGAAAAATATTGAACACCTTATAACTGGTCAAACAGGTAATCTATACGAGCTAATGGGTTTCTATTCTACATTGTTACCTTATTCAACTGTCTACAATCTATGCATAGTCATAGTGATCCATCTTTCTTTTTCACAAATAGAACTAGAGCACTCCAAATAAAAGTACTAGGGCATTTAAATCCCTTGTCTAACAAGTCTTGTAAATTTTTTTTTTTCCAGTAACTAGAATAATTCTTTTCTGATGTGGAAATACTGCAACCACGGAGCATACTAAGATTTTTCAAATAAAACCGGCACTTTCAAAACTTCTTGAAAATTTTATATGAGTACTAGGGTAAATTCCATGTTAAAATTCCACACTAATATCTCGGTAACTGGATAGTAATTGTAGTCTGTAAACAGCGCACCAGAAAAGTTCCCAGGAAAGAGAGGTGGGTCACTAATGGACACGCTTAAGTACCAAGTCTTTCCTTGACAGAGCTTTCCTTAGACATGCACTTTTCACAAATCACAATTTTTTTTTTTAAATTCAATTGATATCATTCTATATAGGGATATAGATACTAGTTGGGTTCTAAGGAGTAAATCAATACCAAATTCTCGAATTGCTGTGGCAAGGTTGTGCAAGATTTTCTCCGCATTGTTTGCCGGATTCCGCCTTGGTGGTGCCATTTCCTACTGTGGAAAAAAATAAATTTATGCTACTATTGAGGTGATCAAGCCCAATAGTTAGTTTCAAAACAATATTTAACAGCAGTCATAACACCACCTCGGCATATAGATAAGAAACACTAGTAATTTCTTACCTATATGAGTCACTGATTCCCTACACAGCACAACCACAACATACTCAAGACACTATAAGATCGATTCAGATAACCATCCACCCACTGGCCATCTAGGATCGACCTGCTCTGATACCAATTATGTAACAACCTCTTTTTCTTTTCCTTTATTATTATACAATATTGAGTTCACATACATGTCATTAATCAAAACAAACGTATAACATATCAAACACAGATATTTACATCTTGTTTATTTTGGTTGACCAATTCCGGAGATACAGGTGCGGGTGGTTGCACCTTCACCGGGATCTGAGCCAACTCGACCACAAACAACTTATTTGATTCTGAAATCTGCCCAACATAAAGTAACTCGATCCAATGTGCACTAAAAGCCAGAGCCTTAGCAACAAAAGCTGCATAATTAATTTTCTGAACATGATATGGAAATATAGTGAGAATTAAATCCCAGTAAGTTCAACAATAAATTATCATCAGTAAAGCTCATCACGTCATGTTCAGCTGTATAAACTACAGAAAATATCTTTGGTCACATGAATGCATTATATCTATGCACATAAGAATCATACTGTAATGATATGTATGACAGGATTAACTATTTTCAAAATATCATATGATGGCCATCAACTTATTCTCATTTCAAGCTACCCCGGTCAGGGTGAGTATCCTCTACTCTCCGGTACGGGCTTTTCTCGCTCCGTCCGACATGGCCCACTTTCTCTTTCTTTTCTCATTATCATGATCATAACCGTTGGTAGGGCGTCCCCTACTGGTGCACCACACGGATTGCCATGTGACCGTGCTTATTTCTTTTCTTTTCACAATGATAGCCAAAAATATGCTTTCAATAACAAGTATGTTCATCAAAATATAACTATTACCATAAATCATTGGTAATCATGCCATGAACATAACCATTTCAAATATCACTTTATAAAATATTTCCATGTCAAAATTTCATACTTAAGATGGTAAGAAGTTCATACAATGGCAATGGCTATGGCTATACTAGTCATTTATTAAGATTCATCTTCTTTTTTAAATACTAATTTTATTTCTTTATTTTCTTGATGCAGGTTTTCATCCTATCTAACCTTCTCTTACTAATCAGAGCATAACTCCCTCAATTTAACTCTGATGTAGGTGATCTTGGTGTCCATTTCAAGATAAAACAATTATCTAAAACTATTATGTTGAACATTGTAGCGAAAAATTAAGAAACGAAGGTGATATTACTCCATCAAAGTACAGGATAGTTCCTCTCGGATAGGTTCTGACCTTTACTAACTAATTAGACCATATCTCCCAAATTGGAACTCAAAATTGAGTGATTCTAGTTGGTAAAAATCCATGAGCAATATATCTATAATTGTTATGTTGGCGCGCTATTTTAATTCCCTACAGAAAATTCCCAGAAATTCAAAAACTAAAGCATTAATAACATACTCTTCCCTGAATAAACATTTTCTGACCTCTGCTTACTAATCGGATCATATCTACCTCATATGAACTCCAAATTGCATAATTCCAGTGGGTATATTTCCATGAGACATAGATATATAACTTTAATGTTAACCATTTATTTTAATTCCATACAGATAATTCCCAGAAATTAAAATACAAAAGTTGTCCTAACATAATCTTCCCTGATGAACCATTTTCTGACCTTGGCTTACTAATCGGACCATATCTACCACATGTGGACTCCAAATTGAATGATTCCAGTGGCTAAAAATCAATGACACACATATCTTTAATTCTTATGTTAACCATTTATTTTAATTCCCTACCAATAATTCCCAGAAATTAAATTACCGAAGCTATCCTAACATATTCTTCCCTGATGATTCATTTTCTGACCTTTGACTACTAATCAGACCATATCTACCTCATATGGACTCCAAATGGAATGATTCCAGTGGGTAAAAATCCGTGACACATATATATTTAATTCTTATGTTAACCATTTATTTTAATTCCTTATAGATTGTTCCCAGAAATTAAAATACCGAAGCTTAAAATTCTGTCAACTATAGCCATACCCATGCAGAACTATCTACACCAACCTAAGTATTCAAACATACATCACATGCAAGATCAATATGTAACATGATATAGCAACATCCATGACCAATCATCAAAGTTCTAAAATCAAAATCTCATATAAATATTATGAGTTTAAAAGGTTTTCTTCAAAAAGAAATATTGTTAAACTTACCTGGAGCACTTAGTCTCCTAGACTTCTCCTTCCTCTTTCTTCCTTTCTTCCTCTCCTTTCCTCACACTACCTTGCTTCTATTTTTGCTCTCCCTCACTTGGACGAAATTCTAATGTTGTAAGGGTGGGTTTTCTTATATAGACCACCAAATAATTCACCTTTCATGATCATGGGTCTACCTTATCACAATTAGGATACACTTTGTTGAATTTTTGGAAAACAAACAACTTATGTTCTTGTCTTCCTCTTCCTTAGTCAAGATATGCATAGAAAAAGGAGATTTGTATTTTGAAAATTAGGATGATATGTTCTTAAGATATGGGGCAAGATCCCTTTGATTTAGGGATTCATTTCCTTTTTCTTTTGTCTTAATCAAGTATGATAGATTTGCCTTTTTAAGTGGCAAATTTCTAGCCCTTGAATTTTCCTTACTTAACTAAAATTATTTGTGTAGGATAATGATGTTTTGTCATAATGCTATGTATTATTACCCACTTGCTAAAGTTATGAATGTAGGATATAGATGTTTTTGTCCTAAAGCCTTGTATTATTATGCCACTTGCCAAAATGATGAATGTAGAATCACACCACTTGTCAAATTTTTGTCTTAATGCCATGTCACTTAATCTTGATTACACTAATATTTCATCACTTTAATTTTATTTTTATTTTTATTTTTCCTCTTGGGTTTGGGCTCATTCTTGCCCATTTTCCTTACTTTGGTTAAAATTCTTCCTTTCATAATGGGCTTGGTCACATTTTCATGATTTTTGGGCTATCGGTCCAATTTCTATATCCTAGTCCAAGTCTATGTTTTATTTCTTCCTTGGCCTATCCTATTGGCTTGCTAAAAATTCATGTGAAGTAGAAAAAATCTATATGAAGTGTCTATAGGTTAAAGCCCAATTACGGGTGGAGATACTAAACTCAGTAACTTTTGCTCTTAAATTAAGAAAGATTACCCTAATCCGATCTTCTTGAAATTTTAAGACCTTTACTTACTTCACAAAAATTTATCTTTCTTTACCTAAGAATTTCACCTTTCTTTAACATGTTTATTTCTAATATTTCCTCTTAGGTTTTCTTTCTTTACCTATTCCATTAATATTAGAACATTTCTATGCATATATGTAAGGTGAAGAATTTCTAAGGAAAATATCTAAAAATTACGGGATGTTACAAAAATCACCTCACTAGTGTTTCACTCTTGTGTTTGATCTCTCTCTCCTAATTGTTGTTGATGTACGTTTTTTTTTTTTTTTTTTTTTAATGGATTGTCTTGTATGAATCAAATAACCCACGTGAACAGAGTGTTCTAAGCCAACAATCGCCAAGAAATGGTGAATTATAGAAAGGATAAGTTCGGCAGAGGATTAAACAAGCAAATGACTCAGAAAAAGAAAGAAAATAAGATTGAACAAGACAATTACAAGAAGGTAATGCAATTAGACAAAGTATACTCAATCAATCTGAACTCAAGAAGGAAGAATTGTACCTTACTTGTCTCAACTTGTACCAATGGAGATTAGAAGGGTGAGGTTCGAAATCTGGCTAAGTGTGGGACAAGGCTAAGGTATGGCTAGGGCTTGTAGGACTCCTTGGTGTATCTGAAGCCTCTTGGCAATCCCTTTGAGTTTCACTTGAGAAATGACTAAGTACAAACTACTTCTATGAAATGATTACAACTTAGGATAGTATGAAATACAAATGCAATGCTGAAATGAGACTTGAATTTCTTTTTCTTTTCTTTTCGTTTTTTTTTTCGTTTTTTTTTTGTCTCAAGAATAAATAAAATACAGAAATGAAACTTGGAATATCAGAAATAAGAAATTAACACCTGGAATTTCAATTTAAATTTCAAAAATAACTTCTAATAGCAGATTGGACTTAATCTTCCTGATTTTAAGGAACAAGTATAACAGCTGCAAATCAAATCTCCCTGATTTGAGGAACAAATATAACAGCTACAAATCAAATCCCCTGATTTTAGGAGCAATTATAACAGCTGAAAATCAAATATCCCTTATTTTATGGAGTAATTATGACAGCTACAAAAACAAATCCCTGATTTTTAGGAGCAATTAATGCTCAGCCATGGAAGTCAAACCTGGTTGATGCAATAAAGGAATGCAGCCTGATTTGTAGGGAGCAGCTAATGTTCAGCCTTAGAAATCAAATCTGGCTATTGCAGCAAGTCATGGACGTTTTTCTGGATGGTGAAGGCTAGGAATGGTGGTTGGTGGTTGAACAAGGCTGCAGCAAGAGTTCTATGGTGGTTCACGATGATGTAGGTGAGGGAATGTGTCCAAATCTCCAAAACCACAAGCAATTCAAGCAAAGCACAACAATGAAAGACCAGAAATGACTCAAAAACGAAAATGACAGAAAACTGAAATGGCAAAGACTCCAGATGAACAAAGCAAACCAGCGGCAGTGCTTTGGTGGTGATGTGGTGGCGGTAAGGTGTCACCTTGCTCTGATACCAATTTAATGGACCCGCCTAACTCCCACCTCAAAAGCTAGCTCGTAAGGAGGAGGGTTGCGAACCCTTATATTCAACATCAGGATCCCCTCGCCAACCGATGTGGGACTGCATCATTCCCGACCCCTTTAGACTGCACGTCCTCGTGTAGGGAACCTTCGTGCATGCCGTCTCTCAATTTAATGGACCCGCCTAACTCCCACCTCAAAAGCTAGCTCGTAAGGAGGAGGGTTGCGAACCCTTATATTCAACATCAGGATCCCCTCGCCAACCGATGTGGGACTGCATCATTCCCGACCCCTTTAGACTGCACGTCCTCGTGTAGGGAACCTTCGTGCATGCCGTCCACACCGACCGGTCGAGGTTAGGCTCTGATACCAATTTGATGTGGGGTAAGCCACAAACTCTAGATCTAGACACCAAACCTTGACAGAACTCAAAGAAGACAACAATGGAGGTTAAATATGAAAATAGAAGAAAACAGAAATAAAAGGAATAGAAGTAGAACCAATTCACACAATGGAACAACCCTTGTTCTCTGAATCAAGAACTGAACCAAATGATGAAGAAACCCTACCAGTACAACCTTACACAATGGCCATGGCAGCCAAGCACAAGGAGGAGGCTTATGGAGGCTTGAGAACACCAATCTCTAGGGAGATTGACATACACAAGAACAACTAAGCAAGATCAATCAGCAAAGCTCTCTTCTCTCAAAAGCACTCTTTTGATAGAAGGGAATATAAGTATCTGAGTTACAAAATGTCTAATCTTCTAAAAACATGCTAAGGAGGGCCTTTTATAGTCCTAGTGCTGGCCTCCCTTTATAAAAACGAAATATTAAAAGTTAAATAAGGAAATTGTCTTAAAACAGAAAAGACTACAAGCAAAACATCCAATCACTTCATGGAGTCTTCTCTTCACCCCTAGGGTCTTCATGAGCTGCAATGGCCACCATTGACTTGATGGACAGATCCTTGATTGATGGCTCAAAGAAGGCTGTTAACATGGAAGGCTCCTTGGACAAGAAAAAGGTTATCACCTTGTCTAATTTTTGTTGGATCTCCTTAGCCCTTGCCCTGGTGATAGGACCTTCAAATGTAGGAACTTGAGGTGTAGGTGATCCCTCATCAGGAAAAATACGAGAAACTCATGTCGTTGGAATGAAGAACTCATTAGAAACTCTTTAAAGTTGGTTTCGCGAGATTCTGAGTTGCCGACGATAAAATCGTGCAGTCCAGAAACCCTACAGTCCATTTTCGTGCATTCGGATGACGGTGAGGAAAAAACGAGAAACTTGTGTCGTTGTGGTGAAGAACTCATTAGAAACTCTATAAAGTTCGTTTCGTGAGATTTCGAGATGCCGGCGATGGAATTGTGCAGTCGAGAAACTCTACGGGCCATGTTCGTGCATCCGGAAGACCGTGAGAAAAATACGAGAAACTCGTGTCGTTGGAAAGAAGAACTCATTAGAAACACTATAAAGTTCGTTTCGCGAAATTCCGAGTTGCCGGCGATGAAATCGTGCAGTCGAGAAACCCTACGAGTCACTTTCGTACATTCGGATGATGGTGAGGAATGTAACAACTCCATTTATGAAATTTTTTTTTTTTTTTTTTAAAATACCATGAAGTTATTACCTCGTTACAACTTAACTCAATATAACATTTATTTAATTTATACAATACTGAGTTTCCATACACACTATTATTTTACAAACTACACACCATTATTTTACAAACATTTGTACAAAGATACATATTAGTTCTAATCATCTATCTCGACTATTTTCGGGGACACTGGTTCGGGTGGCACGTCCACCGAAATCTCAGTTACATCTACGACAGTTATATCTGAAATAACTGGAAGTTGCCCAAGGTAGGGCACCTCGATCCAACGTACAGAGATAATAAGTGTCATAGAGAATATCTGCATATTTATTCTTCTGAACATGATATGGAAATATAGTGAGAATTAAATCCCAGTAAGTTCAACAATAAATCATAATTTACCATTATAGTTCATCATGTCATGTTCAGCTGTATAAACTACAGAAAATATCTTTAGGTCACATGAATGCACTTTATCATGCACATGAAAATTATACAGTTATGACATGTATGGCATGAATAACTATTTTTTTCGAATTTCATATGATGGCTATCAACTTATTCTTACTTCAAGATACCCCGGTCAGGGTAAGTATTCTCTACTTTTCGGTACGGGCTTATCTCGCTCCGTCCGACATGGCACACTTTCTCTTTCTTTTCTCATGAATATAATCATAACCGTTGGTAGGGCGTCCCCTACTGGTGTGTAACAACCTCTTTTTTTTCCTTTATTATTATACAATATTGAGTTCACATACATGTCATTAATCAAAACAGACGTATAACATATCAAACACATAGATATTTACATCTTGTTTATTTTGGTTGACCAATTCCGGAGATACAGGTGCGGGTGGTTGCACCTTCACCGGGATCTGAGCCAACTCGACCACAAACATCTTATTTGATTCTGAAATCTGCCCAACATAAAGTAACTCGATCCAATGTGCACTAAAAGCCAGAGCCTTAGAAACAAAAGCTGCATATATAATTTTCTGAACATGATATGGAAATATAGTGAGAATTAAATCCCAGTAAGTTCAACAATAAATTATCATCAGTAAAGCTCATCACGTCATGTTCAGCTGTATAAACTACAGAAAATATCTTTGGTCACATGAATGCATTATATCTATGCACATAAGAATCATACTGATGTGGGGTAAGCCACAAACTCTAGATCTAGACACCAAACCTTGACAGAACTCAAAGAAGACAACAATGGAGGTTAAATCTGAAAATAGAAGAAAACAGAAATAAAAGGAATAGAAGTAGAACCAATTCACACAATGGAACAACCCTTGTTCTCTGAATCAAGAACTGAACCAAATGATGAAGAAACCCTACCAGTACAACCTTACACAATGGCCATGGCAGCCAAGCACAAGGAGGAGGCTTATGGAGGCTTGAGAACACCAATCTCTAGGGAGATTGACACACACAAGAACAACTAAGCAAGATCAATCAGCAAAGCTCTCTTCTCTCAAAAGCACTCTTTTGATAGAAGGGAAAATAAGTATCTGAGTTACAAAATGTCTAATCTTCTAAAAACATGCTAAGGAGGGCCTTTTATAGTCCTAGTGCTGGCCTCCCTTTATAAAAACGAAATATTAAAAGTTAAATAAGGAAATTGTCTTAAAACAGAAAAGACTACAAGCAAAACATCCAATCACTTCATGGAGTCTTCTCTTCACCCCTAGGGTCTTCATGAGCTGCAATGGCCACCATTGACTTGATGGACAGATCCTTGATTGATGGCTCGAAGAAGGCTGTTAACATGGAAGGCTCCTTGGACAAGAAAAAGGTTATCACCTTGTCTAATTTTTGTTGGATCTCCTTAGCCCTTGCCCTAGTGATAGGACCTTCAAATGTAGGAACTTGAGGTGTAGGTGATCCCTCATCATCCTCCCCTTCTTGAAAAGGATTCGACCTCGAATCATCCAGCTCCTCATCACGTCCCTCATAAAGTGTAAGGTCTCCAACATTGAAGGTTGCACTCACGCCATACTCCCCGGGCAGCTCCAGCACATAAGCATTATCTCCAACTCTTTTCAGAATCTTGAATGGACCATCTCCTCTTGGTGAAAGCTTGGACTTGCGTTTTTTCAGGAAAACGCTCCTTCCTCAAATGAACCCAAACAAGATCCCCCGGTTTGAAGATCACGCTCCTTCTTCCTTGGTTTGCCTTGGCAGCATTGTACTCTCCCTTTTGTTGTAGCTTTGCCCTAGTTCTTTCATGCATCTCCCGAATGAACTCCACATGTTTTCCTGCATTGAAATCTGCTCGTTCCTTCATAGGCAACGGCGTAAGATCAAGTGGGGTTAAAGGATTCAAACCATAAACACACTCAAAAGGACTTAGAGAAGTAGAAGAATGAACAGCCCTATTATATGCAAATTCTACATGAGGTAATGCATCTTCCCAAGCCTTCAGATTCTTTCTAATGATAGCCCTTAAGATAGTTGTGAGTGTCCTATTGGTCACTTCAGTTTGACCATCAGTTTGTGGATGACTAGAAGTAGAAAATAACAATCTAGTCCCTAGTTTTCCCCAAAGAGTTTTCCAAAAATAGCTAAGGAACTTCACATCCCTATCACTCACAATAGTTTTAGGCACTCCATGTAACCTAACTATTTCCCTAAAGAACAAGTTAGCTACATTAGAAGCATCATCAGTCTTATGGCAAGCAATAAAATGAGCCATCTTAGAAAATCTATCAACAACCACAAATATAGAATCTCTCCCCTTCTTAGTCCTAGGCAACCCTACAATGAAATCCATACTAATATCTTCCCAAGGGGCTGTAGGAATAGGTAAAGGAGTATACAAACCATGTGGCTTAATTCTAGACTTGGCTTTTAGGCACTCTAAACATCTCTTCACTAAGTGTTCTACGTCCCTAAGCATGTGTGGCCAAAAGAAATGTGTATGCAGCATATGATATGTCTTATCCCTACCAAAGTGTCCCATTAAACCTCCCTTATGGGCTTCCTCGACAAGTAACGTCCTCAAGGAACACCTAGGAATGCACACCTTATCAATTCTGAACAAAAATCCCTCAAACAAGTAAAACTTATCTAAGGAACCTTTCTGCACACAATGCTTATAAGTAGCACCAAAATCAATGTCATCTGCATATAACTCTTTAATGTAAGTGAATCCTAACACCTTAGAGTCTAATGTGGTCAACAAAACATGTCTCCTAGAAAGTGCGTCAGCAACAACATTATCTTTTCCCTTTTTATACTTAATGACATATGGAAATGTTTCAATGAATTCCATCCATCTACCATGCCTCCTATCAAGTTTATCTTGACTCCTAAAATGCTTTAAAGACTCATGATCAGTATGCAAAATAAACTCTCTAGGCCATAAGTAATGTTGCCAAGTCTTAAGCACTCTATATAAAGCATACAACTCTTTGTCATAAGTAGAGTAGTTAAGACATGCACCTTTCAATTTTTCAGAGAAGAAGGCAATAGGCTTACATTCTTGCATGAGTACACCTCCAATACCAATTCCAGAAGCGTCACACTCTACTTCAAATGGGCGAGTAAAATCTGGGAGCACTAGAAGTGGCGCCTTGGTGAGCCTCCACTTCAGATTGTTGAAGGCCCTCTCTTGTGCCTCTCCCCACACGAATGGAGCATGCTTCTTGGTGATCTCAGTCAAGGGTGCAGCAATGGTGCTAAAATCCTTGACAAAGCGCCTATAGAAGCTAGCTAGTCCATGAAAACTCCTCACTTGTCCAATTGAAGTTGGAGTTGGCCAATCTTGAATGGCTCTTATCTTCTCTTCATCCACTTGCAGCCCTTGTGTACTCACTACAAAACCAAGAAATGTGACTTTATTAGTGCAGAAATCACACTTTTTCAAATTGGCATACAAGTACTCTTCTCTAAGGGTAGAAAGAACTTCCCTTAAGTGTTCTTCATGCTCCTTTAGGGACCTGCTATAGATGAGTATATCATCAAAGTATACTACAACAAATTTCCCTATAAAGTTCCTCAAAACATAGTTCATCAATCTCATGAAAGTAGAAGGAGCATTTGTCAAACCAAATGGCATCACAAGCCATTCATAGAGACCAAACTTGGTCTTGAATGCAGTCTTCCATTCGTCTCCTTCTTTCATCCTAATCTGATGATATCCACTCCTTAGATCAATCTTTGTGAAGATGGTGGCACCATGGAGCTCGTCCAACATGTCGTCCAGCCTCGGAATTGGATGGCGGTACTTGATGGTGATGTTGTTGATGGCTCTACAGTCAACACACATCCTCCATGTGTTGTCCTTCTTTGGCACAAGTAGAACTGGCACGGCACAAGGAGATAGGCTCTCTCTCACATAACCCTTGTCTAGGAGCTCTTGCACTTGGGTCTGGATTTCTTGGCTCTCCTTAGGGTTCATTCTATAAGCTGGCCTATTTGGTAAGGTGGCTCCAGGAATAAGATCTATTTGGTGCTCTATGCCTCTCAAAGGGGGTAGGCCAGGGGGTATATCATCCGGAAATACATCCTTAAACTCTTCTAAAAGGGCTTGGATAGGAGGGGGTAGGGCAGCCTTAGTTTCTTCACTTAGCATGGCCAGTTTCTTGCACAAAAGCATGAGGGTGGTTTCTAGGGGTAGATACTCACCTTGTAGCTCACTTTTGGATGCTAATAAGACACTAGAAGGCTGTATTGCTAATGCTTGGCTTGGCTTTGAGGGGGTGCCTACTTGCTGCCGAGTTGTGCTCTTGCCTTGCTTCTTCTCCTCTCCTTGTTCCTTGTCGTTTTCCTTCTTCCTTTCATAGGCCTCGGCAATCTGCATAGGAGACATAGGTTTTAAGACAACATTCTTGCCATTAAATGTAAAGGAATGCTTATTAGTGTGACCATCATGCATGACTCTTCTATCATATTGCCATGGTCTTCCTAACAAGATGTGACAAGCTTGCATAGGAACAACATCACACAGAATTGTATCCTCATAGTGACCTAATGTGATAGTAACTTTAACTTGCTTATTCACTTTCAATTCTCCACAATCATTCATCCAATGCAGTTTGTAAGGCCTAGGGTGATGAAAAGTAGTAATTTGCAACTTAGAAATCAATTCAGTACTAGCAATGTTGCAACAACTACCTCCATCAATTATCATGTTGCACACCTTTCCCTTAACTAAGCATCTAGTATGAAACAAGTTTTCCCTTTGATTATCCTCACAAGGGGCAGGTTGTACATGCAATGTTCTCTTACAAATTAAAGACTCTCCATGCTCATACTCAATCTCATCCTCATTATCAAAACCAGATTCATGCTCATTCACCTCATTAACACACTCTTCATTATCTTCTTTGTCACTTTCAGATTCATATTGTCCTAAGTGGTTAATCATGAGCGTTTTTCTATTAGGACAATCCTTCATCATATGACCTCTTCCTCTACATTTAAAGCATTCAATGTCCCTAGTTCTAAGAGTAGGGTTAGAGGTACTCCCTTTGGATCCATTAGAGGAACCAGTTGTGGCTCGTGGAGGGTAGGGTGTGGCACTAGGTGGTGCACTTCTTTTCTGTCCGACTTGCTCTAAGTATGGCTCTCTTTGTGAAGACTCCCGGCCATAGGATTGAGAGCTACGTCCTTGCTGGTTTCTCCAAGTGTTGGATGTTCCACTTGAGCTCTTGTTTCCTTGGTTCCTAGCCCTTGTCTTTCTTTCTACTTTGATTGCTAAGTGTAGCAATTCTGTCATAGAGCTGTATGGATACAAGTCGACTTCATTAGCCAGAAATGAATTGAGAATTCTAAGATACCTGGCCATGGTTGTCTCTTCATCTTCAATCACATTAGCTTTCACCATTGCCACTTGCATGGCATTGTAGGTCTCTTCTGCACTCATTGACCCTTGTCTCAAATTCTCCAATCTTTGCCTTAAATCCCTTGTATGATGTTGAGGCACAAATCTAGCCCTCATCAAAGCTTTCATTTGCTCCCATGTGGCCACGTCTGGATCAAGTACTCTTCTTCTTTCCTTGACCAGGTTGTCCCACCATATGAGGGCATAGCCATTGAACTCCAATGCAGCTAACTGGACCTTTTTATGCTCAGCAAAGTTGTGACATGACCAGATTTGTTCTATCTTGGTCTCCCACTCCATGTATGCATCTGGATC
The DNA here is from genome assembly GCA_037074535.1 of Gleditsia sinensis. Taxonomy (NCBI): domain Eukaryota; kingdom Viridiplantae; phylum Streptophyta; class Magnoliopsida; order Fabales; family Fabaceae; genus Gleditsia; species Gleditsia sinensis. The sequence continues at coordinate 48,135,365 of CM073469.1, forward strand.
ACACTTGCCTTCAAAACTTGGGATCTTCACTTTGATCTTCCCAATGCCATCTTGCTCTGGCTCACGTCCTCTTCTAGCTTGGTATCCCCTAGGTGGCTCAGCTTGCCAGCCTTCATACTCCAATTCCTCATCTTGGTAACCCTGAAATGTATTAAAACGATTAGGTGCATAATGATTTCGTCTATGTAAAGGAGAGTTATGGACAGAGAGTTGCTCATTGTGAGCATGGACTGGAGTGCCATGATGTGGGGCAGCGCCTTCTGATCTTCCAAGGTGAGAAGCGGTGCCTGGAGGGACTTGTTGGTGTGCGCCTCGAGCTGCATCATAAGCACTCCTTTGATCTGGTAGGGGCGCTCTTGCGGCGACATTGGAAGGGCCTCCATCCTCAGCATAGGTGCCTAGAGGGACGAGGGCGGGTGGTGCTGGCCTTGACTCCAAAACAGCCATCCGAGCAGTCAAGTGGGCTAAGTTGTCCGACATGGTCTTGAGCATGTTGAACATCTCAGGCGGTATTGGTGAAGAACTCCTTGAGTGTGGAGGACTTGGTGACCTAGACATGTTCAAAAGAAGACTAACACCTAAACAAGTCAGATTAGAGAAATCAAAATCACCTCACTAGTGTTTCACTCTTGTGTTTGATCTCTCTCTCCTAATTGTTGTTGATGTACGTTTTTTTTTTCTTTTTTTTTTTTTAATGGATTGTCTTGTATGAATCAAATAACCCACGTGAACAGAGTGTTCTAAGCCAACAATCGCCAAGAAATGGTGAATTATAGAAAGGATAAGTTCGGCAGAGGATTAAACAAGCAAATGACTCAGAAAAAGAAAGAAAATAAGATTGAACAAGACAATTACAAGAAGGTAATGCAATTAGACAAAGTATACTCAATCAATCTGAACTCAAGAAGGAAGAATTGTACCTTACTTGTCTCAACTTGTACCAATGGAGATTAGAAGGGTGAGGTTCGAAATCTGGCTAAGTGTGGGACAAGGCTAAGGTATGGCTAGGGCTTGTAGGACTCCTTGGTGTATCTGAAGCCTCTTGGCAATCCCTTTGAGTTTCACTTGAGAAATGACTAAGTACAAACTACTTCTATGAAATGATTACAACTTAGGATAGTATGAAATACAAATGCAATGCTGAAATGAGACTTGAATTTCTTTTTCTTTTCTTTTCGTTTTTTTTTTCGTTTTTTTTTTCTTTTTGTCTCAAGAATAAATAAAATACAGAAATGAAACTTGGAATATCAGAAATAAGAAATTAACACCTGGAATTTCAATTTAAATTTCAAAAATAACTTCTAATAGCAGATTGGACTTAATCTTCCTGATTTTAAGGAACAAGTATAACAGCTGCAAATCAAATCTCTCTGATTTGAGGAACAAATATAACAGCTACAAATCAAATCCCCTGATTTTAGGAGCAATTATAACAGCTGAAAATCAAATATCCCTTATTTTATGGAGTAATTATGACAGCTACAAAAACAAATCCCTGATTTTTAGGAGCAATTAATGCTCAGCCATGGAAGTCAAACCTGGTTGATGCAATAAAGGAATGCAGCCTGATTTGTAGGGAGCAGCTAATGTTCAGCCTTAGAAATCAAATCTGGCTATTGCAGCAAGTCATGGACGTTTTTCTGGATGGTGAAGGCTAGGAAGGGTGGTTGGTGGTTGAACAAGGCTGCAGCAAGAGTTCTATGGTGGTTCACGATGATGTAGGTGAGGGAATGTGTCCAAATCTCCAAAACCACAAGCAATTCAAGCAAAGCACAACAATGAAAGACCAGAAATGACTCAAAAACGAAAATGACAGAAAACTGAAATGGCAAAGACTCCAGATGAACAAAGCAAACCAGCGGCAGTGCTTTGGTGGTGATGTGGTGGCGGTAAGGTGTCACCTTGCTCTGATACCAATTTGATGTGGGGTAAGCCACAAACTCTAGATCTAGACACCAAACCTTGACAGAACTCAAAGAAGACAACAATGGAGGTTAAATCTGAAAATAGAAGAAAACAGAAATAAAAGGAATAGAAGTAGAACCAATTCACACAATGGAACAACCCTTGTTCTCTGAATCAAGAACTGAACCAAATGATGAAGAAACCCTACCAGTACAACCTTACACAATGGCCATGGCAGCCAAGCACAAGGAGGAGGCTTATGGAGGCTTGAGAACACCAATCTCTAGGGAGATTGACACACACAAGAACAACTAAGCAAGATCAATCAGCAAAGCTCTCTTCTCTCAAAAGCACTCTTTTGATAGAAGGGAAAATAAGTATCTGAGTTACAAAATGTCTAATCTTCTAAAAACATGCTAAGGAGGGCCTTTTATAGTCCTAGTGCTGGCCTCCCTTTATAAAAACGAAATATTAAAAGTTAAATAAGGAAATTGTCTTAAAACAGAAAAGACTACAAGCAAAACATCCAATCACTTCATGGAGTCTTCTCTTCACCCCTAGGGTCTTCATGAGCTGCAATGGCCACCATTGACTTGATGGACAGATCCTTGATTGATGGCTCGAAGAAGGCTGTTAACATGGAAGGCTCCTTGGACAAGAAAAAGGTTATCACCTTGTCTAATTTTTGTTGGATCTCCTTAGCCCTTGCCCTAGTGATAGGACCTTCAAATGTAGGAACTTGAGGTGTAGGTGATCCCTCATCACATACTGTAATGATATGTATGACAGGATTAACCATTTTCAAAATATCATATGATGGCCATCAACTTATTCTCATTTCAAGCTACCCCGGTCAGGGTGAGTATCCTCTACTCTCCGGTACGGGCTTTTCTCGCTCCGTCCGACATGGCCCACTTTCTCTTTCTTTTCTCATTATCATGATCATAACCGTTGGTAGGGCGTCCCCTACTGGTGCACCACACGGATTGCCATGTGACCGTGCTTATTTCTTTTCTTTTCACAATGATAGCCAAAAATATGCTTTCAATAACAAGTATGTTCATCAAAATATAACTATTACCATAAATCATTGGTAATCATGCCATGAACATAACCATTTCAAATATCACTTTATAAAATATTTCCATGTCAAACTTTCATACTTAAGATGGTAAGAAGTTCATACAATGGCAATGGCTATGGCTATACAAGTCATTTATTAAGATTCAGCTTCTTTTTTTAAATACTAATTTTATTTCTTTATTTTCTTAATGCAGGTTTTCATCCTATCTAACCTTCTCTTACTAATCAGAGCATAACTCCCACAATTTAACTCTGATGTAGGTGATCTTGGTGTCCATTTCAAGATAAAACAATTATCTAAAACTATTATGTTGAACATTGTAATGAAAAATTAAGAAACAAAGGTGATATTACTCCCTCAAAGTACAGGATAGTTCCTCTCGGATAGGTTCTGACCTTTACTAACTAATTAGACCATATCTCCCAAATTGGAACTCCAAATTGAGTGATTCCAGTTGGTAAAAATCCATGAGCCATATATCTATAATTGTTATGTTGGCGCGCTATTTTAATTCCCTACAGAACATTCCCAGAAATTCAAAAACTAAAGCATTAATAACATACTCTTCCCTGAATAAACATTTTCTGACCTCGGCTTACTAATCGGATCATATCTACCTCATATGAACTCCAAATTGCATAATTCCAGTGGGTATATTTCCATGAGACATAGATATATAACTTTAATGTTAACCATTTATTTTAATTCCATACAGATAATTCCCAGAAATTAAAATACAAAAGCTGTCCTAACATAATCTTCCCTGATGAACCATTTTCTGACCTTGGCTTACTAATCGGACCATATCTACCACATGTGGACTCCAAATTGAATGATTCCAGTGGCTAAAAATCCATGACACACATATCTTTAATTCTTATGTTAACCATTTATTTTAATTCCTTATAGATTGTTCCCAGAAATTAAAATACCGAAGCTTAAAATTCTGTCAACCATAGCCATATCCATGCAAAACTATCTACACCAACCTAAGTATTCAAACATACATCACATGCAAGATCAATATGCAACATGATATAGCAACATCCATGACCAATCATCAAAGTTCTAAGATCAAAATCTCATATAAATATTATGAGTTTCAAAGGTTTTCTTCAAAAAGAAATATTGTTAAACTTACCTGGAGCACTTAGTCTCCTAGACTTCTCCTTCCTCTTTCTTCCTTTCTTCCTCTCCTTTCCTCACACTACCTTGCTTCTATTTTTGCTCTCCCTCACTTGGACGAAATTCTAATGTTGTAAGGGTGGGTTTTCTTATATAGACCACCAAATAATTCACCTTTCATGATCATGGGTCTACCTTATCACAATTAGGATACACTTTGTTGAATTTTTGGAAAACAAACAACTTATGTTCTTGTCTTCCTCTTCCTTAGTCAAGATATGCATAGAAAAAGGAGATTTGTATTTTGAAAATTATGATGATATGTTCTTAAGATATGGGGCAAGATCCCTTTGATTTAGGGATTCATTTCCTTTTTCTTTTGTCTTAATCAAGTATGATAGATTTGCCTTTTTAAGTGGCAAATTTCTAGCCCTTGAATTTTCCTTACTTAACTAAAATTATTTGTGTAGGATAATGATATTTTGTCATAATGCTATGTATTATTACCCACTTGCTAAAGTTATGAATGTAGGATATAGATGTTTTTGTCCTAAAACCTTGTATTATTATGCCACTTGCCAAAATGATGAATGTAGAATCACACCACTTGTCAAATTTTTGTCTTAATGCCATGTCACTTAATCTTGATTACACTAATATTTCATCACTTTAATTTTATTTTTATTTTTATTTTTCCTCTTGGGTTTGGGCTCATTCTTGCCCATTTTCCTTACTTTGGTTAAAATTCTTCCTTTCATAATGGGCTTGGTCACATTTTCATGATTTTTGGGCTATCGGTCCAATTTCTATATCCTAGTCCAAGTCTATGTTTTATTTCTTCCTTGGCCTATCCTATTGGCTTGCTAAAAATTCATGTGAAGTAGAAAAACTCTATATGAAATGTCTATAGGTTAAAGCCCAATTACGGGTGGAGATACTAAACTCAGTAACTTTTGCTCTTAAATTAAGAAAGATTACCCTAATCCGATCTTCTTGAAATTTTAAGACCTTTACTTACTTCACAAAAATTTATCTTTCTTTACCTAAGAATTTCACCTTTCTTTAACATGTTTATTTCTAATATTTTCTCTTAGGTTTTCTTTCTTTACCTCTTCCATTAATATTAGAACATTTCTATGCATATATGTAAGGTGAAGAATTTCTAAGGACAATATCTAAAAATTACGGGATGTTACATGGTGCACCACACGGATTGCCATGTGACCGTGCTCATTTCTTTTCTTTTCATATTAATAGCCGAAAATATGATTCCAATAACGAGTATGTTCATTATATTCTCATGCCATAATGTATCAAAACATAATCATTCTCAAAATTCATTGGTAAACTGAAATTATGCCATGAATATAATCATTTTCTAATTTTCACTTTATAAAATATTTTCATGTCAAAATTTTACACTAATACCTCGATAATTGGATAGTAATTGTAGTCTGTAAACAGCGCACCAGGAAAGTTCCCAGAAAAGAGATGTGGGTCACTAATGGACACGCTTAAGTACCAAGTCTTTCCTTGCCAGAGCTTTCCTTAGACATGCACTTTTCACAAATCACAATTTTTTTCCAGTAATTAGAATAATTCTTTTCATTTTCTTTATGTCTAGGCATTTAGTCATTTTATTTCTACTTATATCATTTCCAACACATGTTCTTACAAATTTTATAGAGCATTTTTCCTCAAATTGATTTCTATTATTACCTTAAAAGTTCATCTAGGGTAGAAAAATATTGAAAATAGGTTTTACTAACTTTTAACATAGCCTTTGCTTACAAATCAGAGCATAACTCTCTCATTTTAACTCCGATTAAGATGATATTAGTGTCTATGAAAAGCTAAGACAATTATCTAAAACTATTATGTTAATCATATCAACAAAATAGTATGATATTGTGGTGTTAATACTCCTTTAAATTAAGTATTATTTCTTCTCGTTTAGGTTCTGACCTTTACTAACTAATTAGACAATATCTCTCAAATTTGAACTCCAAATTGAGTTATTCCAGTTGGTAAAAATCCATGAGCCATATATCTATAATTGTTATGTTGGCGCGCTATTTTAATTCCCTACAGAATATTCCCAGAAATTCAAAAACTAAAACATTAATAACATACTCTTCCCTGAATAAACATTTTCTGACCTCTGCTTACTAATCGGATCATATCTACCTCATATGAACTCCAAATTGCATAATTCCAGTGGGCATATTTCCATGAGACATAGATATATAAGTTTCATGTTAACCATTTATTTTAATTCCATACAAATAATTTCCAGAAATTAAAATACAAAAGTTGTCCTAACATAATCTTCCCTGATGAACCATTTTCTGACCTTGGCTTACTAATCGGACCATATCTACCACATGTGGACTCCAAATTGAATGATTCCAGTGGCTAAAAATCCATGACATACATATCTTTAATTCTTATGTTAACCATTTATTTTAATTCCCTACCAATAATTCCCAGAAATTAAATTACCGAAGCTATCCTAACATATTCTTCCCTGATAATTCATTTTCTGAACTTTGACTACTAATCAGACCATAGCTACCTCATATGGACTCCAAATGGAATGATTCCAGTGGCTAAAAATCCGGGACACATATATCTTTAATTCTTATGTTAAACATTTATTTTAATTCCTTATAGATTGTTCCCAGAAATTAAAATACCGAAGCTTAAAATTCTGCCACCCATAGCCATAACCATGCAGAACTATCTACACCAACCTAAGTATTCAAACATACATCACATGCAAGATCAATATGTAACATGATATAGCAACATCATGACCAATCATAAAAGTTCTAAGATCAAAATCTCATATAAATATTATAAGTTTCAAAAGTTTTCTTCAAAAAGAAATATTGTTAAACTTACTTGGAGCACTTAGTCTTCTAGACTTCTCCTTCCTCTTTCTTCCTTTCTTCCTCTCCTTTCCTCACTCTACCTTGCTTCTATTTTTTTTCTCTCCCTCACTTGGACGAAATTCTAATGTTGTAAGGGTGGGTTTTCTTATATAGACCACCAAATAATTCACCTTTCATGATCATGGGTCTACCTTATCACAATTAGGATACACTTTGTTGAATTTTTGAAAAACAAACAACTTATGTTCTTGTCTTCCTCTTCCTTAGTCAATATATGCATAGGAAAAGGAGATTTGTATTTTAAAAATTATGATAATATGTTCTTAAGATATGGGACAAGGTCCCTTTGATTTAGGGATTCATTTTCATTTTCTTTTGTCTTAAACAAGTATGATAGGTTTGTCTTTTTAGGTGGCAAATTTCTAGCCCTTGAATCTCCATTATTTGGTTGATATTATTTGTGTGAGCTATGAATGTTTTGTCCTAATACATATATTATCATACCACTTGCTAAAATTATGAGTGTAGGATATAGATGTTTTTGTCCTAAAGCCTTGTATTATCATGCCACTTGCTTAAATGATGAATGTAGAATCACACCACTTGCTAAATTTTTTGTCTTAATGCCATGTAACCTAATCTTTATTCTTATTATTATATCATCATCTAATTTATTTTATTTTATTTTTTCTCTTAGATTTGAGCTTATTCCTACCCATTATGGGCTTGTCCTACCCATTTTCTTTGCTTTGGATAAAATTCTTCCTTTCTTGGTGGGTTTGGTCACATTTTCATAATTTTTGGGCTATTTGTGAAATTACTATATCCTAGTCCTAGTCTATGTTTAATTTCTTGTTTAGGTTATCCAATGGACTTGCTAGAAACTTATGTGAAGTGGAAAAACTCTATATGAAGTGTCCATAGGTAAAAGCCCAATGTATGGGTAAAGATTTTAAACTTAGTAACTATAGTTCTTGAATTAGGAAAAATTACCCTAATTCAATGTTCTTTGAAATTTTAAGACCTTTACTTGTTTCTAAAAATTTATCTTCCTTATCCAAGAATTTTGCATCTCTTTAGTATCTTCTTTACAAGGAAAATACGAGAAACTCGTGTAATTGGAATGTAGAACTCATTAGAAACTCAATAAAGCTCGTTTTGCGAGATTCCGACTTGCCGGCAATGGAATCGTGCAGTCGAGAAACCCTACGGGCCATTTTCGTGCATCCAGATGACGGTGAAGAAAATATTAGAAACTTGTGTCGTTGGAATGAAGAACTCATTAGAAACTCTAGAAAGTTCGTTTCGAGAGATTCGGAGTTGCCGGAGATGGAATCGTGCCATCGGGTAACTCAACTGGCCATTTTTGTGCATCCAGATGACGGTGAGCAAAATACGAGAAACACGTTTCGTTGTGATGAAGAACTCATTAGAGACTCTATAAAGATCGTTTCGAGAGATTTCGATTTGCCGACAATGGAATCGCGCAGTCGAGAAACCCTACCGGCCATTTTCGTGGATCTAGATGACGGTGAGGAAAATACGAGAAACTTGTGTCATTGTGGTGAAGAACTCATTAGAAACTCTATAAAGTTCGTTTCGCGAGATTCCGAGATGCAAGAAAAGAAATCGTGCCGTCGAGAAACCCTACGGGTCAATTTCGTGCATCCGAATAACCGTGAGGAAAATACGAGAAACTCGTGTCGTTGTGGTGAAGAACTCATTAGAAACTCTATAAAGTTCGTTTTGCAAAATTCCGATTATCCGGCAATGGAATCGTGCAGTCGAGAAACCCTACGGCCCATTTTCGTGCATCCGGATGACGGTGAGGAAAATACGAGAAACTCATGTCGTTGGAATAAAGAACTCATTAGAAACTCTGTAAAGTTCGTTTAGCGAGATTCCGAGTTGCCGGTGATGGAATCGTGCGGTCGAGTAACACAACTGCCCATTTTCGTGCATCCGGATGATGCTGAGGAAAATACGAGAAACTTGTGTCGTTATGATGAAGAACTCATTAGAAACTCTATAAAGTTCGTTTCGCGAGATTCCGAGTTGCCGGCGATGGAATTGTGCAGTCGAGAAACTCTACGGACCATGTTCGTGCATCCGGAAGACCGTGAGAAAAATAAGAGAAACTCTTGTCGTTGGAAAGAAGAACTCATCAGAAACACTATAAAGTTCGTTTCGTGAAATTTCGAGTTGCCGGCGATGAAATTGTGCAGTCGAGAAACCCTACGAGTCACTTTCGTACATTCGGATGACGGTGAGGAAAATACGAGAAACTCGTGTCATTAGAATGTAGAACTCATTAGAAACTCAATAAAGCATGTTTCGCGAGATTCCGACTTGCTGGCAATGGAATCGTGCAGTCGAGAAACCCTACGGCCCATTTTCGTGCATCCAGATGACGGTAAGGAAAATACTAGAAACTTGTGTTGTTGGAATGAAGAACTCATTAGAAACTCTAGAAAGTTCGTTTCGCGAGATTCGGAGTTGCCGGTGATGGAATCGTGCCGTCAGGTAACTTAACTGGCCATTTACGTGCATCCGGAAGACGGTGAGCAAAATACGAGAAACACGTGTCGTTGTGATGAAGAACTCATTAGAAACTCTATAAAGATTGTTTCGAGAGATTCCAATTTGCCGACGATGGAATCGTGCGGTCGAGTAACTCAACTGCCCATTTTCGTGCATCCGGATGACGGTGAGGAAAATACGAGAAACTCGTCTCGTTGTGGTGAAGAACTCATTAGAAACTCTATAAAGCTCGTTTCGCGAGATTTCGAGTTGCCGGCGTTGAAATCGTGCAGTTGAGAAACCCTACAGTCCATTTTCGTGCATCCGGATGATGGTGAGAAAAATATGAGAAACTTGTGTCGTTATGATGAAGAACTCAGTAGAAACTCTATAAAGTTCGTTTCGCGAGATTCCGAGTTGCCGGCGATGGAATCGTGCAGTCGAGAAACCCTACGGGTCATGTTCGTGCATCCGGATGACGGTGAGAAAAATACGAGAAACTGGTGTCGTTGTAAGGAAGAACTCATTAGAAACTCTATAAAGTTCGTTTCGCGAGAATCCGAGTTGCCGGTGATGGAATCGTGCGGTCGGGTAACGGAACTGGCAATTTTCGTGCATCCGGATGACGTTGAGGAAAATACGAGAAACTCGTATCGTTGTGATGAAGAACTTATTAGAAACTCTAAAAAGTTCGTTTCGCGAGATTTTGACTTGCCGGCAATGGAATCGTGCCGTCGAGAAACCCTACGGGTCACATCCGGATGACGGTAAGGAAAATACGAGAAACTCATGTCGTTGGAATGATGAACTCATTAGAAACTCTATAAAGCTCATTTCGCGAGATTCCGACTTGCCGAAGATGGAATCGTGCAGTTGAGAAACCCTACGTGCTATTTTCGTGCATCTGGATGACGGTGAGGAAAATACGAGAAACTCGTGTCGTTGGAATGAAGAACTCATTAGAAACTCTATAAAGATCGTTTCGCGAGATTCCGACTTGTCGGCGATGGAATCGTGCAGTCGAAAAACCCTACGGGTCATGTTCGTGCATCCGGTTGATGGGGAGGAAAATACGAAAATTCGTGTTGTTGGAATAAAGAACTCAGTAGAAACTCTATAAAGTTCGTTTCGCGAGATTCCGAGTTGCCGGCGTTGGAATCGTGCAGTTGATAAACCCTACGTGCCATTTTCGTGCATCCGGATGACGATGAGGAAAATACGAAAAACTCGTGTCGTTGGAATGTAGAACTTATTAGAAACTCTATAAAGTTCGTTTTGCGGGATTCTGAGTTGCCGGCGTTTGAATCGTGCAGTGGAGAAACCCTACGTGCCATTTTCGTGCATCCTGATGACGGTGAGGAAAATACGAGAAACTCGTGCCATTGGATTATAGAACTCATTAGAAAATCTATAAAGCTCGTTTTGCGAGATTCTGACTTGCCGGCAAAGGAATCGTACAATCGAGAAACCCTACGGGCCATTTTCGTGCATCCGAATGACGGTGAGGAAAATACGAGAAACACGTTTCGTTGGGATGAAGAGCTCTATAGAAACTCTATAAAGATCGTTTCGCGAGATTCCGATATGCCGGCAATGGAATTGTGCCGCCGAGAAACCCTACGGGCTATTTTCGTGTATCTGGATGACGGTGAAGAAAATACGAGAAACTTGTGTCGTTGTGTTGAATAACTCAGTAGAAACTCTGTAACAACCTTTCTTTTCTTTATTATTATACAATATTGAGTTCACATACACGTTATTAATCAAAACGTACATGCAACATATCAAACACAGAGATATTTACATCTTGTTTATTTTGGTTGACCAATTCCGGAGATACAGGTGTGGGTGGTTGCACTCTCACCGGGATCTGTGCCAACTCGCCCCCAAACATTTTATTTAGGATCTGCCCATCATAGAATAACTCGATCCAAGGTGCACTTAAAGCCAGAGCTATATAAAATCTACATAACTAATTTTCTAAACATGATATGGAAATATAGTGAGAATTAAATCCCAGTAAGTTCAACAATAAATCATCATCAATATAGCTCATCACGTCATGTTCAGCTGTATAAACTACAAAAAATATCTTTGGTCACATGAATACATTACATCTATGCACATAAGAATCATACAGTAATGATATGTATGACAAGATTAACTATTTTCATAATATCATATGATGTCCATCAACTTATTCTCATTTCAATCTACCCCGATCAGGGTGAGTATCCTCTACTCTCCGGTACGGGCTTTTCTCGCTCCGTCCGACATGGCCCACTTTCTCTTTCTTTTCTCATTAACATGATCATAACCGTTGATAGGGCGTCCCCTACTGGTGCACCACACGGATTGCCATGTGACCGTGCCCATTTCTTTTCTTTTCACAATGATAGCCAAAAATATGCTTTCAATAACAAGTATGTTCATCAAAATATAACTATTACCATAAATCATTGGTAATCATGCCATGAACATAACGATTTCAAATATCACTTTATAAAATATTTCCATGTCAGAATTTCACACTTAAGATGGTAAGAAGTTCATACAATGGCAATGGTCATGGCATATACTAGTTATTTATTATTTTTATTTATAAGATTCGTCTTCTTTTTTTTAAATATTAATTTCATCTCTTCATTTTATTTATGCTTGGCCTTTAGTCAATTTCTTCTTATTTATATCATTTCTAACACATGTTCTTACAAATTTATAAAGCATTTTTTTTCTCCAATTTGATTTTTACTATTACCCTATAATTAAAGAGGTTCATCTAGGGTAGAAAAAAGTTGAAAATAGGCTTAACTAGCTTCCAACACGGTCTGTCCATGTTTCAGGACACGGCCATGCTTTAAAAGTACTTCAAATTTACTCAAAAACAGCCTCGAACACGGCTAATCCGTGCTTGAAGAACCCAGAACACGGTCTGACCGTGTTCTGTGGCCTTTGCTCACTAATTAGAGCATAAATCCCTCATTTTAACTCCGATTGAGGTGATCTTGGTGTCTGTGGAAAGCGAAGACACTTATCTAAAACTATTATGTTAAACATATCAGCAAAATAGTAATATATATTGGTGTTATTACTCCCTTAAATTTAATAATATTTCTTCTCGGGTAGGTTCTAACCTTTACTTACTAATCTGACTATATCTCCTACATAAGAATTCCAAATTAAGTGATTCTAGTGGCTAAACATCCGTGACACAAAAAGACATAATTCATATGTTAACCATTTATTTAATTCCTTATAGAATTTTCCCAGAAATTAAAACACTGAAGCTATCCTAACATATTCTTCCCTGATTAACCATTTTCTGACATTTGTTTACTACTCGGAACATATCTACCTCATATGAACTCTAAATTGAATGATTCCAGTGGCTGTAAATCTGCGACACATATATCTATAATCCATATGTTAACCATTTATTTTAAGTCCTTATAGATTGTTCCCAGAAATTAAAACACCGAAACTATCCTAACATATTCTTCCCTGATTAACCATTTTCTGACCTTTGTTTACTACTCGGAACATATCTACTTCATATGAACTCTAAATTGAATGATTCCAGTGGCTGAAAATCCGTGACACATATATCTATAATTCATATGTTAACCATTTATTTTAATTCCTTATAGATTGTTCTCAGAAATTAAAACACCGAAGCTTAAAATTCTGCCACCCATAGCCATACCCATGCAGAACTATCTACACCAACCTAAGTATTCAAACATACATCACATGCAAGATCAATATGTAACATGATATAGCAACATCCATGACCAATCATGAAAATTTTAAGATCAAAATATCATATAAATATTATAAGTTTCAAAAGTTTTCTTTAAAAAGAAATATTGTTAAACTTACCTGGAGCACTTAGTCCCCTAAACTTCTCCTTCCTCTTTCTTCCTTTTTTTCTCTCATTTCCTCACTCTACCTTACTTCTATTTTTTCACTTCTCACTTGGATGAAATTCTAATGTTGTAAGGGTGGGTTTTTCTTATATAGACCACCAAATAATTCAACTTTCATGATCATGGGTCTACCTTATCACAATTAGGATACACTTTGTTGAATTTTTGGAAAACAAACAACTTATGTTCTTGTCTTCCTCTTCCTTAGTCAAGATATGCATAGAAAAAGGAGATTTATATTTTAAAAATTATGATGATATGTTCTTAAGATAAGGGACAAGGTCCCTTTGATTTAGGGATTCATTTTCATTTTCTTTTGTCTTAAACAAGTATGATAGGTTTGCCTTTTTAGGTGACAAATTTCTAGCCCTTGAAACTCCATTATTTGGTTGATATTATTTGTGTGGGATAGGAATGTTTTGTCATAATACCATGTATTATCATACCACTTGCTAAAATTATGAGTGTAGAATATAGATGTTTTTGTCCTAAAGCCTTGTATTATTATGTCACTTGCCAAAATGATGAATGTAGAATCACACTGCTTGCTAAATTTTTGTCTTAATGCCATGTAACCTAATCTTTATTATTATTACATTATTATATCATCACCTAATTTATTTTATTTTATTTTTTCTCTTGGATTTGGGTTTATTCCTACCCATTATGGGCTTATTCCTACCCATTTTCTTTGCTTTGCATAAAATTCTACCTTTCTTGGAGGGCTTGATCACATTTTCATAATTTTTGGGCTATTGATCCAATTACTATATTTTAGTCCAAGTCTATGTTTTATTTCTTGCTTAAATTATCCAATAGGCTTGCTAGAAACTTATATGTAGTGGTAAAACTCTACATGATGTGTCCATAGGTAAAAGCCCAATGTATGGGTAAATGTTTTAAACTTAGTAACTCTAGTTCTTGAATTAGGAAAAACTACCCTAATCCAATGTTCTTGAAATTTTAAGACCTTTACTTGTTTCTAAAAATTTATCTTCCTTATCCAAGAATTTTGCATCTCATAAGTATGTTATTTCTAATTTATGTTTTTCCTATTAGGTTTTCCCTCTTTATTTGTTCTCTTAATGGTAGAAACATTTTCTATACATATACATAAGGTGAAGAATTTCTAAGGATTATATTTCCTTAGATATCTAAAATATTGTCTAATAAACTTTATTTCATTAATTAAATTATCAATAAAAGAAACGAAATTAGGGATGTTACAAACTCTACAAAGTTCGTTTCGCGAGATTCCGATATGCCGGCAATGGAATCGTGTCGCCGAGAAACCCTACGGGTCATTTTCGTGCATCCGATTAACGGGGAGGAAAATACGAAAAACTCGTGTCCTTGGAATGAAGAATTTAGTAAAAACTCTATAAAGTTCGTTTCGCTAGATTCTGAGTTGCCGGCGTTGGAATCGTGCAGTGGAGAAACCCTACGTGCCATTTTCGTGCATCCGGATGACGGTGAGGAAAATACGAGAAACTCGTGTCGTTGGAATGAAGAACTCATTAGAAACTCTATAAAGGTCGTTTCGCGAGATTTTGAGTTGCCGTCGTTGGAATCGTGCAGTTGAAAAACCCTACGGGCCATTTTCGTGCATCCGGATGACGTTGAGAAAAATATGAAAAACTCGTGTCGTTAGAATGAAGAACTCAATAGAAACTCTATAAAGTTCGTTTCGCGAGATTCCGATATGCCACCAATGGAATCATGCCGTCGAGAAACCCTACGGGTCAATTTCATGCATCCGGATGACGATGAGAAAAATAAGAGAAACTCGTGTCGTTGGAATGAAGAACTCATTAGAAACTCTATAAAGCTCGTTTCCGACTTGTCGGCGATCGAATCGTGCAGTCAAGAAACCCTACGTGCCATTTTCGTGCATCCGGATGACGGTTAGAAAAATTCGAAAAACTTGTGTCGGTTGATGAAGAACTCATTTGAAACTTTATAAAGTTCCTTTCGCGAGATTCCGAGTTCCCGGCGATGGAATCGTGCTGTCGAGAAACCCTACGGGCCACGTTCGTGCATCCGGATGACGGTGAGAAAAAAATGAGAAACTTCTGTCGTTGTGATGAAGAACTCATTAGAAACTCTATAAAGTTCATTTCGCGAGATTCCAAGTTGCCGGCGATGGAATAGTGGAGTCGAGAAACCCTACGGGCCAAGTTCGTGCATCCGGAAGACGGTGAGAAAAATACGAGAAACTGGTGTCGTTGTAAGGATGAACTCATTAGAAACTCTAGAGTTCTTTTCGAGAGATTCCGAGTTGCCGGCGATGGAATCGTGCGGTCGGGTAACTCAACTGGCCATTTTTGTGCGTCCGAATGACGGTAAGGAAAATACGAGAAACTCGTGTCGTTGTGATGAAGAACTCATTAAAAACTCATAAAAGTTCGTTTCTCGAGATTCCAAGTTGCCGGCAATGGAATCGTGCAGTCGAGAAACCCTACGGGCCATTTTTGTACATCCGGATGACGGTGGAGAAAATATGAGAAACACGTTTCGTTGGGATGAAGAACTCTATAGAAACTCTATAAAGTTCGTTTCGCGAGATTCTGAGTTTTCGACGATGAAATCGTGACGTCGAGAAACCCTACGGGTCAATTTCATGCATCCGGATGTCAGAGAGGAAAATACGAGAAAATCATGTCGTTGGAATGAAGAACCTAATAGAAACTTTATAAAGTTCGATTCGCAAGATTCCGATATGCCGGCAATGGAATCGTGCCACCGAGAAACCCTACGGGTCATTTTCGTGCATCCGGATGACAGGGAGGAAAATACGAAAAACTTGTGTCGTTGGAATGAAGAACTCAGAAGAAACTCTATAAAGTTTGTTTCGCGAGATTCCGAGTTGCCGGCGTTGGAATCGTGCAGTGGAGAAACCCTACGTGCCCTTTTCGTGCATCCGGACGACGGTGAGAAAAATACGAAAAACTCGTGTCGTTGGAATGAAGAACTCATTAGAAACTCTATAAAGTTTGTTTCGCGGGATTCCGAGTTGCTGGCGTTGGAATTGTGCAGTTGGGAAACCTTACGTGGCATTTTCGTGCATCCGGATGACGGTGAGAAAAAATCGAGAAACTTGTGTCGTTGTGATGAAGAACTCATTAGAAACTCTATAAAGTTCGTTTTGCGAGATTCCTAATTGCCGGCATTGGAATCGTGCAGTTGAGAAACCCTACGTGCCATTTTTGTGTATCCGGATGACGGTGAGGAAAATACGCGAAACTCATGTCATTGGAATGTAGAACTCATTAGAAAATCAATAAAGCTCGTTTCGCGAGAATCCGACTTGCCGGCGATGGAATAGGGCAGTCGATAAACCCTACGTGCCACTTTCGTGCATCCGAATGACGGTGAAAAAAATTCGAGAAACTTGGGTCTTTGTGATGAAGAATTCATTAGAAACTCTAAAAAGCTCGTTTCGCGAGATTCCGGCTTGCCGGCAAAGGAATTGTGCAATCCAGAAACCCTACGAGCCACGTTCGTGCATCCGGATGACGGTGAGGAAAATACGAGAAACTCGTTTCGTTGGAACGAAGAACTCATTAGAAACTCTATAAAGCTCGTTTCACGATATTACGACTTGCCGGCGATGGAATAGTGCAGTCGAGAAACAATACGTGCCATTTTCGTGCATCCGGATGACGGTGAGAAAAATTTGAGAAACATGTGTCGTAGTGATGAAGAACTTATAAGAAACTCTATAAATTTCGTTTCGCGAGATTCCGAGTTGTCGGCGTTGGAATGGTGCAGTTGAGAAACCCTACGCGCCATTCTCGTGCATCCGGATGACGGTGAGAAAAATTCGAGAAACTTGTGTCGTTGTGATGAAGAACTCATTAGAAACTCTATAAAGCTCGTTTCGCGAGATTCCATGTTGCCGGCTTTGGAATCGTACAGTTAGGAAACCCTACGTGATGAGGGATCACCTACACCTCAAGTTCCTACATTTGAAGGTCCTATCACTAGGGCAAGGGCTAAGGAGATCCAACAAAAATTAGACAAGGTGATAACCTTTTTCTTGTCCAAGGAGCCTTCCATGTTAACAGCCTTCTTCGAGCCATCAATCAAGGATCTGTCCATCAAGTCAATGGTGGCCATTGCAGCTCATGAAGACCCTAGGGGTGAAGAGAAGACTCCATGAAGTGATTGGATGTTTTGCTTGTAGTCTTTTCTGTTTTAAGACAATTTCCTTATTTAACTTTTAATATTTCGTTTTTATAAAGGGAGGCCAGCACTAGGACTATAAAAGGCCCTCCTTAGCATGTTTTTAGAAGATTAGACATTTTGTAACTCAGATACTTATTTTCCCTTCTATCAAAAGAGTGCTTTTGAGAGAAGAGAGCTTTGCTGATTGATCTTGCTTAGTTGTTCTTGTGTGTGTCAATCTCCCTAGAGATTGGTGTTCTCAAGCCTCCATAAGCCTCCTCCTTGTGCTTGGCTGCCATGGCCATTGTGTAAGGTTGTACTGGTAGGGTTTCTTCATCATTTGGTTCAGTTCTTGATTCAGAGAACAAGGGTTGTTCCATTGTGTGAATTGGTTCTACTTCTATTCCTTTTATTTCTGTTTTCTTCTATTTTCAGATTTAACCTCCATTGTTGTCTTCTTTGAGTTCTGTCAAGGTTTGGTGTCTAAATCTAGAGTTTGTGGCTTACCCCACATCACTACGTGCCATTTTCGAGCATCCGGATGACGGTGAGGAAAATACGCGAAACTCGTGTCATTGGAATGTAGAACTCATTAGAAAATCAATAAAGCTCGTTTCGCGAGATTCCGACTTGCCGGCGATGGAATCGTGCAGTCGAGAAACGCTACATGTCATTTTCGTGCATCCGGATGACGGTGAGAAAAAATTGAGAAACTTGTGTCGTTGTGATGAAGAACTCATTAGAAACTTTATAAAGTTCGTTTCGCGAGATTTCGAGTTCCCGGCGATGGAATAGTGCTGTCGAGAAATGCTACGGGTCATGTTCGTGCATCCGGATGACGGTGAGAAAAATACGAGAAACATGTGCCGTTGTGATGAAGAACTCATTAGAAACACTATAAAGTTCGTTTCGCGAAACTCCGATTTGCCGTCGATGGAATCGTGCAGTTGAGAAACCCTACGTGCCATTTTCGTTCATCCGGATGACGGTGAGAAAAATTCGAGAAACTTGTGTCATTGTGATGAAGAACTCGTTAGAAACACTAAAAAGCTCGTTTCGCGAGATTCCGTCTTGTCGGCGATCTAATAGTGCAGTCGAGAGACACTACGTGCCATTTTCGTGCATCCGGATGACGGGGAGAAAAATTCAAGAAACTTGTGTCGTTGTGATGAAGAACTCATTAGAAACTCTATAAAGTTCGTTTCGCGAGATTCCGTGTTGCCGGCGTTGGAATCGTGCAGGTGAAAAACCCTACGTGCCACTTTTTTGCATCCGGATGACGGTGAGAAAAATTCGAGAAACTTGTGTCGTTGTGATGAAAAACCCATTAGAAACTCTATAAAGTTCGTTTCGCAAGATTCCAAGTTGTCGGCGTTGGAATCGTGCAGTTGAGAAACCCTACGTGCGATTTTCGTGCATCCGGATGACGGTGAGGAAAATACGCGAAACTCGTGTCATTGGAATGAAGAACTCGTTATAAACTCTAAAGCTCGTTTCGCGATATTCCGGCTTGCCGGCACAGGAATCGTGCAATCGAGAAACCCTTCAGGCCACGTTCGTGCGTCCGGATGACGGTGAGTAAAATACGAGAAACACGTTTCGTTGGAATGAAGAACTCATTAGAAACTCTATAAAACTCATTTTGCGAGATTCTAACTTGCCGGCGATGGAATAGTGCAGTCGAGAAACCCTACGGGCCAAGTTCGTGCATCCGGATGACGGTGAGGAAAATACGAGCAACACGTTTCGTTGGAATGAAGAACTCATTAGAAACTCTATAAAGTTCGTTTCGCGAGATCCCGAGTTCCCGGCGATGGAATCATGCAGTTAGGAAACCCTACGTGCCATTTTGGTGCATCCGGATGACGGTGAGGAAAATACGCGAAACTCGTGTCATTGGAATGTAGAACTCATTAGAAAATCAATAAAGCTCGTTTCGCGAGATTCCGACTTGCCGGCGATGGAATCGTGCAGTCGAGAAACGCTACGTGCCATTTTCGTGCATCCGGATGACGGTGAGAAAAAATTGAGAAACTTGTGTCGTTGTGATGAAGAACTCATTAGAAACTTTATAAAGTTCCTTTCGCGAGATTTCGAGTTCCCGGCGATGGAATAGTGCTGTCGAGAAATGCTACGGGTCATGTTCGTGCATCCGGATGACGGTGAGAAAAATACGAGAAACATGTGCCGTTGTGATGAAGAACTCATTAGAAACACTATAAAGTTCGTTTCGCGAAACTCCGATTTGCCGTCGATGGAATCGTGCAGTTGAGAAACCCTACGTGCCATTTTCGTTCATCCGGATGACGGTGAGAAAAATTCGAGAAACTTGTGTCATTGTGATGAAGAACTCATTAGAAACACTAAAAAGCTCGTTTCGCGAGATTCCGTCTTGTCGGCGATCTAATAGTGCAGTCGAGAGACACTACGTGCCATTTTCGTGCATCCGGATGACGGGGAGAAAAATTCAAGAAACTTGTGTCGTTGTGATGAAGAACTCATTAGAAACTCTATAAAGTTCGTTTCGCGAGATTCCGTGTTGCCGGCGTTGGAATCGTGCAGGTGAAAAACCCTACGTGCCACTTTTTTGCATCCGGATGACGGTGAGAAAAATTCGAGAAACTTGTGTCGTTGTGATGAAAAACCCATTAGAAACTCTATAAAGTTCGTTTCGCAAGATTCCAAGTTGTCGGCGTTGGAATCGTGCAGTTGAGAAACCCTACGTGCGATTTTCGTGCATCCGGATGACGGTGAGGAAAATACGCGAAACTCGTGTCATTGGAATGAAGAACTCGTTATAAACTCTAAAGCTCGTTTCGCGATATTCCGGCTTGCCGGCACAGGAATCGTGCAATCGAGAAACCCTTCAGGCCACGTTCGTGCGTCCGGATGACGGTGAGTAAAATACGAGAAACACGTTTCGTTGGAATGAAGAACTCATTAGAAACTCTATAAAACTCATTTTGCGAGATTCTAACTTGCCGGCGATGGAATAGTGCAGTCGAGAAACCCTACGGGCCACGTTCGTGCATCCGGATGACGGTGAGGAAAATACGAGCAACACGTTTCGTTGGAATGAAGAACTCATTAGAAACTCTATAAAGTTCGTTTCGCGAGATCCCGAGTTCCCGGCGATGGAATCATGCAGTTAGGAAACCCTACGTGCCATTTTGGTGCATCCGGATGACGGTGAGGAAAATACGCGAAACTCGTGTCATTGGAATGTAGAACTCATTAGAAAATCAATAAAGCTCGTTTCGCGAGATTCCGACTTGCCGGCGATGGAATCGTGCAGTCGAGAAACGCTACGTGCCATTTTCGTGCATCCGGATGACGGTGAGAAAAAATTGAGAAACTTGTGTCGTTGTGATGAAGAACTCATTAGAAACTTTATAAAGTTCCTTTCGCGAGATTTCGAGTTCCCGGCGATGGAATAGTGCTGTCGAGAAATGCTACGGGTCATGTTCGTGCATCCGGATGACGGTGAGAAAAATACGAGAAACATGTGCCGTTGTGATGAAGAACTCATTAGAAACACTATAAAGTTCGTTTCGCGAAACTCCGATTTGCCGTCGATGGAATCGTGCAGTTGAGAAACCCTACGTGCCATTTTCGTTCATCCGGATGACGGTGAGAAAAATTCGAGAAACTTGTGTCATTGTGATGAAGAACTCATTAGAAACACTAAAAAGCTCGTTTCGCGAGATTCCGTCTTGTCGGCGATCTAATAGTGCAGTCGAGAGACACTACGTGCCATTTTCGTGCATCCGGATGACGGGGAGAAAAATTCAAGAAACTTGTGTCGTTGTGATGAAGAACTCATTAGAAACTCTATAAAGTTCGTTTCGCGAGATTCCGTGTTGCCGGCGTTGGAATCGTGCAGGTGAAAAACCCTACGTGCCACTTTTTTGCATCCGGATGACGGTGAGAAAAATTCGAGAAACTTGTGTCGTTGTGATGAAAAACCCATTAGAAACTCTATAAAGTTCGTTTCGCAAGATTCCAAGTTGTCGGCGTTGGAATCGTGCAGTTGAGAAACCCTACGTGCGATTTTCGTGCATCCGGATGACGGTGAGGAAAATACGCGAAACTCGTGTCATTGGAATGAAGAACTCGTTATAAACTCTAAAGCTCGTTTCGCGATATTCCGGCTTGCCGGCACAGGAATCGTGCAATCGAGAAACCCTTCAGGCCACGTTCGTGCGTCCGGATGACGGTGAGTAAAATACGAGAAACACGTTTCGTTGGAATGAAGAACTCATTAGAAACTCTATAAAACTCATTTTGCGAGATTCTAACTTGCCGGCGATGGAATAGTGCAGTCGAGAAACCCTACGGGCCACGTTCGTGCATCCGGATGACGGTGAGGAAAATACGAGCAACACGTTTCGTTGGAATGAAGAACTCATTAGAAACTCTATAAAGTTCGTTTCGCGAGATCCCGAGTTCCCGGCGATGGAATCATGCAGTTAGGAAACCCTACGTGCCATTTTGGTGCATCCGGATGACGGTGAGGAAAATACGCGAAACTCGTGTCATTGGAATGTAGAACTCATTAGAAAATCAATAAAGCTCGTTTCGCGAGATTCCGACTTGCCGGCGATGGAATCGTGCAGTCGAGAAACGCTACGTGCCATTTTCGTGCATCCGGATGACGGTGAGAAAAAATTGAGAAACTTGTGTCGTTGTGATGAAGAACTCATTAGAAACTTTATAAAGTTCCTTTCGCGAGATTTCGAGTTCCCGGCGATGGAATAGTGCTGTCGAGAAATGCTACGGGTCATGTTCGTGCATCCGGATGACGGTGAGAAAAATACGAGAAACATGTGCCGTTGTGATGAAGAACTCATTAGAAACACTATAAAGTTCGTTTCGCGAAACTCCGATTTGCCGTCGATGGAATCGTGCAGTTGAGAAACCCTACGTGCCATTTTCGTTCATCCGGATGACGGTGAGAAAAATTCGAGAAACTTGTGTCATTGTGATGAAGAACTCATTAGAAACACTAAAAAGCTCGTTTCGCGAGATTCCGTCTTGTCGGCGATCTAATAGTGCAGTCGAGAGACACTACGTGCCATTTTCGTGCATCCGGATGACGGGGAGAAAAATTCAAGAAACTTGTGTCGTTGTGATGAAGAACTCATTAGAAACTCTATAAAGTTCGTTTCGCGAGATTCCGTGTTGCCGGCGTTGGAATCGTGCAGGTGAAAAACCCTACGTGCCACTTTTTTGCATCCGGATGACGGTGAGAAAAATTCGAGAAACTTGTGTCGTTGTGATGAAAAACCCATTAGAAACTCTATAAAGTTCGTTTCGCAAGATTCCAAGTTGTCGGCGTTGGAATCGTGCAGTTGAGAAACCCTACGTGCGATTTTCGTGCATCCGGATGACGGTGAGGAAAATACGCGAAACTCGTGTCATTGGAATGAAGAACTCGTTATAAACTCTAAAGCTCGTTTCGCGATATTCCGGCTTGCCGGCACAGGAATCGTGCAATCGAGAAACCCTTCAGGCCACGTTCGTGCGTCCGGATGACGGTGAGTAAAATACGAGAAACACGTTTCGTTGGAATGAAGAACTCATTAGAAACTCTATAAAACTCATTTTGCGAGATTCTAACTTGCCGGCGATGGAATAGTGCAGTCGAGAAACCCTACGGGCCACGTTCGTGCATCCGGATGACGGTGAGGAAAATACGAGAAACACGTTTCGTTGGAATGAAGAACTCATTAGAAACTCTATAAAGTTCGTTTCGCGAGATCCCGAGTTCCCGGCGATGGAATCATGCAGTTAAGAAACCCTACGTGCCATTTTGGTGCATCCGGATGACGGTGAGGAAAATACGCGAAACTCGTGTCATTGGAATGTAGAACTCATTAGAAAATCAATAAAGCTCGTTTCGCGAGATTCCGACTTGCCGGCGATGGAATCGTGCAGTCGAGAAACGCTACGTGCCATTTTCGTGCATCCGGATGACGGTGAGAAAAAATTGAGAAACTTGTGTCGTTGTGATGAAGAACTCATTAGAAACTTTATAAAGTTCCTTTCGCGAGATTTCGAGTTCCCGGCGATGGAATAGTGCTGTCGAGAAATGCTACGGGTCATGTTCGTGCATCCGGATGACGGTGAGAAAAATACGAGAAACATGTGCCGTTGTGATGAAGAACTCATTAGAAACACTATAAAGTTCGTTTCGCGAAACTCCGATTTGCCGTCGATGGAATCGTGCAGTTGAGAAACCCTACGTGCCATTTTCGTTCATCCGGATGACGGTGAGAAAAATTCGAGAAACTTGTGTCATTGTGATGAAGAACTCATTAGAAACACTAAAAAGCTCGTTTCGCGAGATTCCGTCTTGTCGGCGATCTAATAGTGCAGTCGAGAGACACTACGTGCCATTTTCGTGCATCCGGATGACGGGGAGAAAAATTCAAGAAACTTGTGTCGTTGTGATGAAGAACTCATTAGAAACTCTATAAAGTTCGTTTCGCGAGATTCCGTGTTGCCGGCGTTGGAATCGTGCAGGTGAAAAACCCTACGTGCCACTTTTTTGCATCCGGATGACGGTGAGAAAAATTCGAGAAACTTGTGTCGTTGTGATGAAAAACCCATTAGAAACTCTATAAAGTTCGTTTCGCAAGATTCCAAGTTGTCGGCGTTGGAATCGTGCAGTTGAGAAACCCTACGTGCGATTTTCGTGCATCCGGATGACGGTGAGGAAAATACGCGAAACTCGTGTCATTGGAATGAAGAACTCGTTATAAACTCTAAAGCTCGTTTCGCGATATTCCGGCTTGCCGGCACAGGAATCGTGCAATCGAGAAACCCTTCAGGCCACGTTCGTGCGTCCGGATGACGGTGAGTAAAATACGAGAAACACGTTTCGTTGGAATGAAGAACTCATTAGAAACTCTATAAAACTCATTTTGCGAGATTCTAACTTGCCGGCGATGGAATAGTGCAGTCGAGAAACCCTACGGGCCACGTTCGTGCATCCGGATGACGGTGAGGAAAATACGAGAAACACGTTTCGTTGGAATGAAGAACTCATTAGAAACTCTATAAAGTTCGTTTCGCGAGATCCCGAGTTCCCGGCGATGGAATCATGCAGTTAAGAAACCCTACGTGCCATTTTGGTGCATCCGGATGACGGTGAGGAAAATACGCGAAACTCGTGTCATTGGAATGTAGAACTCATTAGAAAATCAATAAAGCTCGTTTCGCGAGATTCCGACTTGCCGGCGATGGAATCGTGCAGTCGAGAAACGCTACGTGCCATTTTCGTGCATCCGGATGACGGTGAGAAAAAATTGAGAAACTTGTGTCGTTGTGATGAAGAACTCATTAGAAACTTTATAAAGTTCCTTTCGCGAGATTTCGAGTTCCCGGCGATGGAATAGTGCTGTCGAGAAATGCTACGGGTCATGTTCGTGCATCCGGATGACGGTGAGAAAAATACGAGAAACATGTGCCGTTGTGATGAAGAACTCATTAGAAACACTATAAAGTTCGTTTCGCGAAACTCCGATTTGCCGTCGATGGAATCGTGCAGTTGAGAAACCCTACGTGCCATTTTCGTTCATCCGGATGACGGTGAGAAAAATTCGAGAAACTTGTGTCATTGTGATGAAGAACTCATTAGAAACACTAAAAAGCTCGTTTCGCGAGATTCCGTCTTGTCGGCGATCTAATAGTGCAGTCGAGAGACACTACGTGCCATTTTCGTGCATCCGGATGACGGGGAGAAAAATTCAAGAAACTTGTGTCGTTGTGATGAAGAACTCATTAGAAACTCTATAAAGTTCGTTTCGCGAGATTCCGTGTTGCCGGCGTTGGAATCGTGCAGGTGAAAAACCCTACGTGCCACTTTTTTGCATCCGGATGACGGTGAGAAAAATTCGAGAAACTTGTGTCGTTGTGATGAAAAACCCATTAGAAACTCTATAAAGTTCGTTTCGCAAGATTCCAAGTTGTCGGCGTTGGAATCGTGCAGTTGAGAAACCCTACGTGCGATTTTCGTGCATCCGGATGACGGTGAGGAAAATACGCGAAACTCGTGTCATTGGAATGAAGAACTCGTTATAAACTCTAAAGCTCGTTTCGCGATATTCCGGCTTGCCGGCACAGGAATCGTGCAATCGAGAAACCCTTCAGGCCACGTTCGTGCGTCCGGATGACGGTGAGTAAAATACGAGAAACACGTTTCGTTGGAATGAAGAACTCATTAGAAACTCTATAAAACTCATTTTGCGAGATTCTAACTTGCCGGCGATGGAATAGTGCAGTCGAGAAACCCTACGGGCCACGTTCGTGCATCCGGATGACGGTGAGGAAAATACGAGAAACACGTTTCGTTGGAATGAAGAACTCATTAGAAACTCTATAAAGTTCGTTTCGCGAGATCCCGAGTTCCCGGCGATGGAATCATGCAGTTAAGAAACCCTACGTGCCATTTTGGTGCATCCGGATGACGGTGAGGAAAATACGCGAAACTCGTGTCATTGGAATGTAGAACTCATTAGAAAATCAATAAAGCTCGTTTCGCGAGATTCCGACTTGCCGGCGATGGAATCGTGCAGTCGAGAAACGCTACGTGCCATTTTCGTGCATCCGGATGACGGTGAGAAAAAATTGAGAAACTTGTGTCGTTGTGATGAAGAACTCATTAGAAACTTTATAAAGTTCCTTTCGCGAGATTTCGAGTTCCCGGCGATGGAATAGTGCTGTCGAGAAATGCTACGGGTCATGTTCGTGCATCCGGATGACGGTGAGAAAAATACGAGAAACATGTGCCGTTGTGATGAAGAACTCATTAGAAACACTATAAAGTTCGTTTCGCGAAACTCCGATTTGCCGTCGATGGAATCGTGCAGTTGAGAAACCCTACGTGCCATTTTCGTTCATCCGGATGACGGTGAGAAAAATTCGAGAAACTTGTGTCATTGTGATGAAGAACTCATTAGAAACACTAAAAAGCTCGTTTCGCGAGATTCCGTCTTGTCGGCGATCTAATAGTGCAGTCGAGAGACACTACGTGCCATTTTCGTGCATCCGGATGACGGGGAGAAAAATTCAAGAAACTTGTGTCGTTGTGATGAAGAACTCATTAGAAACTCTATAAAGTTCGTTTCGCGAGATTCCGTGTTGCCGGCGTTGGAATCGTGCAGGTGAAAAACCCTACGTGCCACTTTTTTGCATCCGGATGACGGTGAGAAAAATTCGAGAAACTTGTGTCGTTGTGATGAAAAACCCATTAGAAACTCTATAAAGTTCGTTTCGCAAGATTCCAAGTTGTCGGCGTTGGAATCGTGCAGTTGAGAAACCCTACGTGCGATTTTCGTGCATCCGGATGACGGTGAGGAAAATACGCGAAACTCGTGTCATTGGAATGAAGAACTCGTTATAAACTCTAAAGCTCGTTTCGCGATATTCCGGCTTGCCGGCACAGGAATCGTGCAATCGAGAAACCCTTCAGGCCACGTTCGTGCGTCCGGATGACGGTGAGTAAAATACGAGAAACACGTTTCGTTGGAATGAAGAACTCATTAGAAACTCTATAAAACTCATTTTGCGAGATTCTAACTTGCCGGCGATGGAATAGTGCAGTCGAGAAACCCTACGGGCCACGTTCGTGCATCCGGATGACGGTGAGGAAAATACGAGAAACACGTTTCGTTGGAATGAAGAACTCATTAGAAACTCTATAAAGTTCGTTTCGCGAGATCCCGAGTTCCCGGCGATGGAATCATGCAGTTAAGAAACCCTACGTGCCATTTTGGTGCATCCGGATGACGGTGAGGAAAATACGCGAAACTCGTGTCATTGGAATGTAGAACTCATTAGAAAATCAATAAAGCTCGTTTCGCGAGATTCCGACTTGCCGGCGATGGAATCGTGCAGTCGAGAAACGCTACGTGCCATTTTCGTGCATCCGGATGACGGTGAGAAAAAATTGAGAAACTTGTGTCGTTGTGATGAAGAACTCATTAGAAACTTTATAAAGTTCCTTTCGCGAGATTTCGAGTTCCCGGCGATGGAATAGTGCTGTCGAGAAATGCTACGGGTCATGTTCGTGCATCCGGATGACGGTGAGAAAAATACGAGAAACATGTGCCGTTGTGATGAAGAACTCATTAGAAACACTATAAAGTTCGTTTCGCGAAACTCCGATTTGCCGTCGATGGAATCGTGCAGTTGAGAAACCCTACGTGCCATTTTCGTTCATCCGGATGACGGTGAGAAAAATTCGAGAAACTTGTGTCATTGTGATGAAGAACTCATTAGAAACACTAAAAAGCTCGTTTCGCGAGATTCCGTCTTGTCGGCGATCTAATAGTGCAGTCGAGAGACACTACGTGCCATTTTCGTGCATCCGGATGACGGGGAGAAAAATTCAAGAAACTTGTGTCGTTGTGATGAAGAACTCATTAGAAACTCTATAAAGTTCGTTTCGCGAGATTCCGTGTTGCCGGCGTTGGAATCGTGCAGGTGAAAAACCCTACGTGCCACTTTTTTGCATCCGGATGACGGTGAGAAAAATTCGAGAAACTTGTGTCGTTGTGATGAAAAACCCATTAGAAACTCTATAAAGTTCGTTTCGCAAGATTCCAAGTTGTCGGCGTTGGAATCGTGCAGTTGAGAAACCCTACGTGCGATTTTCGTGCATCCGGATGACGGTGAGGAAAATACGCGAAACTCGTGTCATTGGAATGAAGAACTCGTTATAAACTCTAAAGCTCGTTTCGCGATATTCCGGCTTGCCGGCACAGGAATCGTGCAATCGAGAAACCCTTCAGGCCACGTTCGTGCGTCCGGATGACGGTGAGTAAAATACGAGAAACACGTTTCGTTGGAATGAAGAACTCATTAGAAACTCTATAAAACTCATTTTGCGAGATTCTAACTTGCCGGCGATGGAATAGTGCAGTCGAGAAACCCTACGGGCCACGTTCGTGCATCCGGATGACGGTGAGGAAAATACGAGAAACACGTTTCGTTGGAATGAAGAACTCATTAGAAACTCTATAAAGTTCGTTTCGCGAGATCCCGAGTTCCCGGCGATGGAATCATGCAGTTAAGAAACCCTACGTGCCATTTTGGTGCATCCGGATGACGGTGAGGAAAATACGCGAAACTCGTGTCATTGGAATGTAGAACTCATTAGAAAATCAATAAAGCTCGTTTCGCGAGATTCCGACTTGCCGGCGATGGAATCGTGCAGTCGAGAAACGCTACGTGCCATTTTCGTGCATCCGGATGACGGTGAGAAAAAATTGAGAAACTTGTGTCGTTGTGATGAAGAACTCATTAGAAACTTTATAAAGTTCCTTTCGCGAGATTTCGAGTTCCCGGCGATGGAATAGTGCTGTCGAGAAATGCTACGGGTCATGTTCGTGCATCCGGATGACGGTGAGAAAAATACGAGAAACATGTGCCGTTGTGATGAAGAACTCATTAGAAACACTATAAAGTTCGTTTCGCGAAACTCCGATTTGCCGTCGATGGAATCGTGCAGTTGAGAAACCCTACGTGCCATTTTCGTTCATCCGGATGACGGTGAGAAAAATTCGAGAAACTTGTGTCATTGTGATGAAGAACTCATTAGAAACACTAAAAAGCTCGTTTCGCGAGATTCCGTCTTGTCGGCGATCTAATAGTGCAGTCGAGAGACACTACGTGCCATTTTCGTGCATCCGGATGACGGGGAGAAAAATTCAAGAAACTTGTGTCGTTGTGATGAAGAACTCATTAGAAACTCTATAAAGTTCGTTTCGCGAGATTCCGTGTTGCCGGCGTTGGAATCGTGCAGGTGAAAAACCCTACGTGCCACTTTTTTGCATCCGGATGACGGTGAGAAAAATTCGAGAAACTTGTGTCGTTGTGATGAAAAACCCATTAGAAACTCTATAAAGTTCGTTTCGCAAGATTCCAAGTTGTCGGCGTTGGAATCGTGCAGTTGAGAAACCCTACGTGCGATTTTCGTGCATCCGGATGACGGTGAGGAAAATACGCGAAACTCGTGTCATTGGAATGAAGAACTCGTTATAAACTCTAAAGCTCGTTTCGCGATATTCCGGCTTGCCGGCACAGGAATCGTGCAATCGAGAAACCCTTCAGGCCACGTTCGTGCGTCCGGATGACGGTGAGTAAAATACGAGAAACACGTTTCGTTGGAATGAAGAACTCATTAGAAACTCTATAAAACTCATTTTGCGAGATTCTAACTTGCCGGCGATGGAATAGTGCAGTCGAGAAACCCTACGGGCCACGTTCGTGCATCCGGATGACGGTGAGGAAAATACGAGAAACACGTTTCGTTGGAATGAAGAACTCATTAGAAACTCTATAAAGTTCGTTTCGCGAGATCCCGAGTTCCCGGCGATGGAATCATGCAGTTAAGAAACCCTACGTGCCATTTTGGTGCATCCGGATGACGGTGAGGAAAATACGCGAAACTCGTGTCATTGGAATGTAGAACTCATTAGAAAATCAATAAAGCTCGTTTCGCGAGATTCCGACTTGCCGGCGATGGAATCGTGCAGTCGAGAAACGCTACGTGCCATTTTCGTGCATCCGGATGACGGTGAGAAAAAATTGAGAAACTTGTGTCGTTGTGATGAAGAACTCATTAGAAACTTTATAAAGTTCCTTTCGCGAGATTTCGAGTTCCCGGCGATGGAATAGTGCTGTCGAGAAATGCTACGGGTCATGTTCGTGCATCCGGATGACGGTGAGAAAAATACGAGAAACATGTGCCGTTGTGATGAAGAACTCATTAGAAACACTATAAAGTTCGTTTCGCGAAACTCCGATTTGCCGTCGATGGAATCGTGCAGTTGAGAAACCCTACGTGCCATTTTCGTTCATCCGGATGACGGTGAGAAAAATTCGAGAAACTTGTGTCATTGTGATGAAGAACTCATTAGAAACACTAAAAAGCTCGTTTCGCGAGATTCCGTCTTGTCGGCGATCTAATAGTGCAGTCGAGAGACACTACGTGCCATTTTCGTGCATCCGGATGACGGGGAGAAAAATTCAAGAAACTTGTGTCGTTGTGATGAAGAACTCATTAGAAACTCTATAAAGTTCGTTTCGCGAGATTCCGTGTTGCCGGCGTTGGAATCGTGCAGGTGAAAAACCCTACGTGCCACTTTTTTGCATCCGGATGACGGTGAGAAAAATTCGAGAAACTTGTGTCGTTGTGATGAAAAACCCATTAGAAACTCTATAAAGTTCGTTTCGCAAGATTCCAAGTTGTCGGCGTTGGAATCGTGCAGTTGAGAAACCCTACGTGCGATTTTCGTGCATCCGGATGACGGTGAGGAAAATACGCGAAACTCGTGTCATTGGAATGAAGAACTCGTTATAAACTCTAAAGCTCGTTTCGCGATATTCCGGCTTGCCGGCACAGGAATCGTGCAATCGAGAAACCCTTCAGGCCACGTTCGTGCGTCCGGATGACGGTGAGTAAAATACGAGAAACACGTTTCGTTGGAATGAAGAACTCATTAGAAACTCTATAAAACTCATTTTGCGAGATTCTAACTTGCCGGCGATGGAATAGTGCAGTCGAGAAACCCTACGGGCCACGTTCGTGCATCCGGATGACGGTGAGGAAAATACGAGAAACACGTTTCGTTGGAATGAAGAACTCATTAGAAACTCTATAAAGTTCGTTTCGCGAGATCCCGAGTTCCCGGCGATGGAATCATGCAGTTAAGAAACCCTACGTGCCATTTTGGTGCATCCGGATGACGGTGAGGAAAATACGCGAAACTCGTGTCATTGGAATGTAGAACTCATTAGAAAATCAATAAAGCTCGTTTCGCGAGATTCCGACTTGCCGGCGATGGAATCGTGCAGTCGAGAAACGCTACGTGCCATTTTCGTGCATCCGGATGACGGTGAGAAAAAATTGAGAAACTTGTGTCGTTGTGATGAAGAACTCATTAGAAACTTTATAAAGTTCCTTTCGCGAGATTTCGAGTTCCCGGCGATGGAATAGTGCTGTCGAGAAATGCTACGGGTCATGTTCGTGCATCCGGATGACGGTGAGAAAAATACGAGAAACATGTGCCGTTGTGATGAAGAACTCATTAGAAACACTATAAAGTTCGTTTCGCGAAACTCCGATTTGCCGTCGATGGAATCGTGCAGTTGAGAAACCCTACGTGCCATTTTCGTTCATCCGGATGACGGTGAGAAAAATTCGAGAAACTTGTGTCATTGTGATGAAGAACTCATTAGAAACACTAAAAAGCTCGTTTCGCGAGATTCCGTCTTGTCGGCGATCTAATAGTGCAGTCGAGAGACACTACGTGCCATTTTCGTGCATCCGGATGACG
Organism: Gleditsia sinensis; assembly: GCA_037074535.1. Taxonomy (NCBI): domain Eukaryota; kingdom Viridiplantae; phylum Streptophyta; class Magnoliopsida; order Fabales; family Fabaceae; genus Gleditsia; species Gleditsia sinensis. The sequence goes on from CM073469.1 coordinate 48,167,331, forward strand.
GGGAGAAAAATTCAAGAAACTTGTGTCGTTGTGATGAAGAACTCATTAGAAACTCTATAAAGTTCGTTTCGCGAGATTCCGTGTTGCCGGCGTTGGAATCGTGCAGGTGAAAAACCCTACGTGCCACTTTTTTGCATCCGGATGACGGTGAGAAAAATTCGAGAAACTTGTGTCGTTGTGATGAAAAACCCATTAGAAACTCTATAAAGTTCGTTTCGCAAGATTCCAAGTTGTCGGCGTTGGAATCGTGCAGTTGAGAAACCCTACGTGCGATTTTCGTGCATCCGGATGACGGTGAGGAAAATACGCGAAACTCGTGTCATTGGAATGAAGAACTCGTTATAAACTCTAAAGCTCGTTTCGCGATATTCCGGCTTGCCGGCACAGGAATCGTGCAATCGAGAAACCCTTCAGGCCACGTTCGTGCGTCCGGATGACGGTGAGTAAAATACGAGAAACACGTTTCGTTGGAATGAAGAACTCATTAGAAACTCTATAAAACTCATTTTGCGAGATTCTAACTTGCCGGCGATGGAATAGTGCAGTCGAGAAACCCTACGGGCCACGTTCGTGCATCCGGATGACGGTGAGGAAAATACGAGAAACACGTTTCGTTGGAATGAAGAACTCATTAGAAACTCTATAAAGTTCGTTTCGCGAGATCCCGAGTTCCCGGCGATGGAATCATGCAGTTAAGAAACCCTACGTGCCATTTTGGTGCATCCGGATGACGGTGAGGAAAATACGCGAAACTCGTGTCATTGGAATGTAGAACTCATTAGAAAATCAATAAAGCTCGTTTCGCGAGATTCCGACTTGCCGGCGATGGAATCGTGCAGTCGAGAAACGCTACGTGCCATTTTCGTGCATCCGGATGACGGTGAGAAAAAATTGAGAAACTTGTGTCGTTGTGATGAAGAACTCATTAGAAACTTTATAAAGTTCCTTTCGCGAGATTTCGAGTTCCCGGCGATGGAATAGTGCTGTCGAGAAATGCTACGGGTCATGTTCGTGCATCCGGATGACGGTGAGAAAAATACGAGAAACATGTGCCGTTGTGATGAAGAACTCATTAGAAACACTATAAAGTTCGTTTCGCGAAACTCCGATTTGCCGTCGATGGAATCGTGCAGTTGAGAAACCCTACGTGCCATTTTCGTTCATCCGGATGACGGTGAGAAAAATTCGAGAAACTTGTGTCATTGTGATGAAGAACTCATTAGAAACACTAAAAAGCTCGTTTCGCGAGATTCCGTCTTGTCGGCGATCTAATAGTGCAGTCGAGAGACACTACGTGCCATTTTCGTGCATCCGGATGACGGGGAGAAAAATTCAAGAAACTTGTGTCGTTGTGATGAAGAACTCATTAGAAACTCTATAAAGTTCGTTTCGCGAGATTCCGTGTTGCCGGCGTTGGAATCGTGCAGGTGAAAAACCCTACGTGCCACTTTTTTGCATCCGGATGACGGTGAGAAAAATTCGAGAAACTTGTGTCGTTGTGATGAAAAACCCATTAGAAACTCTATAAAGTTCGTTTCGCAAGATTCCAAGTTGTCGGCGTTGGAATCGTGCAGTTGAGAAACCCTACGTGCGATTTTCGTGCATCCGGATGACGGTGAGGAAAATACGCGAAACTCGTGTCATTGGAATGAAGAACTCGTTATAAACTCTAAAGCTCGTTTCGCGATATTCCGGCTTGCCGGCACAGGAATCGTGCAATCGAGAAACCCTTCAGGCCACGTTCGTGCGTCCGGATGACGGTGAGTAAAATACGAGAAACACGTTTCGTTGGAATGAAGAACTCATTAGAAACTCTATAAAACTCATTTTGCGAGATTCTAACTTGCCGGCGATGGAATAGTGCAGTCGAGAAACCCTACGGGCCACGTTCGTGCATCCGGATGACGGTGAGGAAAATACGAGAAACACGTTTCGTTGGAATGAAGAACTCATTAGAAACTCTATAAAGTTCGTTTCGCGAGATCCCGAGTTCCCGGCGATGGAATCATGCAGTTAAGAAACCCTACGTGCCATTTTGGTGCATCCGGATGACGGTGAGGAAAATACGCGAAACTCGTGTCATTGGAATGTAGAACTCATTAGAAAATCAATAAAGCTCGTTTCGCGAGATTCCGACTTGCCGGCGATGGAATCGTGCAGTCGAGAAACGCTACGTGCCATTTTCGTGCATCCGGATGACGGTGAGAAAAAATTGAGAAACTTGTGTCGTTGTGATGAAGAACTCATTAGAAACTTTATAAAGTTCCTTTCGCGAGATTTCGAGTTCCCGGCGATGGAATAGTGCTGTCGAGAAATGCTACGGGTCATGTTCGTGCATCCGGATGACGGTGAGAAAAATACGAGAAACATGTGCCGTTGTGATGAAGAACTCATTAGAAACACTATAAAGTTCGTTTCGCGAAACTCCGATTTGCCGTCGATGGAATCGTGCAGTTGAGAAACCCTACGTGCCATTTTCGTTCATCCGGATGACGGTGAGAAAAATTCGAGAAACTTGTGTCATTGTGATGAAGAACTCATTAGAAACACTAAAAAGCTCGTTTCGCGAGATTCCGTCTTGTCGGCGATCTAATAGTGCAGTCGAGAGACACTACGTGCCATTTTCGTGCATCCGGATGACGGGGAGAAAAATTCAAGAAACTTGTGTCGTTGTGATGAAGAACTCATTAGAAACTCTATAAAGTTCGTTTCGCGAGATTCCGTGTTGCCGGCGTTGGAATCGTGCAGGTGAAAAACCCTACGTGCCACTTTTTTGCATCCGGATGACGGTGAGAAAAATTCGAGAAACTTGTGTCGTTGTGATGAAAAACCCATTAGAAACTCTATAAAGTTCGTTTCGCAAGATTCCAAGTTGTCGGCGTTGGAATCGTGCAGTTGAGAAACCCTACGTGCGATTTTCGTGCATCCGGATGACGGTGAGGAAAATACGCGAAACTCGTGTCATTGGAATGAAGAACTCGTTATAAACTCTAAAGCTCGTTTCGCGATATTCCGGCTTGCCGGCACAGGAATCGTGCAATCGAGAAACCCTTCAGGCCACGTTCGTGCGTCCGGATGACGGTGAGTAAAATACGAGAAACACGTTTCGTTGGAATGAAGAACTCATTAGAAACTCTATAAAACTCATTTTGCGAGATTCTAACTTGCCGGCGATGGAATAGTGCAGTCGAGAAACCCTACGGGCCACGTTCGTGCATCCGGATGACGGTGAGGAAAATACGAGAAACACGTTTCGTTGGAATGAAGAACTCATTAGAAACTCTATAAAGTTCGTTTCGCGAGATCCCGAGTTCCCGGCGATGGAATCATGCAGTTAAGAAACCCTACGTGCCATTTTGGTGCATCCGGATGACGGTGAGGAAAATACGCGAAACTCGTGTCATTGGAATGTAGAACTCATTAGAAAATCAATAAAGCTCGTTTCGCGAGATTCCGACTTGCCGGCGATGGAATCGTGCAGTCGAGAAACGCTACGTGCCATTTTCGTGCATCCGGATGACGGTGAGAAAAAATTGAGAAACTTGTGTCGTTGTGATGAAGAACTCATTAGAAACTTTATAAAGTTCCTTTCGCGAGATTTCGAGTTCCCGGCGATGGAATAGTGCTGTCGAGAAATGCTACGGGTCATGTTCGTGCATCCGGATGACGGTGAGAAAAATACGAGAAACATGTGCCGTTGTGATGAAGAACTCATTAGAAACACTATAAAGTTCGTTTCGCGAAACTCCGATTTGCCGTCGATGGAATCGTGCAGTTGAGAAACCCTACGTGCCATTTTCGTTCATCCGGATGACGGTGAGAAAAATTCGAGAAACTTGTGTCATTGTGATGAAGAACTCATTAGAAACACTAAAAAGCTCGTTTCGCGAGATTCCGTCTTGTCGGCGATCTAATAGTGCAGTCGAGAGACACTACGTGCCATTTTCGTGCATCCGGATGACGGGGAGAAAAATTCAAGAAACTTGTGTCGTTGTGATGAAGAACTCATTAGAAACTCTATAAAGTTCGTTTCGCGAGATTCCGTGTTGCCGGCGTTGGAATCGTGCAGGTGAAAAACCCTACGTGCCACTTTTTTGCATCCGGATGACGGTGAGAAAAATTCGAGAAACTTGTGTCGTTGTGATGAAAAACCCATTAGAAACTCTATAAAGTTCGTTTCGCAAGATTCCAAGTTGTCGGCGTTGGAATCGTGCAGTTGAGAAACCCTACGTGCGATTTTCGTGCATCCGGATGACGGTGAGGAAAATACGCGAAACTCGTGTCATTGGAATGAAGAACTCGTTATAAACTCTAAAGCTCGTTTCGCGATATTCCGGCTTGCCGGCACAGGAATCGTGCAATCGAGAAACCCTTCAGGCCACGTTCGTGCGTCCGGATGACGGTGAGTAAAATACGAGAAACACGTTTCGTTGGAATGAAGAACTCATTAGAAACTCTATAAAACTCATTTTGCGAGATTCTAACTTGCCGGCGATGGAATAGTGCAGTCGAGAAACCCTACGGGCCACGTTCGTGCATCCGGATGACGGTGAGGAAAATACGAGAAACACGTTTCGTTGGAATGAAGAACTCATTAGAAACTCTATAAAGTTCGTTTCGCGAGATCCCGAGTTCCCGGCGATGGAATCATGCAGTTAAGAAACCCTACGTGCCATTTTGGTGCATCCGGATGACGGTGAGGAAAATACGCGAAACTCGTGTCATTGGAATGTAGAACTCATTAGAAAATCAATAAAGCTCGTTTCGCGAGATTCCGACTTGCCGGCGATGGAATCGTGCAGTCGAGAAACGCTACGTGCCATTTTCGTGCATCCGGATGACGGTGAGAAAAAATTGAGAAACTTGTGTCGTTGTGATGAAGAACTCATTAGAAACTTTATAAAGTTCCTTTCGCGAGATTTCGAGTTCCCGGCGATGGAATAGTGCTGTCGAGAAATGCTACGGGTCATGTTCGTGCATCCGGATGACGGTGAGAAAAATACGAGAAACATGTGCCGTTGTGATGAAGAACTCATTAGAAACACTATAAAGTTCGTTTCGCGAAACTCCGATTTGCCGTCGATGGAATCGTGCAGTTGAGAAACCCTACGTGCCATTTTCGTTCATCCGGATGACGGTGAGAAAAATTCGAGAAACTTGTGTCATTGTGATGAAGAACTCATTAGAAACACTAAAAAGCTCGTTTCGCGAGATTCCGTCTTGTCGGCGATCTAATAGTGCAGTCGAGAGACACTACGTGCCATTTTCGTGCATCCGGATGACGGGGAGAAAAATTCAAGAAACTTGTGTCGTTGTGATGAAGAACTCATTAGAAACTCTATAAAGTTCGTTTCGCGAGATTCCGTGTTGCCGGCGTTGGAATCGTGCAGGTGAAAAACCCTACGTGCCACTTTTTTGCATCCGGATGACGGTGAGAAAAATTCGAGAAACTTGTGTCGTTGTGATGAAAAACCCATTAGAAACTCTATAAAGTTCGTTTCGCAAGATTCCAAGTTGTCGGCGTTGGAATCGTGCAGTTGAGAAACCCTACGTGCGATTTTCGTGCATCCGGATGACGGTGAGGAAAATACGCGAAACTCGTGTCATTGGAATGAAGAACTCGTTATAAACTCTAAAGCTCGTTTCGCGATATTCCGGCTTGCCGGCACAGGAATCGTGCAATCGAGAAACCCTTCAGGCCACGTTCGTGCGTCCGGATGACGGTGAGTAAAATACGAGAAACACGTTTCGTTGGAATGAAGAACTCATTAGAAACTCTATAAAACTCATTTTGCGAGATTCTAACTTGCCGGCGATGGAATAGTGCAGTCGAGAAACCCTACGGGCCACGTTCGTGCATCCGGATGACGGTGAGGAAAATACGAGAAACACGTTTCGTTGGAATGAAGAACTCATTAGAAACTCTATAAAGTTCGTTTCGCGAGATCCCGAGTTCCCGGCGATGGAATCATGCAGTTAAGAAACCCTACGTGCCATTTTGGTGCATCCGGATGACGGTGAGGAAAATACGCGAAACTCGTGTCATTGGAATGTAGAACTCATTAGAAAATCAATAAAGCTCGTTTCGCGAGATTCCGACTTGCCGGCGATGGAATCGTGCAGTCGAGAAACGCTACGTGCCATTTTCGTGCATCCGGATGACGGTGAGAAAAAATTGAGAAACTTGTGTCGTTGTGATGAAGAACTCATTAGAAACTTTATAAAGTTCCTTTCGCGAGATTTCGAGTTCCCGGCGATGGAATAGTGCTGTCGAGAAATGCTACGGGTCATGTTCGTGCATCCGGATGACGGTGAGAAAAATACGAGAAACATGTGCCGTTGTGATGAAGAACTCATTAGAAACACTATAAAGTTCGTTTCGCGAAACTCCGATTTGCCGTCGATGGAATCGTGCAGTTGAGAAACCCTACGTGCCATTTTCGTTCATCCGGATGACGGTGAGAAAAATTCGAGAAACTTGTGTCATTGTGATGAAGAACTCATTAGAAACACTAAAAAGCTCGTTTCGCGAGATTCCGTCTTGTCGGCGATCTAATAGTGCAGTCGAGAGACACTACGTGCCATTTTCGTGCATCCGGATGACGGGGAGAAAAATTCAAGAAACTTGTGTCGTTGTGATGAAGAACTCATTAGAAACTCTATAAAGTTCGTTTCGCGAGATTCCGTGTTGCCGGCGTTGGAATCGTGCAGGTGAAAAACCCTACGTGCCACTTTTTTGCATCCGGATGACGGTGAGAAAAATTCGAGAAACTTGTGTCGTTGTGATGAAAAACCCATTAGAAACTCTATAAAGTTCGTTTCGCAAGATTCCAAGTTGTCGGCGTTGGAATCGTGCAGTTGAGAAACCCTACGTGCGATTTTCGTGCATCCGGATGACGGTGAGGAAAATACGCGAAACTCGTGTCATTGGAATGAAGAACTCGTTATAAACTCTAAAGCTCGTTTCGCGATATTCCGGCTTGCCGGCACAGGAATCGTGCAATCGAGAAACCCTTCAGGCCACGTTCGTGCGTCCGGATGACGGTGAGTAAAATACGAGAAACACGTTTCGTTGGAATGAAGAACTCATTAGAAACTCTATAAAACTCATTTTGCGAGATTCTAACTTGCCGGCGATGGAATAGTGCAGTCGAGAAACCCTACGGGCCACGTTCGTGCATCCGGATGACGGTGAGGAAAATACGAGAAACACGTTTCGTTGGAATGAAGAACTCATTAGAAACTCTATAAAGTTCGTTTCGCGAGATCCCGAGTTCCCGGCGATGGAATCATGCAGTTAAGAAACCCTACGTGCCATTTTGGTGCATCCGGATGACGGTGAGGAAAATACGCGAAACTCGTGTCATTGGAATGTAGAACTCATTAGAAAATCAATAAAGCTCGTTTCGCGAGATTCCGACTTGCCGGCGATGGAATCGTGCAGTCGAGAAACGCTACGTGCCATTTTCGTGCATCCGGATGACGGTGAGAAAAAATTGAGAAACTTGTGTCGTTGTGATGAAGAACTCATTAGAAACTTTATAAAGTTCCTTTCGCGAGATTTCGAGTTCCCGGCGATGGAATAGTGCTGTCGAGAAATGCTACGGGTCATGTTCGTGCATCCGGATGACGGTGAGAAAAATACGAGAAACATGTGCCGTTGTGATGAAGAACTCATTAGAAACACTATAAAGTTCGTTTCGCGAAACTCCGATTTGCCGTCGATGGAATCGTGCAGTTGAGAAACCCTACGTGCCATTTTCGTTCATCCGGATGACGGTGAGAAAAATTCGAGAAACTTGTGTCATTGTGATGAAGAACTCATTAGAAACACTAAAAAGCTCGTTTCGCGAGATTCCGTCTTGTCGGCGATCTAATAGTGCAGTCGAGAGACACTACGTGCCATTTTCGTGCATCCGGATGACGGGGAGAAAAATTCAAGAAACTTGTGTCGTTGTGATGAAGAACTCATTAGAAACTCTATAAAGTTCGTTTCGCGAGATTCCGTGTTGCCGGCGTTGGAATCGTGCAGGTGAAAAACCCTACGTGCCACTTTTTTGCATCCGGATGACGGTGAGAAAAATTCGAGAAACTTGTGTCGTTGTGATGAAAAACCCATTAGAAACTCTATAAAGTTCGTTTCGCAAGATTCCAAGTTGTCGGCGTTGGAATCGTGCAGTTGAGAAACCCTACGTGCGATTTTCGTGCATCCGGATGACGGTGAGGAAAATACGCGAAACTCGTGTCATTGGAATGAAGAACTCGTTATAAACTCTAAAGCTCGTTTCGCGATATTCCGGCTTGCCGGCACAGGAATCGTGCAATCGAGAAACCCTTCAGGCCACGTTCGTGCGTCCGGATGACGGTGAGTAAAATACGAGAAACACGTTTCGTTGGAATGAAGAACTCATTAGAAACTCTATAAAACTCATTTTGCGAGATTCTAACTTGCCGGCGATGGAATAGTGCAGTCGAGAAACCCTACGGGCCACGTTCGTGCATCCGGATGACGGTGAGGAAAATACGAGAAACACGTTTCGTTGGAATGAAGAACTCATTAGAAACTCTATAAAGTTCGTTTCGCGAGATCCCGAGTTCCCGGCGATGGAATCATGCAGTTAAGAAACCCTACGTGCCATTTTGGTGCATCCGGATGACGGTGAGGAAAATACGCGAAACTCGTGTCATTGGAATGTAGAACTCATTAGAAAATCAATAAAGCTCGTTTCGCGAGATTCCGACTTGCCGGCGATGGAATCGTGCAGTCGAGAAACGCTACGTGCCATTTTCGTGCATCCGGATGACGGTGAGAAAAAATTGAGAAACTTGTGTCGTTGTGATGAAGAACTCATTAGAAACTTTATAAAGTTCCTTTCGCGAGATTTCGAGTTCCCGGCGATGGAATAGTGCTGTCGAGAAATGCTACGGGTCATGTTCGTGCATCCGGATGACGGTGAGAAAAATACGAGAAACATGTGCCGTTGTGATGAAGAACTCATTAGAAACACTATAAAGTTCGTTTCGCGAAACTCCGATTTGCCGTCGATGGAATCGTGCAGTTGAGAAACCCTACGTGCCATTTTCGTTCATCCGGATGACGGTGAGAAAAATTCGAGAAACTTGTGTCATTGTGATGAAGAACTCATTAGAAACACTAAAAAGCTCGTTTCGCGAGATTCCGTCTTGTCGGCGATCTAATAGTGCAGTCGAGAGACACTACGTGCCATTTTCGTGCATCCGGATGACGGGGAGAAAAATTCAAGAAACTTGTGTCGTTGTGATGAAGAACTCATTAGAAACTCTATAAAGTTCGTTTCGCGAGATTCCGTGTTGCCGGCGTTGGAATCGTGCAGGTGAAAAACCCTACGTGCCACTTTTTTGCATCCGGATGACGGTGAGAAAAATTCGAGAAACTTGTGTCGTTGTGATGAAAAACCCATTAGAAACTCTATAAAGTTCGTTTCGCAAGATTCCAAGTTGTCGGCGTTGGAATCGTGCAGTTGAGAAACCCTACGTGCGATTTTCGTGCATCCGGATGACGGTGAGGAAAATACGCGAAACTCGTGTCATTGGAATGAAGAACTCGTTATAAACTCTAAAGCTCGTTTCGCGATATTCCGGCTTGCCGGCACAGGAATCGTGCAATCGAGAAACCCTTCAGGCCACGTTCGTGCGTCCGGATGACGGTGAGTAAAATACGAGAAACACGTTTCGTTGGAATGAAGAACTCATTAGAAACTCTATAAAACTCATTTTGCGAGATTCTAACTTGCCGGCGATGGAATAGTGCAGTCGAGAAACCCTACGGGCCACGTTCGTGCATCCGGATGACGGTGAGGAAAATACGAGAAACACGTTTCGTTGGAATGAAGAACTCATTAGAAACTCTATAAAGTTCGTTTCGCGAGATCCCGAGTTCCCGGCGATGGAATCATGCAGTTAAGAAACCCTACGTGCCATTTTGGTGCATCCGGATGACGGTGAGGAAAATACGCGAAACTCGTGTCATTGGAATGTAGAACTCATTAGAAAATCAATAAAGCTCGTTTCGCGAGATTCCGACTTGCCGGCGATGGAATCGTGCAGTCGAGAAACGCTACGTGCCATTTTCGTGCATCCGGATGACGGTGAGAAAAAATTGAGAAACTTGTGTCGTTGTGATGAAGAACTCATTAGAAACTTTATAAAGTTCCTTTCGCGAGATTTCGAGTTCCCGGCGATGGAATAGTGCTGTCGAGAAATGCTACGGGTCATGTTCGTGCATCCGGATGACGGTGAGAAAAATACGAGAAACATGTGCCGTTGTGATGAAGAACTCATTAGAAACACTATAAAGTTCGTTTCGCGAAACTCCGATTTGCCGTCGATGGAATCGTGCAGTTGAGAAACCCTACGTGCCATTTTCGTTCATCCGGATGACGGTGAGAAAAATTCGAGAAACTTGTGTCATTGTGATGAAGAACTCATTAGAAACACTAAAAAGCTCGTTTCGCGAGATTCCGTCTTGTCGGCGATCTAATAGTGCAGTCGAGAGACACTACGTGCCATTTTCGTGCATCCGGATGACGGGGAGAAAAATTCAAGAAACTTGTGTCGTTGTGATGAAGAACTCATTAGAAACTCTATAAAGTTCGTTTCGCGAGATTCCGTGTTGCCGGCGTTGGAATCGTGCAGGTGAAAAACCCTACGTGCCACTTTTTTGCATCCGGATGACGGTGAGAAAAATTCGAGAAACTTGTGTCGTTGTGATGAAAAACCCATTAGAAACTCTATAAAGTTCGTTTCGCAAGATTCCAAGTTGTCGGCGTTGGAATCGTGCAGTTGAGAAACCCTACGTGCGATTTTCGTGCATCCGGATGACGGTGAGGAAAATACGCGAAACTCGTGTCATTGGAATGAAGAACTCGTTATAAACTCTAAAGCTCGTTTCGCGATATTCCGGCTTGCCGGCACAGGAATCGTGCAATCGAGAAACCCTTCAGGCCACGTTCGTGCGTCCGGATGACGGTGAGTAAAATACGAGAAACACGTTTCGTTGGAATGAAGAACTCATTAGAAACTCTATAAAACTCATTTTGCGAGATTCT